>NW_026847438.1:237297065-237325359 GCF_025583915.1 Anolis sagrei ordinatus | reverse complement strand
AAAGTAAAATACCCTAGTGCCTCATATTAAGATGAATATATTTCATCAGGCAAAAGCAGTCTTAAAACAATTAAAAACCCTTTAAAATACTATCATTTCATTATTATTTTGCACATTTATTTCCTGCCTTCTTTCTGGTAATGGAACTCAAGTTGGCTAACAGCATTTTAAAAGCAATACAATTTTTTAAAAAATACAAAAATCAAAATAAAATTATAAGATTAACAAACAGAAGCCAGAAAATCAGAAGACGCTTACTTCTTGGGAGGAGAGCAATGTCCAGTCTCGATAAAATAGTAAAGAGTAGAGACATCAGACTGGCAACAAAGAACCGCCTAGTCAAAGCCATGGTATTCCCTGTAGTTACCTACGGATGTGAGAGCTGGACCTTAGGGAAGGCTGAGCGAAGGAAGATCGATGCTTTTGAGAACCAACCACCAAAAATCAAGCATCCGATTTAAAAGGAGTGGCGTAATTGAAGATGCATGGCTGTCTCCTTGTTAGAGCTGTGTGAAGGGTGCTTGTTTTGGAGGAATAGTGACTTGAGAGTGCCTTGGATCGCTATGCATATAAGAGAAAGCACATCCATAACCAAATAGATAAGTCAAACTCACCTCACAGGAAAATAAAGCCCGAAACTATCTAGTAAATTGTCACTTGAATTTAACATTCCGAAGGGAAAAGATTACAGTAGAGCACAAAGCACATATGACTACGTACTT
The DNA here is from genome assembly GCF_025583915.1 of Anolis sagrei ordinatus. Lineage (NCBI taxonomy): Eukaryota > Metazoa > Chordata > Lepidosauria > Squamata > Anolidae > Anolis > Anolis sagrei. The sequence goes on along the minus strand of NW_026847438.1, from coordinate 237,324,637 downwards.
TCCGCCAGAACTGTCCACATTCATTATGAATTATTAACGTGAGGACACGCGGAACTAAGCCTCTTTTATGACAAATTGCTTGAGACAACAATTAAATGCGTGGCGCCTTGGAAAGCTGGAAAGGCAAAAGGAAGAGGCGGTCCACCGGAACCCCAAGACGGGCACAGAATGGTGTTTATGCCTATGGGATGGTCATCCTTGAAGTGGTAGTAACTGCGAACTGACCTTCAGAGGGAGAGCCAGAGGGACTCTTGCAGGGTTCGGCTAACGGCCGACCAGGGGGGCCATCCTTGGAGCCGTCTGGCCTCTACGGGATGTGGGCTGGTCCATGGCGGAGGTCACGAAATAGTGAAGTCGCATAGCCATGACGACAAACTGTACTGCTGAAATTAATATAATTTTAAACCAGTTTAACTAACACATACAAATCTATGAAAAATATGAACGAACAACCCCCAATGTACCTGTTACATCCCTATTGTAGAATACGCTTACTCGCATGTCCTATGTTGTGAGTGAAGAAAAGCTTTTGGTCTCCAAAAATGGAAGTGTGCGAATACTTTGATAGCAGTCATTGTCACCCCTCCACACACTTTCGCTCTACGCCCGGGGATAACCTAAGAACATTTTTCTGGCCCCTTTTCAATCAGCTGATTTCCAGCACTATGGCTAGAGTTACTGAACTTGTATCCTATGGTCTGAGTATCTAAAAGGGCTAGGCCCAGATCTCGTCAGGGCAATGAGCATCTCTAAAGTCATAGTGCTCAGCACACCATTAGTGGTAAGCTTATAAATAAAAACAGACGTCGAATGACAGCCAATAATGATTCAGCCCCCAAGGTACATAAGCGCATCTTCTGTCTTGTATGACCTTGAAATGGCCTTATCCATCAAGGGGAACTTCCAGCTGTTCGTGGCGTGATGTTGTTCCCTGCATGCCCTGCCTTCAAAAGGGCCAAGATGAGCATATAATGATGAATTATTCAGTGCTTGCCTTTCCAGCTCTGTAAGCATAGTTAAAGATGAATTAACTTTTCATGGGTGATCATTAATCCAGAAGTAATGGCGGGGGTATCCCTTCCGTCAGGAGCTAAATATAGCTCATGCCTGCAGTAATGTAAATAAAAGAAAACCTCGGAAGAGAGGGATTTACAGAAGGAAAAAAAAGTATGGCAAAACTATAAATCAGTTACAGGAACCTGGTTTCTTGATCATTCTCTAAATTCTCATGATGCTATGCTACTACAATGAGTAATAGCAATTCAGATCATAATAACTCAATACTTACTCAGGAATAGTTTCTGCTGGGGCAACCTAAATATCCTGAAGGCAGTAGATCCCATCTGATTTTGGAAGCTAAGTAGTATCATAGGATCAAAGAATCACCGAGTTGGAAGAGATCCCAAGGGCCATCCAATACAATCTCTGTTTGAAAACCTTCACTGGACTCTTGTCCAACAGTTGAATGGGCAGTTCCCCTTTATAGCCTCTCTGGTCTGGATTTAGCTTCTTGGAAGCCAAGTTTGCCTGTGCTATTGAGGCCTCAACATCTGTCAATCAAGAACAGTGTGATATAACACCTTAACAAACAGAAACACTAGGGAAATATTGCAGGACATACTTACCAAACACCTCCATTCTCATGCAGTATGTGTGTGTGTGTGTGTGTATACACACACACACACACACACACACACACACACATACACATATATACATATATATACACACACATATATATAAGATATATACTCTATGAAGATGGGTTTTAGTCAGCTGGTAAATCACCAGCACTGATAAACTCTACCAACTGAAAGGTTGTCAGCCCAGTTTGCTGTTTACCTAAGCAGTTTGAAAATAGATTGATGTTAGAGTTCAGCCTGTGATTGTGTCTAATGTTCAGGGTACTCTGGATGTTGGGCGTGACATTGAGGTTCATTGGGTTGTTGTAGATTTTTTTGGGCTATATGGCCATGTTCTAGAGGCATTTCTCCTGACGTTTCACCTGCATCTATGGCAAGCATCCTCAGAGGTAGTGAGGTTTGTTGGAACTAGGAAAAAGGGGTTTATATATCTGTGGAATGACCAGGGTGGGACAAAGGACTCTTGTCTGCTGGAGCTAGGTGTGAATGTTTCAACTGACCACCTTGATTAGCATTTGATTGCCTGACAGTGCCTGGAGCAATCTTTTGTTGAGAGGTGATTAGATGTCTTTGTTTGTTTCCTCTCTGTTGTTGTGCTGTTCTAATTTTAAAGTTTTTTAATACTGGTAGCCACTTTATTTATATTCTACTTTATCTCCCTGGAGGGACTCAGAGTGGATTACAATGTACATATGAGGCAAAAATTCAATGATTTTTACATATAGTGAACAATGACATACAACACAGACAAAGATAAAGGCCTTCTCCTTATTTCAATCTCCAACTTCTGGAGGTGATGCTCAACTTCGGTCATGGGAAGGTGCTCTTGTTCCATATTTCCCATGCCAAGGAGCCTGCTGTCCATAGAGATCTCCGATTGTGTTGCCGGCATGTCTGCATATCTGCACGAGGCACCCTTTTACCTTCCCGCCAAGGCGGTACCTATTGATCTCAAATTGCATGCTTTCTAACTGCTAGGTTAGTAGAAGCTAGGGCTGACAGTTGGGAGCTCGCCCCGACTCACAGCTTTAAACGTCAACCTTCCGGTCAGCAAATTTCCTGCAGCTAGCAGTATGACCCACTGTGCTACTGCGTCCCCCTTCAAATCCATCATCCTAGTCTTAGAAACTCACCTTGGGCGAACGATACTTATCAGGTTCATAGAAAGGAGATGGCAACCTTCCTCTGAACTCATTCTGCCATAAGAATCCTAGTGATAGGGTTGCGATAAATCAGAAACAACCTGGAGGCATAAAACAAATACATATAGGATTTCACTGCCTGTGTTCATTCCATAAGTATTCTCCCCATAGCCATCTAGACAACAGTGCCCCCAATTATTTGAAGACAGTTTACAATGCATTCAGTGATCAAGCGGGTTTGTTTCCTTCTTTTTATGTATCTTAATTAACTCTTAAGAAAAGCAAAAAATAATTAAATCAGATGACGTATTTCAGTGTAGAAAAAAATATTACCTCATTTCCCTAAATAAAACAGTTGCCCACTTTTTATCCAAAGAAAGAAATGAAGGAAAATTATAAATGGATACTATTTGTTTTGAAAACAATGCTGCTGCTTCTTAGTTTATCTGCACTCCATAAATGTGTTCACAAATCTGATACAGATTCACATTACGTTTTGTGGCACTCCAAATGAAATTAGCTGGGTAAGTAAACTGTTTGTATCAAGCTACAAATAACTGGCCAAACCATCTCTGAGTATTCCTTCCCCAAGAGGAAAACAATCAGTATCTGGTTTGTTTTCTCCAAGGTCAGCAAGAACTAGGATTTCAGCACTATGTTATGTTCCTTGGGTGCATCTACATGGGCAAACTTTGGCCCTCCAGGTATTTTGGACTTCAAAACCCACAATTCCTAACAGCTTTAGACCCCTTCCTTTCCCCCCGCAGCCACTTAAGTGGTGCTGCTTTGTGCAGTTGTAAAGACTGGCGTGAAGGATGACATATATAGAAGGGAAACTCTGAAGTTCTTTTTCTCCTGTCAACCCAAGCTGTTTGTAGGTTTTTTTCTGCAGTGTAAACATAATTAATCTTGCACATATTCTTGTAAATAAGGTTATATTTAGCTCAGTAGGAAAGAAGGGAAACTCTATAAAGGTACCGGTGAGACTCTGCTGATTTGCAGAAGAGTCGTGGAATCATAAAGTTGGAAAGAATCACAAAGGCCATCCGGTTCAACCCCCTGGTTTTGATAAGTGAAGGTAAAGGTTTCCCCTTGACATTAAGTCTAGTCTGGGGGGTGGTGCTCATCACCATTTCTAAGCCGAAGAGCCAGTGTTGTCTGTAGACACCTCCAAGGTCATGTGGCCGGCTGTTGTAGTTCAGTCTGTGATTGTGTCTGGTTTCAATGAGTATGAAGGTTTTCCTGGGCCTGTGTCTGATGTCAATGGGAATGATGGTTTTCCTGAAAGGCCTGGCTCTGGCCTTGCTGAGAGGCCCACAATTTCTCTTGAACGGAGTGCTTCTCCTGTCAAATTCCTGAAAGGGGCTCACGGCTGCCTTTATCTGAGAATCTGTCTTCTGAGGATGATTTGTCAGGTGCAGAAGTTAATGAGACTGAAGATAGCACACAAGGCTTTTGTAAACTAAGGGAAAGTTGGGTTGTTGTAAGTTTTTTGGGCTGTATGGCCATGTTCCAGAAGCATTCTCTCCTGACTTTCCACCTGCATCTATGGCAGGCATCCTCACAACCTCTGAGGATGCCTGCCATAGATGTAGGTGAAGCATCAGGAGAGAATGCTTCTGGAACATGGACATACAGCCCGAAAAACTTACAGCAACCTAGTGATTCCAGCCATGGAAGCCTTCGACAATAAGGGAAAGTTCTCAACTTCATTGAAGGTCAGTCCTTCTGCAAGAAAAGAGGGATAAGACATCCTTATCTGGTTGTAAGTGCAAACATAATGTTTTCCTTTCATTTCATTAGATAGGAAAGGCTTTATATAAGATGGGAAAGGATTTTAGCTCAGTGTGGTCAACGTTGAATTTTCTTGACCATCTTGTTTCCAAGTGGATTCCTAGCTTCATGTTTCAAGTTTTGCCAAGTTCATGTCCTGGGTACTGGATTTCTATGCTGTCTTGCTCATTTGGAGTTTGCATCCTTGGATCTTGTGTTTTTACCTTTGTATGTTGAAGTTCATTGACTATTTGCTACCTTTGGAATATACTGTTTTGGACTATACTGTTTTCATCATTTTTATTGCTTTGCTTTCATATATCCCCCAATAAATGGCTTGCTGATTTTACCATACTGGTGTGGTGTTTAAGGACAGAGGTATTCCTGCTCTGGGATATAACACTGGCATGACTGCATCAAGTGCTGTTACTGTTCTGCTGAAGTGGTACCTATTGCTCTACTCACATTTCTATGTTTCTGAACTGCTAGGTTGGCAGAAGCTGGGTCTAACAACGAGAGCTCACCTCGTTCTGTGGATTCAAACCACCAACAAATTCTGCAGCTTGGTGGTTTAACCTGCTGCACCACCACTGCTCCTAATGATTTTTGATAGTTTTAGCATTTTCTTGATTGTCTGCTTGATATGCTTTGATTCATTTTAACCAACTTAGGGTCCTTCCACACAACTCTATATCCCAGAATATCAAAGCAGAAAATCCCACAATATCTGTTTTGAACTGGGTTGTCTGAGTACATATCTGCAACTCCTAATATATGTACTTTTTGATTGGCAAACTATAGCAGCAGTGCAAATATTGAAGCATATATGTATTGTGGATCCCATATTGTTTCAGTTAGTCATAAATCCAGGGGCAATGGTATTAGAGCTGGGAAATGTAGCAGTTTGGAGTGTTGGAATAGTAGACCTGAGTTCAAACCCTGACTTACTTATTGTTACCTAGGGAAGTCACATTCTCTTCCTTACAGAAAGGCCATGGCAAACCCCCTCCAAATAAACCTTGCCAAGAAAACTATGAAGACAGAGTCACCATAAATTAGAGTTGACTTGAAGGCACCAAAGAGTAATGAAGTATAAACTGTGTAGGTTTATATAAAATTCAAATTAAACCCATTTCTATTCGAATTTTATCTGTATTTCAACAAAAGATGTTTAATCTGGAATTTGTAAACCACATAAATAGTAATTGTCCATATTTGATCAGCTTGTACCAAAATATACTTCATTATCAGACAGGCTTTTGACCCTGGAGCCCTGTCTTCAGGTTAGATCACTGGGTGCAGAAGACTTCTCATTAAAGGTGCATCTACACTGTTGTGATAGCATGCCTGAGCCTTTGGGAAAATTATATTGTCTGGCTTTACTCGGGGGATATTTGTATGCCTTCTGTTAAGATTAAGACCTTAGCAGATAGAGGTACTTTAGGCAAGGTGAATAGGTAACCAAATAAGTTTACTGAAATAAGATGAATAAAGGGTTAACTCCACACGGTACTATCATAAGGTAACTTAGTACACTACCAAAGGAAAATTTGCTGGTTACAGTCATCTTTCTGGAATCTTTGAAAGTCTCTTGCCTCTGGTGCCAAGCAATGGTTATAAACTATCTCAATCTTCTTCCTTGTGAAGCTTAGGCTGGCCAAAAGCTTCTGTTGTCCCTTGGACTGATGGTATAAGAATACTGCTAAATGCAGGTGCTAAGAATGCCTGTTTTTGGATTGCATGGTTTAGGATTACTAGACAATGCCCCAAGCCTTTTGTGACTATAAAGGAGGAGTCCAGCAAGAGAGCTCTATACAGGGAAATTGAATAGACCAACTAAGGCTGGCCTCTGAGGGCTGTTATGCTCCATCCAAAAACTAATACAAAGGAAGGTGTCTACACTACTGGGAAAATCTATGAACAGGGGAAACTGAAGCAAAAGAAAGGAAAAGGCAGCGTCAGGACTTCACAACTGTTTGACACTACCAGAACTGTTATGGCTCAATGCTATGGAATCATGGAAGTTGTAGTTTGACAGGGTTTTTAGCCTTTTCTGCCAAAGAGTGCTGGTGCCTCACCAAACTGCAAACTCTAGGATTCCATGGCATTGAGTCATTGCAGTTAAAATCCTGTTATGCTTCATTCATTCTACAGTATAGATGCACCTTAAGATTCCAGTTTAATCAGAATGGAACTGGGCTGCTGAGCATTTAACATCAAAAGGTAGTAGCTCAGCTTCAGACATACATCTAGAGGAAAACTGACAGGCGCTGTGGAAGTTTCTAGTTCAGGATGAACCATTCCCAGAGGACAAGTGTGAAAATAGTTTGATCATCCAAATGTGGATGGATATAAATAGCACACCGACTTCTAGCAGAACTCAACTGTAAGTCACAGGACAATGCACTCTAAGAAGGAAATGTACATACAGAGACATGGGAATGACCCTATCCTTTTTCAAACTATTGCCATCTAATGTTTTGGATTGCAACTCTCATCACTAGAGTGCTTAGCTATAAAGGGCATAATATGTTCTTCTAAGTATCCAGAGATGGGCAGTGCAATATGATCATCTCTGTAGAAAGGTTAAATGAAACACACAAAAAGGTCCTGTTCTAGGGTCCAGCAAAATCTCATTGTCAATCTCAACAACCAAGTCTTGAGACCAGTAATAGAATAGCATCAGAAAATTCTAGTGATGGTAATCCCAAACCAGGTCAGCAGTCAAGCTAAGGCCAAAGAGAATAAATCATTCAAGACCATCAATAAACACAGAGGGAAGAACAGGCAGTCCAAAGTCAAAGCATGTGTGGGACAAAGGAGATAAGAAGCCAGGAGAACCACCGTGATGAAAATGAAACACAGACTGAATAATCGGTTTCAACAAGGAAGTCGATTTTGTCTCTGTATGCTTATGCTACCAACTTCACTCTCTCAGATCTCTTTGCATACAGAATTGCAGACTAACACCATTGCCGGTTTGAACAAGAACACTGGCTGCAGTAACTCTTTATAGCAATTCTTTTGATTTGGAACTGAGACTTTTGTGGCAGTGCTGACCTGAGCCAGCTGGTAGCAGTTCAGGATTTGATCTCCTATGGAGACAGGCCATTCTCTCCATGTTGGCCTCTCTCCTAACCTATTCCCAAGATGTCCTTTCCTAAAGACAGAGGCTTTATGGACTCACAGTACCTGTATTATACTATTTTCCATCGGGTTGAAAAAAGGCCCAAGCTCTTCCCTCTCCTCTAAATATATGCTCCATCCTTCTTCGCTGGAAGCTGACCATAAAATTGCACCGGAGGACTTACACATGACTAGAGAAGTGTTCTCTCTAGGAATCACTAGATCAGAGGCTCCTAACCTTTTTTTGACCAGGGACCACTTTGACCAGGAACCCTTTGACCAGGGACCACTCTTCAACATAGAATCATAGCGTTGGAAGAGACCTCCTAGGTCATTCAGTCCAACCCCCTGCCAGGAAACAGGAAAATTTCATTCAAAGCACCCCTGGCAGATGGCCATCCAGACTCTGTTTAAAAGCCTCCAAAGAAGGAGCCTCCATTAGTACCAAAAGGATTATGAATCAGCTTTTGGTCAACTTTAGATTTGGTTTGGTTGATTCAGGAAATTGCATTGGATAGATCACATCATCTCTAGTTTCTGATACAGAACATATGCAATCCAGTAGTCACCATCTGCTTGCCCACAGAAAACCATATTTAATAATCTGGAGCCATGGACCTTATTTTAGGTCTCGTGGTCCACCGGTGGGATGTGGCCCACAGGTTAGGAATCACTGCTCTAGATCCTCCAGTGCAACTGTGTGATCAGCCATAGAATCATATTAATTAAACCTGAAAATAATCAAATCTGCAAAAGCTAAATCTGTGGAGGTCTAAATATACTTCCAATGTAATGTGAAAACAGATACAGTAAAAAAGAGGGGTTCAATTGAAGCTCAGTTTGCAGAAACTAGTAAGTTCTGATAAGGAGTGACAAAGAAGGAAGGAAGGAAGGAATCTGTGAAGAAGAATTAATTTTTCAATTCATGGAAAAAATTAATGCTTAAACATACATGTGGTAATGCCCTTGTAATCTGCATTTTTATTTTTTAAATATCCATTTTCTGAATGGTGACTTCAACATTTATTTCACAATATTTGTCTTTTATCTTTTATTATACAAATTAACATGGCAGTCATATCGTTTCCAGGGCTGCCATCTAGACATCCTTACAGCTTCAGCCTTCAGCCTTGCGCCACAGGACCACAAAGTCCATCTTGCCGCTAGATGTTCCATAGCTTGCTATTTTACGCTGCAGAAACAGCCTTTTTCTTGTTTTATCTTCAAAATACATTCTCTTCTGACTGAATTATATTGGGAGCATTACAGTGTTCCCTTAAAATTAACTGCAAACACAGCACTGATCATTTCTCATTGATGTTTGTAAGAATGGCTCCATCTAAGCAGATCTCATTCTCTGTGCCTGAATGCTGTTTCAGTAGAAAAAAAATGTAAAAAAAGAAGAAAGTGAACATTCGAATATCTCTCTGTTTTCCCATAGCCGGAACAGCTGGCGTTCTCTGGCTGGTGGCTGCATTCATTATCATTTCATGTCATATTCCAGCACCAGTTCCTAGAAGAAACACCATGGGATTTGCTGAAAAGCAGAATGAGATTTGTTAAGAGGAGGAAAACAAATCCCACTCCTTCAGAATTGCTTCATTACTGAAGTTTCTTCTATGTATATATGTATGGAAATGTTCAAAGTTCGTACTTTGGCCGTGATGTAGCATTTCCAATGTCTGAGAAGGTTTTTTCTTATGAGAACGAAATTTGGATATCATTCCATTCCAAAACTGATACTATTGCTGACGTTTTCTTGTTACCAGAGTCCCTTTTATGTTTTAAGAAGAACTCTCTTGGAACTAAATTGGATTGTATCACCCCCCCCCCCCAAATAGGGCAGGGTTTCTCAACCTGGAAATTGGGATCCTTGGGGGGTTGACAGTGGGTGTCAAAGGGGTCTCCAAAGACCATAAGAAAACACAGTATTTTCTGTTCATCATGGAGGTTCTGTGTGGGAAGTTTGGTGCAATTCTATCATTGCGTTCAGAATACTCTTTAATTGTAGGTGAACTATAAATCCCAGCAACTACAACTCCCAAATGTCAAGGTCTGTTTTTCCCCAAAGTCCACCAGTGTTCACATTTGGGCATATTGAGTATTCATGCTAAGTTTGGTTCTGATCCATCATTGTTTTGAGTCCACAGTGCTCTCTGGATGTAGATGAACTACAACTCCAAAACTCAAGGTCAATGCCCACCAAACCCTTCCAGTATTTTCTGTTGGTCATGGGAGTTCTGTGTGCCAAGTTTGGTTCAATTCCATTGTTGGTGGAGTTCAGAATGCTCTTTGATTGTGGGTGAACTATAAATCCCAGCAACAACAAAATCAATACCCTTCCAACCCTACCAGTATTCAGATTTGGGCATATTGCATATTTGTGCCAAATTTGGTCCAGTGAATGAAAATACATCCTGCATATCAGATATTTACATGACGATTCATAACAGTGGCAAAATTACAGTTATGAAGTAGCAACAAAAATAATTTTATGGTTGGGGGTCACCATAACATGAGGAACTGTATTTAGGGGTTATGGCATACAAAAATAATTTTATGGTTGGGGGTCACCACAACATGAGGAACTGTATTAAGGGGTCACAGCATTAGGAAGGTTGAGAACCACTGAAATAGGGAAACATTCTTTTCCCATAGTTGTTAGTGAGTACTGGGGGCACTGAGTGACAAAAATCACTTTATTTCATAATTGTTTTGAAGTAGTGGGTGCTGAAGCATACAACAATGGCTTTAGGGAGTTGGATGCATTCCCCAGGCCATGATTTGAAGGCGCCTAATGTCTATGGACACAATTGGTGAAGTTGTGAAGATCTCTTATGGCTTCTTCCATCTCCCGTTGGCTACCAAGAATATGGGGTTTCATAACTGGATAGAAATGCTCCATGTTTCCAAACTTTCCGCACCACTCCAGACCAGAATGGTTGAATCAAAATGAAGCCATTCCCTTAGGATTTGTGCAGTGGCTTGTAATATCTACTCTTTGGGCCAAAGTTGCTCAGCCAGCTGAATGTGTTACTATGGCATTGGTATATAAATAGGACCGGCTGAATTAGGGCATGCAAAACAGATAGGTATTTATTTCTTGGAGTAATTTCATTGCATCTCTCTGCAACCTCCAGGGATCATTCCCAGATGACTGTCTAAGTAATTTAAGCTAATGATTCAGTCGAAGGAAATTCTCCTAACCTGAGTGAAGTACGTGGCTAGGCCTCTGGGGCATCTGTCATGATGACAGAAATGGCAAGCGTTGAAACTGAACATATACTGTTGTTGCTGTGATTTTTCTGGGCTGTATGGCTGTGCTCCAGAAGCATTCTCTCCTGATGTTTTGCTCACATCTATGGCAGCCATCCTCAGATGCTGATGGGTCTGTAGGAAACTAGGCAAGTTGGATTCATATATCTGTGGAATAATGTCCAGGGTGGGAGAAAGAACTCTTGTCTGCTGGAGGCAAGTGTGAATGTTGCAATTGGCCACCTTGATTAGCACTGAATGGCCTTGCAGCTTCAAAGTCTGACAGGCTGCTGTCTGGGGGATACTTTGTTGGGAAGTGTTAGCTGGCCCTGATTGTTTCCTGTCTGAAATTCCCCTGTTTTCTGAGTGCTGTTCTTTATTTACTGCCCTGAGTTTAGAGTTTAACACAATTTGAAACATTTTCTGTGCCTGATTTGAAAGTGTTGTTCCTGTTTGAATGTGCAGCACTTACTTTAAATACTGGTATCCAGATTTTGTTCATTTTCATTATTTCCTCCTTTTTGTTTGGGGCCATCTAACACCTCCCAACAAAGGATTCCCCCAGACAGGAAGCAGGCAGATTTAGACCATTATTTTTTCACCAATCTTTCCCATGTAATATGCATATCTATCCTATTATTTTTTTACCATGCAGAATTGTGTGATAGGTGTAGAGCAGGCATAGGCAAACTTTGGCTCTCTAGGTGTTTGGAACTTCAATAATCATGAATATCTATCCTATTATTTTCATCCCCCAGAGAATGCTCCCATTCCTCCACCATCATTTTATACTTTTCCAGTCTCCAATCTTTAACCAGAGTTATGATTTTGTCTATTATATTATAGACCCAGTAGGCTGTTAGAAATTGTGGGAGTTGAACACCCAGAGGACCAAAGTTTGCCCATGCTTTGTGTAGAGGTTATGTGACAATCGAATTATTGCAGAAAAGGTTCCTCGAAGGTAGAAGATTTATAACTTTCTTTTTTGAAGCAATGTTTTTAACAAGGAGACACTAAGGATTTATATTTTATTGATTCTGTTTAGCTTTTACTATGTGTAATGTTTTAATTGTATTTATAATATTGTATGCATTGTATTTTACCCTATAAACCTCCTTGAGTCACCTGCAGGCCGAGAAAGGCAGTATACAAAATAAATAAATAAACAAACAAACAAACAAACAAATAAATAAATATTATAGCAACATCATATAGCTTCCTTAACTAGTCAGTTTGTGCATACAACAGTTAGTTTAAAGTTGTCATCAGCTGAAGGATTCATAGAATCATAGAATCAAAGAGTTGGAAGAGACCTCATGGGCCATCCAGTCCAACCCCCTGCCAAGAAGCAGGAATACTGCATTCAAAGCACCCCTGACAGATGGCCATCCAGCCTCTGTTTAAAAGCTTCCAAAGAAGGAGCCTCCACCACACTCCGGGGCAGAGAGTTCCACTGCTGAACGGCTCTCACAGTCAGGAAGTTCTTCCTCATGTTCAGATGGAATCTCCTCTCTTGTAGTTTGAAGCCATTGTTCGACGTCCTAGTCTCCAGGGAAGCAGAAAACAAGCTTGCTCCCTCCTCCCTGTGGCTTCTCTCACATATTTATACATGGCTATCATATCTCCTCTCAGCCTTCTCTTCTTCAGCTTAACATGCCCACAGCTCTTTCAGCCGCTCCTCATAGGGCTTGTTCTCCAGACCCTTGATCATTTTAGTCGCCCTCCTCTGGACACATTCCAGCTTGTCAATATCTCTCTTGAATTGTGGTGCCCAGAATTGGACACAATATTCCAGGTGTGGTCTAACCAAAGCAGAATAGAGGGGTAGCATGACTTCCCTAGATCTAGACACTATGCTCCTCTTGATGCAGGCCAAAATCCCATTGGCTTTTTTTGCCGCCACATCACATTGTTGGCTCATGTTTAACTTGTTGTCCACGAGGACTCCAAGATCTTTTTCACATGTATGTGCAAACATGACCAACCACATTCAATGCACAATTGGCCTGCCATGCTATGCTGTCATGGGAGTTGTAGTTTTGTGATGTGCTTTGTCACTTATTGCTACTTTTATCTGAAACTGGAGGCTCAGGTATCAGCAATCATAGAATCATAGAATCAAAGAGTTGGAAGAGACCTCATGGGCCATCCAGTCCAACCCCCTGCCAAGAAGCAGGAATATTGCATTCAAATCACCCCTGACAGAAAACTTTGCAGCCTCTGTTTAAAAGCTTCCAAAGAAGGAGGCTCCACCACACTCCAGGGCAGAGAGTTCCACTGCTGAACAGCTCTCACAGTCAGGAAGTTCTTCCTAATGTTCAGATGGAATCTCCTTCTTGTAGTTTGAAGCCATTGTTTCACTAAGCCGCTCCTCATGGGGCTTGTTCTCCAGACCCTTGATCTGTTCCCTCCTCCTCCCTGTGGCTTCCTCTCACATATTTATACATGGCCTTATCATATCTCCTCTCAGCCTTCTCTTCTTCAGGCTAAACATGCCCAGCTCCTTAAGCGCTCCTCATAGGGCTTGTTCTCCAGACCCTTGATCATTTTAGTTGCCCTCCTCTGGACACATTCCATCTTGTCAATATCTCTCTTGTACTGTGGTGCCCAGAATTGGACACAATATTCCAGGTGTGGTCTAACCAAAGCAGAATAGAGGGGTAGCATTACTTCCCTAGATCTAGACACTAGGCTCCTCTTGATGCAGGCCAAAATCCCATTGGCTTTTTTTGCCACCACATCACATTGTTGGCTCATGTTTAACTTGTTGTCCACGAGGACTCCAAGATCTTTTTCACACGTACTGCTCTCGAGCCAGGCGTCCCCCATTCTGTATCTTTGCATTTCATTTTTTCTGTCAAAGTGGAGTATCTTGCATTTGTCACTGTTGAACTTCATTTTGTTAGTTTTGGCCCATCTCTCTAATCTGTCAAGATCGTTTTGATCCTGCTCCTGTCCTCTGGAGTATTGGCTATCCCTCCCAATTTGGTGTCGTCTGCAAACTTGATGGTCCTGCCTTCTAACCCTTCATCTAAGTCATTAATAAAGATGTTGAACAGGACCGGGCCCAGGACGGAACCCTGCGGCACCCCACTCGTCACTTCTTTCCAGGATGAAGAGGAAGCATTGGTGAGCACCCTCTGGGTTCGTCCATTTAACCAATTACAGATCCACCTCACCGTAGTTTGGCCTAGCCCACATTGGACTAGTTTCCTTGCCAGAGAAGGTCATGGGGGACCTTGTCGAAGCCCTTACTGAAATCCAGGTACGCTACATCCACGGCATTCCCCGCATCTACCCAGCTTGTAACTGGGTTTTCCTCCAAATTTATTCTTGTTCTGCCCATCCTATAGTCCAAGAATGTTTGGTACATTTCCATGGCCAACTTAGGATTCAATCTCTTGTCTCTCAGACTTCTTGTCCAACACTCAAGCCACAATTCACCACAATGTTGTTCAGAATTAATTGTGTGAAAGGTGTAAAGCAGGCATGGACAAACTTTGGCCCTCCAGGTGTTTTGGACTTCAACTCCCACAATTCCTAACAGCTGGTAGGCTGTTAGGAATTCTGGAAGTTGAAATCCAAAACACCTGGAGGGCTAAAGTTTGCCCATGCTTAGTGTAAAGGTTATGTGACAATTGACTTATTACAGAAAAGGTTCCTCGAAGGTAGAAGATTTGTAACTTTCCTTTTTGAAGCAAAAGGTACAGAAATATATATATTTATAGTAACTAAAACACAGTGTAACTCTACACGGAGAACAATGCAATTTAATGCCCACACATATTATGTCATTCCTACTTGGTGCTTAGGAAATGTTGCAGGATAGTTTTGTCTTTTTTTTCGGTACTGTGATAAAAGCCAAAGTCTATATTTGGTTGTATCAACAAACACCATGTGGCACTAATCTGGAAGCATGAGGAATGCAGGGCGAGATCCCAAAAGCTTGAGTGCCATTTTTGTAATAGAAAATCAGCTTTGATCTAATAAGAAGTCAAAGTCTACTTCTCAATTTGTGAGAAAAGGTATTCAACATTTGGCAACGTTTGTTCTGCATCTGCTGAACTAGCTGGACATAGAAGGTGATGGGGAAAAGTGGAATTCATCTTCAGTGAGTCCTTAATACGATGACAGATACATTTCCATCTAAGGCAATGTTACCTTCAAAAGGATGGTTCAGGTTCTCCATAACTGTGAACATAACTGCAAGTTGAACTGCCTCTACTGAGCCATATCTGATGAGCAAAACAGAAATAAAGCAAATTAGCCTGCTTCACCAACTACTTTGGTTGGTTGGCTGAATGCTGTAAGTTGCTTCTGGTGTGAGACGTCTATGAAGATCTTGTCCAAGGCGTGCTCGGATGTGTCCTGCCCAAACAGGGAGCTTTAAAATGGTTGAACAGAAGCTCTCCCAAGCTTTTGGTGGTCTTACTGCCTATAACAGGGAAAACCAGCCTATTCCTAATCCATCTAAAATTCAGACATATACTTTTCACCTTAAGAACAGACAAGTATCTTGAGCTCTGAGGATTACCTGGGAAGGAATTCCATTGGAGCTTTGCAGCACACCAAAATACCAAAATACCAGCACCATGCTCTGACTTCCAAGAAGCACTGCTTGACTATCAAGCAAAAAGTGGGTGCTAGAAATAATATCATATGAAAATTGACTGGCACAACCTGGGGATCACAACCAGATACTGTGAAGACATCTGCCCTTGCGCTTTGCTACTGTGCTGCTGGGTACGCATGCCCAGTGTGGAACACATCTCACTATGCTAAAACAGCAAATGCGGCTCTTAATGAGACATGCCATTATTACAGTATGTCTACGCCCCACACCACTGGAGAAATTATGCTGTTTAGCTGGTATTACACCACCTGACATCTGCTGGGAAGCAGCAGCCACTAATGAAAGGGCCAAGGCATTGACACCCCTGGTCCATCCCCTGTTCAGATATCAGCCAGCACACCAATGCCTCAAATCAAGAAATAGTTTCTAAGGTCTACAGAGATACTCACAGGAACACCTCAGCAAGCGAGAGTCCAAAAGTGGCAGTCTAAACCCCAGAACCTCAATCCATGGCTGATACCAAACTCCCTCTTGGGCACACAGAAGACCGGGTGACTTGGAGGGCACTGAACAGGCTTGGCTCTGGCACCATGAGATGCAGAGCCAACCTTAAGAAATGGGGCTACTAACTGGAGTCCATGACATGCGAGTGTGAAGAAGAGCAAACCACAGACCACCTACTACAATGCAGCCTGAGTCCTGCCACATGCACAATGGAGGACTTTCTCACAGTAACACCAGAGGCACTCCAAGGGGTCAGCTTCTCGTCAAAGGAAAACATGCAAATGTGAGAAGATCAATAGGTACCGCTCCGGCGGGAAGGTAACGGTGCTCCATGCAGTCATGCCAGCCACATGACCTTGGAGATGTCTATGGTCAACGCCAGCTCTTCGGCTTAGAAATGGAGATGAGCACCAATCCCCAGAGTCAGACACGACTGGACTTAAGGTCAGGGGAAAACCTTTACCTAACCTATATATCTCTCCTGGGAAACATTTGGGGGGAAAGCCTTTTGAAGACTGACCTGAGGTGGTTGTTTCAGTTCTCATTTGTGTCATGTAAGTTTTGAATTAAAGAGTTGCTGAAATGTGTTGAACAGCTCTTCCTCTTCTTCAGCTTTTCTGATGTAGGAAACAATCTCTGCTCTTTCCATATTATTTCTCTCTCTAGTACCAATGCTTCTGTTAATGAAGTAAAACCCAAGAATACATTATTTTGTTAATATGGAAAACAAAACTGAAAATCTGAGAGTAGGTAAGACTATATCAAAAAGTGCCCAGTTTCCCTACCTAACTTCCTTCCTTCCTCCCTACCTTCCTTTTCCTCCTCCAACTTTTTGTTCTATCCTACTTTGATGGAAAGTCAAAAGGTTCTCTTTTTCGTGTTTTTCCTCTGTCACAAAATCAGGTTTGCCTCTGTAACAGGACATGATTTGATTTTGGAAAACACATGAGGCTCTGCCTCCCAGTTACAGCTCAGAATGTTCTAATTCAATTTTTTGTAATATTAGATCTGACAAGATGAATCCAAGCTCTGCTATCATTAAATAAGCATCTTGGGAAGATACATTGGGAAGGTCCAGATGAATGTATCATGGAGTGACAGCCGTTCCTGCCCTGCACAGCCCTTCCCAGAATCTATTACACACATGAAAGGGGAAATAACTTTTGATGCAATGAGCATATAGAATAAACAGAATGTACACAGGATAGCAGTTGCTAGTTTAAGAATGGCTGGCAATGCAATAAAAAGCCATTTTTCATTGTTTGATTATACTATGTAACACTATTTGAAACATTTTCTGTGCCTGATTTGAAAGTGTTATTCTTGTTTGAATGTGCAGTACTTACTCTGAAAGTAGTTGTTTTACTCCAGAAACTTCACGTTTGTGGCTGTCACACACTATGTTGAATTGGTTCAGGCTCTATGAGATACTCAACTGAAAAACTATCGCAAAATGTGCTGCAGAGCATCCCACAAAAACAAAGTTTTGCCATTTAATAAACTTTTCCATGGGTTGTTGTGAGTTTTCTAGGTTGTATGGCCATGTTCCAGAAGCATTCTCTCCTGACATTTCACCCACATCTATGGCAGACATCCTCAGAGGTTGCGAGGTCTGTTGGAAACTTGGCAAGTGAGGTTTATATATCTGTGGAATGATGTCCAGGGTGGGAGAAAGAACCGTTGTCTGCTTGAGCCAAGTGCGAATTGCTGATAGGCTGAGAAAGGCGGTATACAAATATAGTAAATAAATAAAATAAATAAATGTTGCAATTGGCCACCTTGATTAGCATTGAGGGCCTTGCAGCTTCAAAGCCTGGCTGGTGCTGTCTGGGGAATCGTTTGTTGGGAAGTGTTCGCTGGCTCTGATTGTTTCCTGTCAGGTATTCCCCTGGTTTTTTTTTTAGTATTCCTCTTTTTCCCCTCTTTATTTACTGCCAATTGCAACATGCATACTTGCTGCAAGCAGACCTCCCAAACTCTGAGGATGCCTGCCATAGATGTGGGCAAAATGTCAGGAGATAATGCTTCTGGAACATGGCCATACCATCTGGAAAACTCACAGCAACCTAGTGATTCTGGCCATGAAAGCCTTCAACAAGAAATTTTCCCATGCTTTTATTATGTAATTAATTGGAAATGACATTTATATCCCAGGAACAACAATTGTATAAGGTAAAGGTAAAGGTAGTCCCCTGACATTAAGTCCAGTCATGTCTGACTCTGGGGTGTGGTGCTCATCTCCATTTCTAAGCCGAAGAGCCAGCGTTGTCCGTAGACACCTCCAAGGTCATGTGGCCGGCATGACTGCATGGAGCGCCGTTACCTTCCCGCCGGAGCGGTACCTATTGATCTACTCACATTTGCATGTTTTCGAACTGCTAGGTTGGCAGAAGCTAGGGCTGACAGCGGAAGCTCACACCGCTCCCCGGAATCGAACCTGTGACCTTTCAATCAACAAGCTCAGCAGCTCAGTGCTTTAACCCACTGCGCCACCGGGGGCTCCCAAAAATTGTATAGTATAGTGTTATTCCTACATGAAAGACAAGACCATTATTGAGAGTTAATCCAGGCATACAGACGTCTATAAATAGATGTGTGTGTCCATCTGCAAGGGATACATGCTTGACTGGACCGTGGAAACCATGAATATGACCGAACATTATTAAATTACCTGACTCCTAATCACAACATATCATAGCATTACTTCGATGACATATAGAGAATTCCTAAAGAGGTTTCCTTTCTAGGAATTTCCTAAATCCTCCATTACAACTCTGATAACTTCTTCAGGAATTGCCTAGAGGACCTAGCAAATTCCCAGAGTGGCCATCCTCCACCAGGCATTGATAAGTGAAACTGTGGATATGGGTTCTTATAAAGGATCTTATACTGAAGCACAGTTTTCTCCTCCTTTGGAACAGCTATGTATAACATAGTGAAAAATTGCATTTTATTACTGGTTGTAATTTGCATTTTTCTCCCGCTCCTCTTATTCATCCAGAAGGCCTTAGACAGAATAAAGTGCTTAAAATAATGTCTTGACACTTTTGGAGAGAATAAGTTTATATTCACATTAATATCAGCACTAAAATGCTTCACTGGTTGGGCTAAATAGAAACAAATGTTGTTCCATTTTACTTTTCTTTTAGAGTACTTGGAAAAGGAAATTGGCATCCAGTCACACAAGAGTGGTCAGATGTCCTCCTGACATAGTAGATTCTTGTTAATGCCTTTGAAGTGAACAAGATTCAATTCATTTCAAAGGCATTAACAAGAATCCACTATGTCAGCAATGTTGGTCTTTCAGTCTTTCAGGTGCTCCAGGTTCCCTTTGTATACTGATATTCCAGACAAACATAACGTGGGTGCACCTGTGCTGCACTGTAGAATTAAAGCAATTTGACACCACTTTAATAGCCATGGCTCAAGGCTGTGGAATCATTGCAAATGTAGTTTAGTGTGACACCAGCACCATCTGCCAAAGAAGGCTAAAGACCCTGAAAAACTACAGCTCCCATTATTTCACAGATTTGAACCAAGGGCAAGAAAATCTGGAGTCCATCTGAATTGGCTTCTGGCTGTTTCCATGATATTCAACTACTTGCAGTAGTAGATGTGACAGTTTTTCCAGGGTTGAACTGGATTTGGGCAAAGTCAGGGAATACTGCAGAGCTTGGTGGAAACTGTGGAGTATCTCATGGCTTCAGACCAGGGAAAAAGGGATGGATTCTGCCAATGTTGTCACCACAACTCCCACACAGACAGATGTGTGTCTTCTGGTCATCACCTCCTTTTGACACCAGCAAGGATCTCAAGTAGAACACTGTCCAGCTGGGAGAGGCAGGAGCATCACGGAGGATAAAGTGATGGAGACATCAACAAGGCACCATGGCAGGATCAGCTGGGTGGATGTGACCACCTCCTGGATCAGTCTGGATCATTTCTGCTCCAGACTATTGATTGATTTACCACTATAGACTCACTCTAGTCTAGGAAAACTAATGCTACGAACTTCAGTTTCTTAGTAGTCTCTAAGGTGCTACAAGATCTGTTGGCGCACTATTCCAGACAATACTTTTGAATAACCTGCATCTGTTGTTCTGTAATCCTAGGCAAATTTTGTTTACTTAAATAATTCTCCATCTTCTCTGAGGAGGTTTCTGTTGTAGTCTGGCAAGCATCAGAGGATTCTTCTGAATGTTCAGAGGATGAGGGGGTTGGGTTGTTGAAGGGTTTTTCGGGCTATATGGCCATGTTCTAGAGGCATTCTCTCCTGATGTTTCCCCACCTGGTTCCCGGTCAACAGGGGGAACTGAAAGTATCAGTTCCCTTGAGAAAAGGCCTTGGGAAGTCAAGGATCTTTCAAGGGAGTATACATTAGACCTGAGAATGCAGGGCATGAAAAACAGTCAGGCTAGATATTCTCAGAGAATTTGCAATAAGATTCTGAAGTCCAGATGTGTTAGGCATGATGCCATGGTTTGGTTCCAGGCCTCTCAGAGGAGACAATGTTGCTAATGGCAATTCGGTCTCCTGTTCATGAATTCAAGTTCATGGTTCCTGCATTGCCAAGATTCCTGTTTCATGTTCCTGTTTATATCTATGCATCTTTGGAGAATTTACCTTGGAGAAGTTCCTGTTTTCATGTTCATGGATATACCTTTGGATTAATTCTGTGATTTTGGGTTTGTGTTCTAACCTGGCATTTTTGGATTGCTGCTATTAACTGTTTCTTTTGTGTTTTGCATTTTATATCCTGTGTCTTTTGAATTTGCCTTTCCCCCTTTTTATATGCTTTCTTTAATAAACATTCTTTTATTAGATTACTGGACTTTGGTATGGTGAAAGGAGTGTTCCAGTGCTAGGGTCTTATTGTTAATTGTCTTATTGTTGATTGTTGCATATTTTATTGTCTATGTTTTTTATTTTAATTGCTTGTATTGTTGTTATTATTGCTTGTATTGTTGTATTTGGGCTAGGCCTCATGTAAGCCGCACCGAGTCCCTTGGGGAGATGGTAGCGGGGTACAAATAAATTATTATTATTATTATTATTATTATTATTATTATTATTATTATTATTATTATTAGGGTGCAACAGTTTTTTTACTCTTTGTATAAAGAAGCATTATATTGATGAAATTACTTTTTGAATGCTTGCATTATCTGTTAATTCTGCATTTTCTTCTTGTAGTTTTAATAACACATTCTTCTTTTCTTTTACAAGTCTATGTGTCAGCAACCTCCTTGGTATATATGCAAATTCAAATTCTTCTGCTTCACATCATTTATCTTTTTCTCCATCTCATTCCCCACTTACATCAATAATTGTCTTTGAAAAAAAATCATGTAATTATTAATAGAAGTCCTTGAGGGGTACTTTTTCAACTCAATCTACATTTTGAAAGAATTATTCTGTAAAACTTTGGATTTTCTCCTTGTCTTCCCCTCTTACTTCTCCCATTTTTGAATTTGGCCAGAGTGGATTTTTGACAGTTCCAGGTTTTGTACCTTTAGGCCCAACTCTACAAATTTGTTCATAAATTCCTCTGAAACAAATGTAATAAGACATTTCAAATGTGGTAGAAAGCCAAACTGATAGCATCTATGCCTGCTTCTTCAAAGTTGGCGAGAGTTAGCAATGTGTACTGAATTCTGCCTTCCACCAAAAAGTCAACTCTGTATAGACTAGACTTCTTCAGGGGCTGCCAAATGTTGAGCATTGTCAGGGTGATAAATTGGGGGAAAGAGGATTGGCTGACTGGAATCTTGAGTGATAGAATCCCATACTGTAAGATTTTGTCCAAGGTTGTGTTCTGGGGTTGTGTAATGTGAATCTCTGGATGTGGAGTTATCCATTCATTGCCCTATATATCCCTGGTATTGAATGGCAGTTTTCCACAGCTGAATGGAGACCCTCAATTGGCCATTGGATGAGCAGTTGACATTCACCACCTACCTGTCAAATAGTCAAAACAAATTTAATGAAAGCCAATAGATTTCAATAGTTTCAAATCTCCTGACACCTCAGAATGCAAGGACATTAATCCTTTTTAATGTCGTGAACTTCCCCTCTTTTGACTGTGGGTTCTACACACAGCATGTTTCCACAAGAGGACTCATCCTGTTACTTTTTCACTTTTTCAGGAGGTAAATAAGTTATTAAAGCAATTGATCCATCACTCAATGATTCAGTATATCCACTTCCAAGTGCAATGCATTTCCATGAGATATGGTACCACATACATAACTCCACATTTGGGACCCAGGCTTTCTGTACAGAACACAAAGATTCAGCTGCTTCTACAAGACAACTTATGCATGGATAATAGATCATAAAGCTTTTGGCCTTTGTTATGAATACTACTTCTCTTAATCTTCAGCACTCCCTCCATCTAATCTTGGAAGTCAAGCCAAGCTAGCTGGTTAGTATAGGCAGCCATCCTCATATGTAGGGATTGACTTTTGTGAATTTTATTATTTTCCAATTTTATTAGAATTCCTTTTCTAGTAATCTCAAGGTCCTTTGGTGTGACTCTATAGAAGTTGATTATAGAGTGGATGAGCTAGAGGAATATCTAGATCTTCTGGTGCAATTCTGTGCTGCTCAATGGCTGGTGAATGTCTCTTCTCTAGGCTTAGAGGAAGCCAATGGGAAACCTATGGACCAGCATGGCAAAATGGTTTGGGCATTGAACTATGATTCTGGAGGAGAGGTTTCAAAACCTTCTTGGACATGAAAATCCACCAGATTTTCATGGCCAACTCACATATTCTTAGCCTCAGCAAACTCCATGATATGTTTGCCTTAGAGTCACTACAACTTGGAAGACACACAACAATACAAAAATGGCAAATCTCCTTGGAATAAATCTTACCAAGAAAGCTTCATAAATTGGAGTCAGCTTGAAAGGACACAACAGCCAAACTGATGATTGAATCACATGACTTTACATTGTGGATGACTTCTACTAAATGGATTTTAGATGGCTGCTATAGTGTGCATTTTGCTCTTCGGGAGTCATTCTTCAATCCTATCATTTTGTGCCTCAGTTTTATTTATTCATTTTAATTGACCCCTAGTTCTTATAATTTCATACTCTATTTGGATTATTTTCAATCTGTAAAATACCACAGGGAGTCTCCTGTCAAGGGTCAAATGGCAACAAAAGTATGGTTTGAATAGATCAAAGAAATGCATTGTCCTTTGTTTTGCTGTTTTTCATTTAATAGATTTAACATGGATAGGGCAATAGTCCCAACAAGTGTCATGGTATCTTGTTGTGTGCTTGATGTTTTTATTTTTTATATATTTAATCATTGACTGTTTGTAATTATCTTCATGAGTAGTTTATTATTTTTAAATGTCCATTGCTGCCCGAGGAGGGAAAATTTACATTTCTAAAATACATGGCACCATAATGAAATCCAGGCACTTCTCCAGACTTACTTTTCCCGTGTCCTTTTTTGTTTCCTATTTTTGTGAATTTGCAGTTTGTTAATCTTCCAGTGCACCTAAACAGAATGCTAAACTTGGCAAAGAAATTCTTATATATCCATGGGGGAATGAATTTCTGAACTTTGGGTGGGCTATACCATTTCAATAGTGTACCCTATTGAAATGAAGGACTTATGGCCCAAGAATAGCGTAGAGTCATGCTGGAGGACATAGAAAAGGCCTAGAGGGTACTTACTTTCTCAGACTTGGATGAATGAAAAAGCAGATACTAGTCCAAAGGATACGGGGGTTGGTTGAGGTGGGGGTGTATTGTACATGGTTCTAATCAATGTTTCAGTTCATTTTTGGGTAACATATAATATAATGTTGCTTTTGGGCATGACACACACACACATATGTATAGTAGCCTCCTCCAATTTGGCACATAGTTGATCCATCAGATAATCAAATAATAATGAGATACAAACACAAAAAAAGCAGAGGCTTCTCCTTTCATTTCCAGCTTCTGGAGACAGCGCTCATCTCTGGCTCTGGGGAGGTGCTTTCTCCATTTTTGAGCGGAAGAGCCTGCATTGTCACCCCCTGGTTGTGTAGCCAGCAAGATTGCTTGGAGCGTCTCTTTGCCTTTTCCTACTGAAGTGGTACCTATTTATCTACTCACATGTGCATGTTTTTGAACTGCTAGGTTGACAGGAGCTGGAGCTAACAGATGGGAGCTCACTACCTCTGAGGATGCTTGTCATAGATGCAGGCGAAACGTCAGGAGAAATGCCTCTAGAACATGGCCATATAGCCCGAAAAAACCTCCAACAACCCAGTGATTCCGGCCATGAAAGCCTTCGACAATACATAGTTATGCTGGTGTTTTCCAAAACACTAAATCCTTAAAGCATTGATCCCAAGTCACCTGAAAAGAGGAGCAATGTTAATCTTGGTGAATGGATAGTTTTCAGAGTGAAAATTGCAGATGGGTCCTATACCTGTAAAATTTGTGAAGGAGAGGGGGTTTCAGCAGGCATCGTTTGTTACCTGGTTTTCTGACAAGCAACACGTGATTACGTTCCCTCTTCCATAAAAGTATTAGAGGTACAAGAAACATCTTCAAGCATGTGATAGATGTATTCATGAACAGCCTAGAAGTATCTTTCTGAGTGAGTTGTATCTGTTTTTCATGTGCTAATGAGGAATGGGAAATGCGCCAAGTGTCCCACTGCATTCTCAAGACAAACAAATTGATCCAGACAGGAGGTTTTATTTTGACCTGAGCCTCCTTTCACAGGTATATTAGCATATTTTGATTGAAAAAAGGTGAGAGGTGTTCAGTGGGAGAGATCTGTTGGGAGAGATGCCACACGACAGGATTGTGAAGAGAGAAATGAAAGATTTACATTGGGTAAATGGAGAGTCTAGTATTTTGGGATGCTTGGTCTGAGCATAAGCTGAATGCAAACAGTTGCAATGAAATGAAGTTGCTTATTGAGATATGCCTCCATTTTTTGTCCATGCATATCATGTTGTTGATCCAAGCTGCTTTGAGTTCAATATCCCACCTTTACTATAAAATCCAACCATTTCTGGACCAGAGGCTTCCATTTTAGTGAAGCAGAGCATTTAAATTAGAAGATTTTTTTTTACTAAAAATAACCTAGTTGGGTTGCTTGTAAGTCATTAGGCTCAAGTCCTGATTCAATGTCAATGCTATAAAGCAGGATCTCCAAATCTTTTAGACTACAATGTCCAACCAGTACAGGATGAGAGTTACAGTCTAACACATTTGGACAGTTCTAAGATGGGAAAGGCTATACCCAACACTGGTATCTTTTCATTGTGTACCTTGAAAGCTCAGGGATTAAGATCAGTAGCCCGGGAGGAGCTATTGAGAAGGTTATCTCCCATGTCCTCACCAGATAAACCTGTGAAGGTAATGAGACCAAGAAAAACCCTTCTTAAAGGATTGAAAGACTTGGACAAACTGTTTTGGGGAGATATGGACATATAGATAGTTTGAACCTAAGCCATATAGAGCTCTTAAGTCCTCCAATGTGATTCTATGGACAGCTTCCAGGAGAAGTTGACCATGGAGTTCTGCTGGAGAACGTAGAAATTTCAAGAGAGGTGTTCTTTTAGGTCATAGTTCCCAACCTTTTTTGACCAAGAACCACTTGATCAGGGACCACATTTACCAGGGTCCAATTTGACCAGGGACCACTCTATAACATTAGTACCAAAGGGTTATTGTAGTGAAATTGCTACTCTATGTTAAAGTTTTGGTGTATAGCTCTATGTTTACATATGGCAGATAGGGAAGAATAGGCACAGACAGGGTAGCAACAGCAGAGATAGGATTCATTTGCATATGTGAAGCCGATTGGTCATATGCAGATTAGTGTAGGCCCAGGATTTGAAAAGGCTGCTAGGCCAAAATGACAGTTGGGGAGAGCAGAGCTGAACATTCCAAAGGGGCGGAGCCAAGGTTTTGAAAGAGGCAGTTAGAGTGAGGGAGTTTGAAAATGACAGTTAGGAATCTGTGTGTG
Organism: Anolis sagrei ordinatus; assembly: GCF_025583915.1. Lineage (NCBI taxonomy): Eukaryota > Metazoa > Chordata > Lepidosauria > Squamata > Anolidae > Anolis > Anolis sagrei. Next base: position 237,298,629 of record NW_026847438.1, on the reverse strand, counting down.
AAGAGGAGAGTTGGTTTTTGAGTGCCTGATAGAAATAAGCAGTTATGAAGATGTGTTAAAGACTTCTGATATAGAGAAGCAGTTAGTTAAATAGAGCTCGTGTTTTAAGGAACATAAAGAAGGCTAGTGTTGCCTTAGTTCAGAATATAATTCAGCCAAGAGTGTGTAAAACAAGTAACATGTTTGTGAATGTGAAACATTGATAGTTTATTCAGAAAAGTTAACCAAGTAAATGATACTGACTGTAAGCCTCAAGATTGCAACAAAACACAAATGTAACCACAAGCGTTGGAGCCAGAAGTTATAAATAAACTGTGTTACTTTGTTATACACAAGAGTGTTTCATTGCCTGTGATATAAAGTACAAAGGTTTAACAGCACACAGAAAGTCCCAGCCAATATAAAAGAAGAAACTGAATCAGTATAAGGCAGCAAAGAGGTTTTTAATAAGGAAATAGTCTCTCTCCCTCGCCACATCCACCAATTTAGATTTGGTTTGGTTATTTGGGGTGCTGATTCAGAAAATTGCATTGGATAGACCACATCAGCTCTAGTTCTGATACAGAACATATGCCATCCAGTAGTCACCATCTGCTCACCCAGAAAACCATATTTAATAAGCCTCGGCACTATAAGAGGGTTTTGTGAGACCAGTTGATCTCGTTGCAACAATGTAGTAACTGTGAGGCCATGAACCATATTTTAGTTCTTGTGGTCCACAGTCCACAGGTTGGGAACCACTGTTTTAGGTGAACAATTTCTTTAGTCACAGTTTTTCAATTTCCTGTGTCCTTAACCCCAGCAAATGTAGAGTGAACTGAGTGAACCAAAGGAAAAGTCCCAAAGAATAAATCAGGATTTATATATCCCCAGTTGCTCTGACATCAGCACCAGCCGAGTGAATTGCTTTGCCTCCCATGCTATGCTAGCAAATTGGCATGCCTGGAGCACTATTGCTTGGCTGTCTTCTATTAAGCAGATTAGACAAACATTTTAAAGCAATTCTCCAGTGTTTGAACACTTGGGTTTGCTCTGTGATCATGTGCTTAATGTTTACTGAATGAGGTCTTCTGATTTGATTCCTGCCCTTCTGTGACCCGTATCTGGCCATCTACATTTAAACAGATGAAAAGAATTATTTAATACAAAACCCCCATGAAGAACATGTTCTACTCAATCAAAAAAGAGCATTGTTTGATAGTTTGTGGACAAGTGAAACTTTGCCCGGTACCTATTTCATATGCATCCTTTCAAGTGACTGCTAGAAACGCCCATTTAATCTGCTCTGACTCTAATTTATTCCAGACATTTAAAAACTATTCCAGATGTCAAGCTTATTTAGAGAATAGTGTTTGCCTTATTATTATTATAGACTCATATTGCTGAGATGGACCACAAGGGCTTTCTGGTCCAACTTTCTGCCTTGTAAGAATACACAATCATAGAGTTGGACGGGATTATAAGCATGCTTAGGTAACTCCTTTAAAGTATGGTGCAAAGCCTAAGGTGCATCTGCACTGTCCAATCAATGCAGTTCAACCCCATTTTAATTGCCATGTCTCAT
>NW_026847438.1:236827724-237293576 GCF_025583915.1 Anolis sagrei ordinatus | reverse complement strand
AGATGGGAGTGAGAGGAGGGCCTCCCCAGAAGATCAAAGAGATCATGCAGGCTCATAGGAAATGCAATCACGAAGATAGGTGTGTCCCAAACAGTTCAGGGCTTTGTAGGTGATAACCTGCACCTTGAATTGGGATCAGAAAATGAACGGTAGGCAATGGTGCTCCTTAAACAGCCGGGTAGTTCACAAATATGTAGAATTTCAAGATGTGTTTGGCCTTGCAGCCAAGCACAGTATTCTTCCACCAATAGGTTCTTCCACCAAGAACCTTAGCTGCTACAAAATGTCTCATCATCCCTGTTTTCAAGTAGATATTTACGGTCTTTCTTTGAATGCAGGCTATTCCTCAATGCAACTATCCCAGCCTAAAATCACCTCAAAGGTAAAGATAAAGGTTTTCCCTTGACATTAAGTCTAGTCATATCTGACTCCGGAGGGTGGTGCTCATCTTCATTTCTAAGCTGAAGAGCGAGCGTTGTCTATAGATGCCTCCAAGACATGTAGCCGGCATGACTGCATGGAGCACCGTTACCTTCCCGCCAGAGTGGTAACTATTGATCTACTCACATTTGCTCGTTTTTGAACTGCTAGGGTTGGAAGAAGCTGGGGCTAACAGTGGGAGCTCACTCCACTTCCCAGATTCGAATTGTCAACCTTTCGGTCAGCAAATTCAGCAGCTCAGTGGTTTAACCCAAGGTGTCACGAGAGGCTCAAAAATCATCTCAACTAATGACCATTTTGGGGCAGAGCATTTTCTAGTGGAATAAGGCATTGTGTGTTCATTGCTGGAGCATTCTGTGTTGGTGAAGCAGTGAAAATGTGCCCCAGATTTCCGAATCTTTGGCCATGACAGTTAAAGTGGTGTCAGACTGCCTTAATTCCAGTGTGGATGTATCAGGAGAAATCAGAATGTCGCCATTGCATGGGCCAATGAATACAAACCTGATGCCTTGCATTAGAGAACTATTTGTTTTTTGCATCATTTGATGAATTAAAATCAAGGCTTCCTCTTCTCTTTGGGAAGCCAGCTTATCCCGCCCGCTCCATTCGACTCCCTGTAAACACAATCCGGGGATATTGTGCGTGGCTCCCAAGGGGGAAGAAAACGTGACTGTGAAGAGCAACGGCTGTGAGTGTTTTCATCAAGCAGTTTCCAGGGCAGCTACTGCTACTCATTCTTCCGCTCTGTGGCCATGTGACGCTTCTGTGTTCCAAAGCACCAAAGAGGATGCATCAGGGCTGCACTCGGTGTGACTTCAGTGACGTGAGTGGGAATCACGTCGTGTGTTTTTAATAATTAAAGGCCAGGCATTTGTATGCAAGGGGGAGGACGAGCTGGAGCTGATATTTACCAAGATCACAAGGCAAATGGAAGGAAATTTTCAGCTTTCCCTCTCCAGCTGCAGTCTCTGTGAAATTTACATACACACACACCAGTTATCATGGGGGGAGAATTGTATAGTGGGGAATAATTTAACAAGAAACTGCAGCTGGGAAGAAAGAGCTGGGTACAACCATACAGATAGCCATCTTAAAAAGACATATTAAAATTTCAGCTAAAACCCTCGTAGCAAAACACAAACCTTTGCAGTTACAGTTACACATTAATTCTGCTCCCAAACCTTTCTGTGAAGCAAAACACTAAATGTGCAGCTGAATGTGCAACCTTGAGTTAGATACAGCTATTCTTCATTGGGTGCAAATCTCCAACGACCTCCATCGGGGAAACTATCACATGCGTACGGTGTCAGTAGGATTCTGACCTACATGCATTAAGACACCATCGGAACTCCAGCCTTTGTGTACTAAACTCAGTCTAACCCGTTGGGATTTGCAAGTCTGCAAGGCTTCTGGCATAGATCAAAGAAATAACAGACATCACAAAGCACATAAACAGTGATGAATACATCACATCTGATTTTGAATGCTAAGCAGGTTTGGACTTGGTTATTCATTGGATGGAACACCCCAAGCCCAGGGGATATGGGGTGTTGAATTGGGGAATTGTAATTCAGTGGTAAGGCACATATTTTGGATGTAGAAGGTTACATCAGACTATAAGTAAGCAGGACTAGGAAAGAAACCTACATCAAACTCTGGAAAATCATTGCTCACAGTGGTAGGCTAGATGGATCAATGATCTGACTCAGTCAGCTGGCTACTGATGATCCACTGAGTTGACTTTATGTAAATATGGCTTTCTCCCATTGAGAGCATTTCCATTAATGTTTTGGGTTTGTGCTTGACCAATCCAAAAGATGGAGGTCCCTTCCAGACAGCCTCTTTATACCAGAATCTGATCCCAGGTTTTCTGTTTATCCCAGACTATCTGGCAGTCTGGACTCATATAATCCAGTTTAAAGCAGAAAATCTGGGATCAGATCCTGGGATAAAGGGCCTGTCTGGAAGGGCCCTCAGTCATTTCCAAAATACATACAAAGGAGCTGTCCAAACTGCTGAGTATATTTGGCAATAGAGTTCAGCACCTTGGATAGTTCCATTGCTAGAAGGCATGAAACCAACAGCTTTCAGAGGTTCTTTGTGGATATATGTGTGTGTGTGTGTGTGTGTGTGTGTGTGTGTGTGTGTTATTGCCCTGTGTGCATGGCAAGATTGCAAAAACAGATTTCTTGAGGCATTCCCCCCAGTTAATTTTCAGGTAGCGCTAACTGGAATTGCAGTTCAGCAGCGTGTGCAGCAGTCTGTAGGTGGGATGAACTTCCAGTTTTGGATACCATGAACACAGTGGACCTTTGATATCTGCTGGGGTTTGGTTCCAGGGCCCCTCGGTGGATACCAAAATCCGTGGGTGCCGAAATCCCATTATATACAATGGCATAGTGAAATGTTGTATGTCCCTTGTAAAACATGGCAAAATCAAGGTTTGCCTACTGGATTTTTGTGTGAGAGCATTTTCAAGCTGTGAATGGCTAAATCCATTGATTCAGAATCTGAATCAATGTTTACAGTGAAACTGACTATTCATCACAAACAAGAAGCAGCACAAAGAAGCAGCCTTGTAAATAGGTGTTGTTAATCTTTCTCTAATTTTTTTGTGGGGGCTGGAAGGACAATGCTTGGAAGTAGAGGATCGAACTTGGATGCTGCTACTTACAAAACTAATTATAATTAATTCTCTTTCCTATATGACTCGACAGTGGATGCAACACAAGTGAGCTGGTTGCTTCTCCATCTGCAATCGATTTTTCAGAATTTCTCCCTTGTTTATTTGTATGTCAGTGGACACAGAACATCCTCTATCTGATTTTGTCTGTTCAATGGACTCATTTCTCAAATTAAAAAAGATATGAATTTTCTTTCATATCCGTACAGCAAATGAATCAGAAAATTGATTTTGGGGTAATGACTTTTTAGCTTTCTTACTGATGCTACAATGGTATTTTTTATGAGCCAGACCATGAAAGGAACTAACAACTAATAATTAAAACCTTTACTTATTTTTCTTTCCATAGACATACATTACTTTACAGTTGTGACATAATAAGTTACAGTTGTAACTTAATGTAAGTTGATGCATTCCTTCTTTTGTAATGTGGCATTTCAGTTATTTTATAGTAATAAAGAACATGGTCTCACTAAATTGTGGAGGAGGAATATCACATGGTTCAAGTGCTGGCTCATGCAGTGCTGTGTTGTGATTGTTTTAGTGTCTATGTCAGCGTTTCTCAACCTGGGGGTCAGGACCCCTGGAGGGGCATGAGGTGGTTTCAGAGGGTCCCAAAGATCATCAGAAAACATATATTTCTGTATTAGGAACCCCTTTGGCAGAGAAGGCTGAAGATACCTCTGCCTGTCCTTTTCTTCCTTTCTGGAAACAGACCACAAGTCCTCCCACCAAAAATCCTCCTCCACTGTGATTGGCTGGCCTCTCAGCTAAGGGGAGGGCTGTTTCTGGGATTTCAAGTGAGGAGGGGATCGCGGCACATGGCAGCGTGGTGCGCATGTGTAGGTGATGGAGAGTATGTGAGGCTGGAGAGAAGCTCGCACCAGCGAGTCCCTTCCAGGCATGGCTCTTCTGTGTGGGAAGTTTGGCCCAATTCTATTGGTGGGGTTCAGAATGCTCTTTGATTGTAGGTGAGCTATAAATCCCAGCAACTACAACTCCCAAATGTCAAGGTCTATTTTCCCCAAACTCCATCAGTGTTCCCATTTGGGCATATTGAGTATTTGTGCGAAGCTTGGTCCAGATACTCTCTGGATGTAGATGAACTACAATTCCAAAACTCAAGGTCAATGCCCACCAAACCCTTCTATTATTTTCTGTTGGTCATGGGAGTTCTGTGTGCCAAAAGTGGTTCAGTTCCATCATTGGTGGAGTTCAGAAAGCTCTTTGATTTCAGGTGAACTATAAATCCCAGCAACTACAACTCCCAAATGACAAAATCAATCCTCCAACCCCACCAGTATTCAAATTTGGGTGTATTGGGTATTTGTGCCAAATTTGGTCCAGTGAATGAAAACATCCTGCATATCAGATATTTACATTATGATTCATAACAGTAGCAAAATTACAGTTATGAAGTAGCAACAAAAATAATGATATGGTTGGGGGTCATCACAACATGCGGAACTGTATTAAGGGGTCATGGCATTAAGAAGGTTGAGAACTACTGACCTAGAGTGAGGGTTGGTTGGTATCATTTGAGTTTTAATTAGGACATCAAAATAATAATGAACAATAGATATGCCACTCGTGCTTATTGTATTTGCTGCATGTAGACCACTCTTCCTCAGTACTTGAATACATTTGTATCCAAGTCTTCCTCCCAGATTCCTATTGTTTTAGCTTTGCAGTAACCTTGCATGGTAGACTACGATGAGAAATACTATTCAGCCAATTTAAGGTGCATCTATGCTGTTGTATTACTGCAGTTTGACACCACTTTAACTGCCATGACTCAATAGTATGGAATCATGTGAGCCGAAGTTTGGTGAGGTACCAGCACTCTTTGGCAAAGGAGGATAAAGACCTTGTAAAGTTATAACTCCCAGGATCCAACACAATCCACCATGTGGTATCAAGCTGTATCAATTCTATACTGTAGATGCACCCAAGAGAGCATTATGGTTGAGCGGGAACTTGAACCCAGTTAGAAACATGGAAATATGTGAGTTTAAGTTTGGTGAGGTACCAGCACTCTTTGACAGAAGAAGCTAAAGGTTGAGAAACACTGGTGTAGGTGGAAAGAGAGTTTGGTGGCACTCTTCTCAAGGATTGCAGATTCAGAGCTGTGACTTCCCCGACTGAGTCTATCCATGTGGAATGAGTTCTTCCTCTCTTACTACTGCTATCCTACCAAGCCTTTCTGTCTTTTCTCTTATGTCATGTCTTCTCGTGATATGGCCAAAGTCTCAACTCAGTCATTTTGGTTTCTATGGAGTGTTGAGGCTTGATTTGCTCTGGGAGCCATATACTTGTCTTTTTAACATTCCATGGTATCAACAGAAGGCTTCTCCAGCACCATTCTGAGACCGTCAGTTTCCATCCTGATTAAACAAGTTATGGGGATCCTGAACTATTTCAATCCCTTTATCATCTGCTTTAAAGTCATGTAAATTGCCTATGGTTATTATTTGTACCCTACTCTTTATTTTAAAGAAGGAGCAAGGGAAGTGTGAGTATAGATCATTTGACAGGGTTATAGCCCTCTTTTGAGACACAAGATGCGAAGAAACTGGAATGTTGATGGAAAAATTCAATTTTTGTGTGTGTGTGAGAGAGAAACAGTGGGGGAGGGACAGTTCAGGAATGGCTGCTGCTCGTTGACAGTTGAAGGAGAAAGGCAGAGATATTTGCCTGTGCTGCTTCTTGCTCTCCTGTGCCAACTGGACTGTATCCAAGCAATCAGATGCTAAAATGCTTTTCTGAGCAGCAGTGTCAGCAAAAACTGATCCTTTGGTCTGCCCTCCGGTGATATATAAGGCCTTCGACCTGTAGCTGCCTTTGTCTGGTCACCCACTGGTTGCTCTGCTCATTTGAGAATGGAAGGAAAAGGGATGCTCAGTTGCAGCTGGTAGCCAGCACCTACAGATACTAATCCAGATACAATGGAGGAGAGCTTATCTGCTCTCCTCCCCATTCCATGTCACTAGAGTAGTGGTAGCTGGAAAGAAAAAGGAGAGAATCTTTATGAAAGAGGCACATTGATATTGGTGTTAACATTTGCCTATGGTTCTGCAAGGACTCCAATACCCATGTGTGTTGCATTCAGTAGCTTTGGTAGGTATTTTGCTTTAGCTTGGTGAATCTGCTATGTTATTGGGAAGGACTGAAATATCCAGTGGGACATGAAGCTAGAATGAGCCCTGAAACTGAACAAAAAGATAAATAGATAAAAAAACAATAGCTTTGGCCAAAGGACCCACCAAGCCCCATTGCTGGTTTTGGTCCAACCTACTCACATCTCTGGCCAAGACACATGATGGAGTTCAGCAAAAAATATAAGCCATGGAGAGATGTCAGCTGTGATCAACATAGAGTTTATCAATCTCACTAAAACAGATTATCATCTAGCTGAATATTTTGTTCTTATTTCATGCCACCAACATAAGTTGAGGGCAAATGAGGAAGAGGAATGGAGGAGTAGAGAGGAACTGAGACAATTTAAAAACAGTTTGAAATATCAAAGATTGATCAAGACTGGGTTGTTGTAGGTTTTTCGGACTGTATGGCCATGTTCTAGAAGCATTCTCTCCTGACATTTTGCCTGCATCTATGGCAGGCATTCTCAGAGGTTGTGAGGTTGTGAGGACCCCACAACCTCTGAGGATGCCTGCCATAGATGCAGGTGAAATGTCAGGAGAGAATGCTTCTAGAATGCTGAGGATGCCTGCCATAGATGCAGGTGAAATGTCAGGAGAAAATGCTTCTAGAATATAGCCATATAGCCTGGAAAACCTACAACAATCCAGTGATTTTGTCCATGAAAGCCTTCAACAATACATTGATCAGGACTGTCTCTGCCAATGTGGGACTATTGAAGGATATGGACAATCCTAACATTCCTACTGCAATTTAATTTTCAGTGTGGCTGAAGAGGGACAGTGTTCTTCCAGGTGTTAAGACAGTCTATCTAGGATGTCATTGAGGCTACACACTCAGTTGTCTGGGAGGGAAATGTTATGTTGTGATGGGAAAGGGGGCCAAGCCATCACTAGATTTGCTCTACCCTTCCACACTTTAGTATCAAACTCAGGAAAAAAATATTTCTTGGCATTGAGTTGCATTCCATGGAGAGGCCAGTGACCTTTTGGATGTCCTCCACTTGTGATAACCACTTTCTTGGGCTAGATTAGTTTGACATCTCAAGAAATTTAATAATCCCATAGCAGGAGGAATTGGGGGGGGGGGATAAATATCTGATAAAGAGCCATACATTCATTGTGGTTTCTCTTGTACATTAATGGATTATTGACTGAAATAGGTCAGCTTTGGCTGGAATGAAGCATTTTGCTGTGCTTGTGGAAATGGAATCTCTTCTGTAATAGTTAAGCTATATAGTAACCTGGTAAGATGGTTTTCCGAAAGACATTCAAAGTCAGTTTTTGTCCAAAGACTTTCCCTACAGATCTTTATCAAGAAGTTGATTGTTGCAAGAACATTATTAACCTGGCCATGATGGAATCCTTATCCTTTTCATACGACCTACTTTTGTTTTTGCTTATCTTGGGTTCTGATAAATTACTTGTTCTCTTGCAGCACAGTTCTTCGACCATTGACACAAAAGTAACTCTGTTCACTGGAGCATATTCCCATCTAGTAGAGAAGCCTATCACAGCATTCCCAATCACCATGACCCCAATTAAAGTCCAAAATGCAGGCAGCTAGGTTTCATATCAACAATCCAACTCTGGCCGATTTCATCTCAACCAAATCAGGTCATCTCCACATTAGTCTTAATTTGAAGTCTTAAAATGACTGCCACCTTGAGCCTTACAACTGGGAGAAATTTGTGATTTACCATTCAATCAAATAAAATAATTCACCATTCTATCCTGCCTCTTCATTAGTTTTGCAGCAGGTTGTGAACTGTAAAGCCCTATATGGCTCTGGAGCAGATTATTGGACTGCAACTCCCAGGATAAGCCTAATGCCAGGGAGAGTTGTAGTCCCTCAAGATCAGTTTTCCTAGTACAGGCTTCTATCGGTGTCTTGTTTTCTGAGCCCTCACTCTTTCAATAGATCTGAATTACATAATTTCAACCTCTGGTCTACTCTGTCAAGGTATGATCTCTCTTTCTCACTCACTCTCTCGGTTGACTCAAGGCCATTGAGTGTTCAGTCTTGCATTTGCAAGCTGAAAAGGTCTGGATCCCATTTTTCTACTGCTTTCAGTTTTTATTATTGACCTACACCTTAAACCATTTAATAAGTCGCCTTCGGGCTGAAATGGCTGGGATAGAAATGACGTAAATAAATAAATAAATAAGTTGGAGAGGCAAGGAGTAAAGCTTGATACCATAGTCATAAGAAGGAAACATTTACTTGCACTACTAATATACCATTTCCTGATGAATTCCTCTAAGCAGTCAGTATTGTACATACTGCAGGATCAAATTATCTATGGAGGCTTACTGTGGCAGGAACAGGTAACAATAGGGAGCTTGTGTGCATATCCTAAGTAGGCTTGTGCATAGATTCGGAGTGTTTGGTTCCCTCCAGTCAATCCGGCTTTTTTGGCTTTGCTGGGTGACCATAATGGCAAGGGACCAGCTGTCATGTTTTCCCATCCATAGCAGGACCACGTGGGAGCCAATAACGGCTCATTCCCCCTATTCAGCATCACAGTTGCATCTTGCCTTCAGTATATTTTTTATCTTTGGCTTCTGGGTTTACCTCTCTCTTGAATATTTTTTGATTTTTCTTTATTTTTTAATTCTTTTTATTAAGTGGAACTGACTTGGAGTTGGGAATGTGTCGGACAGGTGAGTGGGGTGCTTGTGTGCATTTGAGGGCATGGGGAGACACTCTTTTAGCTTCTTTTTTCTCCTCCCAGCAAATAAAAGCCTAATTCTCAAAAAACTACTACCACCTAGCTATCTCTCATCTAGAGTAGAAAGTAGAAACAGTTTTAAGGAAGCATTAAACCTGAAGCAGAAAGATGTGAGGGGGGGAAATGACACCACTTCAGGCAGGGCCTGCAGTGCAAATCAAGAGAAAAGAGAGGACTTTTTAAAGGAATCCCAGGGTAAGATAGCTCCAGGTCATTGCTCTTCTTTCCCTGGAAGTGGGAAGCCTCCTTAAAATGCCTTAGAAAGCTGCGTGCAGAGAGAAAGCATTTGCATCTCCAGCACCTATAGCACCGGTCTCTTCTAGAGCAGAAAGAGCGGAAATGAAGCATTAAACTCAGATCTATTCTACAGACTAAAGAGAAAGGATCACAGAAAGTATCTTAACTCTGGTGCTTTTAATCCAGGTCTTAATGAAGGATATAAGGACAAACAATACCATTGCCAAAAATGGAAGGGGAGCCTGGGGAGACCCCTCCCCCTCATTTTCACCAACAGGCTGGATCTAGCGGTATTTTCCGGCTGTGGTACGAAAACGACTCACCAGCTAGCTGCCCATTTTCGGGAGGCACATGAAAACAGTTACAGGGGTCTACTGGTATCTGGCCAGCAAAAACAGATTGAGTTTCAGCCAAAATGTACAAGTCTAATGCTAACCAACTCATGGGTTTAGATGCATGGATATTCCTAAGGTAGCATTTATAGTAAGTCCTTGGGTTTATACAATTCTATGCTTCAAGTTGACTTTTTTGATAGAGTTCTAAAAAATATTTGAAAATATTTGTAATGTTTTTTCTCAAGTCTTGGAAATCTCTGAAAAAGAGAATGCTATCCTTATGAGAATCAATTCAATTAAGGGCTTATTCTGAGCAAAATTCATATCATTAGGCAAAAATGTCCCACTATGTCCATAGGAGAACTCAGAGTCCTTGGGCTTCTGTATTTCAGTGTACAGCCTACATCACTCAACTTTGGTCCCTTGCATTTTTCCTAGATGGATAGATATGTGTCAGAGGAGGAAGTTTACAGCGTTATATATTTCTCTGTATCTTTTTGATTCTTGGAAAATCAAATAGCATTTTCTTTCTGGCAGGAGTTTTTTATATTGCACCCCCATTATTCCTTTGCTAGGAGAGGAACTCAGAAAATATAGATTACTGAAGCTGCAAAAGCTATCTTGGATCACTTGTAGCAACCTAATAAAACCATTAGAAGCTGCTCACGTTTTCTGCAAAAGAAGCAAATTAAATCTAAGCTTCTCAGCTGAATGCTGCACTTATACAGCAGCATCCCCAAAGCTTGTGATATATATACACCTCATGGGATTGTCCGAAGTAAACATCTGACAGCCTGCAAGTGATGCCAAAGCAATATGCTTGGCCCGGATTGTCCAGTAGCCGATGGAAAGCTTTATATCTAAACCTGTGCTTTGATGTATGGGAGGTTTTTCTGGCAGCCTGGCTCAAGCTCAAAAGGACACTTTGAGAGCAAGCTGCTAATGCATTCAGCAACACAAACAAGCACCATCCCAGGTGTGAGACAGAATGTCATAGGCAGAATGACTTGGCTTGGGAGCAAGACTGTCTGGGGAGAAGAACTCTGCTATTGAGACCGCTTTGTGCAAAGACGTTTAGACTCGTAAATGATCTCACAAGAACTAGGGTCAAGCAGAGAGTGGTTGTCATCCAGCTCTAGGAAGAATGATCACTTAGGGGATAAAGGATTATGGCAGACCTGTTTGCTATTATCCCTTGGATGTCTTGGTTATATGTTATTACATTACAGAAGTTATTAGATACTTCTTGCCTGGTGCACAGAATCCACATTCAATTCTTGTTTACGGAAGCTGAGTCAAGATTGCAATGCCATTGCAGATGCAAGTGTACCTTGTGCATGGATGCCCATTTGAGATGTATCTACACTGTGGAATGAATACAGTTTGACCCCACTTTAACTGCCATGGATCAATGAGGTGGAGTCCTGGGATTTGCAGTTTGGTGAGGCACCAGGACTCTTTGGCAGAAAAGGCTGAAGACCTTGTAAAACTACAACTTCCATGATTCCATAATTTGGGCTAGGACAATTGCAGTGATGTCAAACTGTATTAATTCCACAGTGTCAATGAACCTTGGGTTGTGCATTCAGTTGCACATTTGATGTCTTGTGACCATTGGACAAAGAGGCTGAGGCTGCTGGGAGTTGAAGTCCAAAAGACCTGGAGGGCCAGGGTTGTGACTCAATGCTCCAGGGACTTCCAGAAGCTGGAAACAATACAATTTGGGTTTTTTTAAAAATTATTAGTAAGGAAAGGGGATGGAGTAAAAAGAGGGGAGGGGAATGCAAAGGAAGCTTGGAGAGTAGGCCTGTGCGGTTTCGTTTGTTAATTTTGTAATTCGTTATTAATTCGTTATTTTTAGCATTTACGAAACGATATCAAAACACATTTTCAAACCCGGAAGGGTTTAAAAATATCGAACCGGCAACCCCCATAGATTTAACGAGCTTCCGCTCGTTTCGTTAATGGGATGGAGGCTGCTGGTGCCTGGGAGCCAATCCGGCGCTCCCAAGCACCCAAGCAGTGCACTGTGGCTGTTTCTGATTGGCCGGCGAGCCTTTTGAAAGCGGCTCTGCGCGGCCGTACAGCTCATTGCTGCAGAGGGCGAGGGAGAGAGAAGAGGTCCGGGAGGGTTTGCATTGGGTTGGCTTGGCTTGGCTTGCAACTGGATTGGATTCATTCCTTGCTCATTCCTTGCTTGGATTCATTCCTTGCTGCTGTGCTTAGTGCTGCTTATATTCCTTGCTTGGATTCATTACTTCCTTCGGTTTTTGTGAATTTGTTTCTTAATTTTCCATTTTTAAATATTTTTTAATATTATTTTTTAATATTATTTTAAATATTATTCTTAAAAAATACAAAAAATATTCTAAAAAAAAAAGACTCTTCTGTTGCTGTGTGCTCTCATTTGCCCTGTCTCGTGGCCGTGTGTTTGCTGTACATCAGGGCCAGTTTTTGGATTTTCCATTTTTGAATATTTTCTAAAAATACCTGCTTTTTATTCTTAAAAAATACAAAAAATATTCTAAAAAAGAAAAGACTCTTCTGTTGCTGTGTGCTCTCCTTTGCTGTCTCCTGCCTGTGTTAGCTCTACATCAGGGCCAGTTTTTGGTTCAGTTTCCATTTCTGAATATTTTCTAAAAATACCTGCCTTTTATTCTTAAAAAATACAAAAAATATTCTAAAAAAATAAAAGAGTCTTCGGTGGCTGTGTGTGCGTTTGTCATTTGTGTAGTTCCAACCAGTGCGCTCCTTTTGCCAACACAAAGTGCTACATACACTGCTCGCTCATCATTTGTGTAGTTCCAACCAGTGCGTTCCTTTTGCCAACACAAAGTGCTACATACACTGCTCGCTCATCATTTGTGTAGTTCCAACCAGTGCGCTCCTTTTGCCAACACAAAGTGCTACATACACTGCTCGCTCATCATTTGTGTAGTTCCAACCAGTGCGCTCCTTTTGCCAACAGAAAGTGCTATAATACAGTGCTCGCTCATTTGTGTAGTTCCAACCAGTGCGCTCCTTTTGCCAACCCAAAATATTTAATAACGAAGTTATTAATAACTTTTTTGGGGGAAAATTTTGTAATTATTTTAAATATCGAAACAAAAAAACACCCCAATTACAAATCGATTTTAGAACCAAATTTTTTCTTGATCAACCAGGCCTATTGGAGAGGTATGCAATGCATTCAGCCTATGGGAAGCACCTTTTACGTTCTGCGTTCTTGGGGGACTCCCAAGATATTAAGAGAAATTATTGTTGCATACCTTCAAAGCCTTTTCAGGTTATGGCAGAGCAAAGGTGCACAAGGTTTTCTGCGGCTATTTATTTATCATGTCAGAAATGAATTGAGGGTACAATTAAAATGTATTTAAAACACAAAGTTTTAAAACTTGGTATTATGCTAAATGTTGTTTGACCAGAAGCTGGCTGCTTGGAGTGCCTCTGGTGTCTCTGTGAGAAGGTCCTCCATTGTGCATGTGACAGGGCTCAGACTGCATTGTAGTAGGTGGCCTGTGATTTGCTCTCCTCCACACTCACATGTTGTGAACTCCACTTCATAGCCCTATTTCTTAAGAGTGGCTCTGCATCTTGTGGTGCCAGAGTGCAGTCAGTTCAGTGCCTTCCGAGTTGTCCAGTCTTCTGTGTGCCCAGAAGGGAGTTTCTCATCCATCCCCAGCAACTGACTGAGGTTCCAGGTTTTAGCCTGCCACTTTTCGACACTCACTTGCTGAGGTGTTACTGTGAGTATCTCTGTCAATCTTAGGAAGCTGTTTCTTGATTTAAGGCATTGGCATGCTGGCTGATATCCCAACAGAGGAAGGGCCGGAGATGTCAATGCCTTGATCCTTTAATTATTGGTTGCTACTTCCCAGCAAATGTCAGGTGGTGCAATACTGGCTAAACAGTATAATTCCTTCAGTGGTGTGGGGCATAGACATCCTGTGATAAGTGGCATGTCTCATTAAGAGCCACATCCATATCAATATATCGTAGGGCTGGGCGGTTTCGTTTCGTTAATTCGTAATTCGTTAATAATTTGTTAATTTTTTCAATTACAAAACGATAACGAACCATTCTGGAGCAATTATAAAAAAAACCGAATTTTCAAAAACGTTTTGTAAATGCTTCGTATTTCGATATTGTATTCTTTTCGTTATTGTTTTGAGGTCGTTTCGTTATTATTTCCGCATGTCTGGGCCAGTTTTATGGTTTAATTAGTGAAAAAAAATTATAATATCACACCAACAGTCAACAACAGAGGGAGAGGGAAGCTTCAGAAGGTTTTGGAGGTTTTTTAGCGTATTCGCGGTCGCGTCCGCCATTAACGAATCGATTCGTTATTGTTTCGGAAATCGATTCGTTAATTTTTTACCATTTCGAAATTTCGTAAATATCGAACTTTTTAAAAGGAAAATTTTGTAATTATTTTAAATATCGAAACAAAAAAACCCCCCAAATACAAATCGATTTTAGAAACAAATTTTTCCGTTGTTACCCAGGCCTAGTAGTGAGATATATTCCGCACTGGGCATACATATTCAGCAGCAGAGTGGCAAAGCTCAAAGTCAGATGGTCTTTACTGTGTCTGATTGTGATCCCCAGGTTGAGCCAGTCAGCTTTTGTACAATGTTATTTCTGGGTTGTTGTAGGTTTTTTTGGGCTATATGGCCATGGTCTAGAGGCATTGTCTCCTGACGCTTTGCCTGCATCTATGGCAAGCATCCTCAGAGGTATCCTCACTACCTCTGAGGATGCTTGCCATAGATGTAGGTGAAACGTCAGGAGGAATCACAACCCAGTGATTCCGGCCATGAAAGCCTTCGACAATACAATGTTATTTCAAGCATTCGGTTTCTGCTTGATATTCAAGCAGTGCTTGCTATAAGCCAGAGCACAATCCAGGTATTTTGGTGTATCGCAGTGCTCCAGTGGAATTTCTTCCCAGGTAATCCTGAAAGCTTGAGATGCTTGTCTGTTCTTAAGATGTTTTCTGGAGCTGATAATGTGTGACTAACCCAAAGCCATCCAATGGGTTTCCATGGGTGAGCTAGGAATCGAAAATTGCAGTCCAAAATTGCAGTCCAATGTAGTCTACATCCACTTTGAGTCTCCTTTGTGCAGAGAAAAAAGAGGGTATAAATACATGTAATAATAATAATAATAATAATAATAATAATAATTATTATTATTAATAATAATAATAATAATAATAACCATCTGCCAGCTGCAGAAGACCACCTTACTGGGATCTGGATGCATTATTCGCTGATACATCACATAGTCCTAGACACTTGGGAAGTGTCTGACGTGTGATCCAATACAACAGACAGCAGAGTGATCTTGTCTGCTGTGGACTCATCTTGTGGTGTTTCAAATAATAATAATAATAATAATAATAATAATAATAATAATAATAACAACACTCAAGGCAGTGCAGTAATATCTAAAATTAGGCACAAAAGAACCAAAACAAATGTAACAACCAAAATATTTCAGTGAGTGTTCAATGCCCTCTAGAATACAGAAAACATTGAGGACATTTCTCCGGGTATTTCCCCAGGTCAGTGTTTATTCCCTTTTTTCCATGTTCCTTTGCAGTTCTGAACATGCAAAAGCATTGTCAGCATCTGACAAAACCATTTTTTATCTCGTTGTCTCTCAAAGGACCATATTACAGGGATGGATCTCTTTTGGAGATTTAACGCTCTCTAGAGTCTCCCATGCCTGGACGTCTGCTGTGCCTCCCTTCCTCTGCCCACACGTTTTATAGGATTTTCAATAAAACACTCTAAATGGCTTACTTAACAGGTCAACTTTTTTTTAATAGTCCAAACTGCAATTCCCAGCACATTTCAATGAGCCAAGAGGGAAAGCTAGAAATTTACAGCTAATGAAATATTGAGGAGACCAATTATTGAATCTTTCCCTAAGAACTTGGCAGTCAGGAACACAATAGGCCGGCATTGTGTTGTTTCTGACACTTTCAAGTGCAGAGTGAAAATATTCCAGTGTCATGTAGGGATTAAAGTGACTTTCCCCATTCTAAAACTGTCTAACTAAATTAGACTACAATTGGGGATGATGGAAATGATAGTGTTGAACTGTAGAAAGTAATATTCAGAGAACTGATCTTGAGTCAGAGCTTGGAAATAATGAATTACAAGTTATATACCTTAGTTGACAAAACAGATGTGTTCCTAGGTTTTGCTTATTTAATAGAAACTTTGGTGTCAGCAGTAGACATCTATTGTAAAAAAAAAAATAATGTTTTCCCCTGACATAAGTCCAATCATGTCTGACACTGAGGGTTGGTGCTCATCTCCATTTCTAAGCCAAAGAGCTAGTGTTGTCCATAGACACCTCCAAGGTCATGTGGCCAGTGTGACTGCATGGATCACCATTACCTTCCTGCCAGAGTAGTACCTATTGATCTACTCACATTTGCATGTTTTCGAACTGCTAGGTTGGCAGAATCTGAGGCTAATAGCGGGAGCTCATGCTGATCCCCGGATTCAAACCTGTGATCTTACAACATCTCTACACATAATAAAAATGAAAATATGTATGTGTGTATGTGGCTGGGATGTCCACTTACACAGACAAGCTCCTGCCTCCAAAAACAGCGATAACTCCCACCGCTCAGGAGACACCAATGGCCCTCACTCCAATGACATTGCAGGTTATAGCGAGCGCAACATCAAATGAAGCCTTTCATACAGGGACCATTTCATCCTAGATTTTATGTTTTTCCTCCACCACAGACATCCCAGTGTTTCTCTCTCTCTCCATTTGTGTGGAATTTGCATGATCATGCCCCTTGCCTCACCCATAACTCTTTCCTACTCTTTCCTATGGCACACAGAGGAACTGATCAGCAACTGCTCATAGTGGAAGGGTTTGGGGGCCTGACTCAACATGACAGAAGTTGTAGTTCACCCTGTTCACACTGTGACCCCCCCCCCCCAACAATGATAAAAGCCTCCCACAAGGATGGTAAAGCATCAAAACATCCGGGCTTCCCCTGGGCAACATCCTTGCAGACGGCCAATTCTCTCACACCAGAAGTGACTTGCAGTTTCTCAAGTCACTCCTGACATGAAAAAAAATATATTCCAGAATTGTGAAATGAGAACAAACATATACTCTGTATATATACACACATACCTTTCTTATTCCACCACACAAAGACAGAGCAACATTGGGCACCATTCACTGGTTAAGGATTAAGAGCATTTCTCCTTGGCACTTTTTGAGAAAGAGAGATTGCAAAACCGCTGGGCTGCACAGGTTGATCACTATTTTCCATTATTGTGGGAAGAATGAAGTGGAATTGCAATTGCAGGCTAAGGTTATGCCAGGCAATCCCATCATGCTGTGTTTTGTCACTGTGAAACCAAGTTTCTAAATGAAAGTGTCAGAGAGCTAAAAGGCTCATAAAGCTGCTCTGTTTAGAGCAGGTAGCAAAGGACAGGGGTGTGCTGTTGCTTTCACATCTCACAAAAGGTCTGGAGCTCCAGGCATTTTGAGTCTGAAACTGAGGACAGAGAGGGAGGACATTCATCCCTTTGGATCACACACAGATGTTTGGTCTAAAATTAGTCAGTGGGGGATTATGGTCCAAGAAAATGTAACACTGTCTTGATCCCACAGACAAGGAATTTAAACCAAAATCCTAGTCTTCACGCTTCCTACAAGCTGGTGAAGGCTGAGAGGAGACATGAGGGCCATGCATAAATATGTGAGGGGAAGTCATAGGGAGGAGGAAGCAAGCTTGTTTTCTACTGCCCTGGAGACTAGGACGTAGAGCAGTGGCTTCAAACTACAAGACAGGAGATTCCACCTGAATATTAGGAAGAACTTCCTGACTGTGAGAACTGTTCAGCAGAGGAACTCTCTACCCCGGAGTGTGGTGGAGGCTCCTTCTTTGGAGGCTTTTAAACAGAGGCTGGATGGCCATCTGTCAGGGTGCTTTGAATGCGATTTTCCTGGCAGGGGAATGGACTGGATAGCCCACAAGGTCTCTTCCAATTCTATGATTCTACGATTCTGTGGTGGCTTCCGTGTCAGGGTCTGAGATGGTGGTGAATCATCTCTGGGTTTAAGACTGAACTTTAAAGGAACTACACAGTTCTGTGCCCACAATAATTACAGTACCTTGCGTTATGTTTATATATTTCTTGGATTTATATCTCACCCTTTTCCCCAAACTAAGATTCAAGATGGCTTGGATTGTTCAAGTTCGGGCTAAAACCGAGAGCCAATTCACCAATCCACTAATGTGGAAGCTACTCACCATCAGTGGCTGTAACCTAGATGGCACATTTGAAAGACAGAACTCAATAGAGCAAGCCAGTAGTAGGGACATGATTTTGCCAGGGAAGGAGGTCAGATAACACAGAGTCTGGTTGTTGGAGGAGGAAACCATTCAATAGTCCAAAGGACTATTCCTTACTACTTAGATTTTTGTTATCAATTGCCATAAAGTTGACTTCAACTTATGTTGATCCCATGAAAGGAAGATCTCCAGATCACAGTATTTACAACAGCCCTGTGCAGGTTCTCCAGACTCATGGTAACCATGGCTTCCTTGATTGAGTGTGTCCTTCTGCCTTACCAATCTTGATTGTCATTTCTAATGAGCCCTTTCTTCTCATGATATGTCTAAAGTTTGACAGCCTCAGTTTAGTCATCTTGTCTTCTAGAGAGTGCTCAGATTTATATCTTGCTCTTGTTAAAGTGATCTGAAAGCACTGTATGTGACTGTCCTCAGCCCTATTTTATTTTCACTATACAATTGTAGTGTATGTGAAGCCAGGTTGAGAGGAAGAGACTGTCTTAAGCCAGACAGAAAGTTATGATGACCTAGAAGGCATTATTGGTATTATGAATGGAACTGTCAATTCATAATACCAAAATGTGGAGCAATCAATAGGTTCCCATGCATAATATTGGAACTTTGGAACTTCTCACCCAGGCCCCTCCTAACTGCCATATAATCCAGATTAACAAAGCAGATAATCCACATTATCTGCTCTGAACTGTTTTGTATGAGTCTACACTGCCATTTACTCCAGATAATATGGATTTCATATGGAAGTGTAGAAGGGGCCTAATACGTACTATGGGGTAAACCAGGCCTCTTCAAACTGTGCCCTTCCATCTGTTTGGGCCTCCAACTCCCAGAATTCCTGACCATTCAACAAGCTGACTAGGACTTCTGGGAGCTACCTGGAGGATGCCTACTTGAGGATGCCTGGGGTAAACTGTTGTGTTTTGACCAAGATTAGGACATGTTCTTCAGCTGGAAGCAATCAGCTCCACTGCTATTTCCTTGGAACCTGGACCTTGTAGGCACCAGCTTGGTCCAAAGATACCAGAAAACCCAATCTGAGAGCAACTGACATTCTAACCAGGAGAGCAATGCATAAGGATAATCCTTGTTCTTATTTCTGATCACATAGATAATTTATTTGAAGTACGAGTATAGATAACAATGGAAGTCCATTGTGCTATCCCTTGCTGTGAGAGAGGGCAACAGAGGTTGAAATCCCGACGCTGTTATACATACATTCCTAGCAAAGCATTGTGGCATTTTCATCTCATAGTGCAGCATCCACATTTGGCTCAAGGACATGGAAACAAAGTCACCCATGTGATGCCATTCTGCATGTAGATGCACATTATCAGCTCTATATAGTTCTGCCAAGACTGATAGCTGTACTCCTTTGATTCCACATTCTTGATTTGCACATTCTTTGGGCTCTTCCTTTGTGCAGTTGAGTGTGCATTCTGTTTCACATTCCCTGATGCAATGTTATCAGTTTAGTGCAGCACAAGCAGTGTGCAATTCCATGAGGAGATTGCACATGTCTGAGGACATCACTACAGAATTATTGGATTATGATTCCACTTTAACTGGCATGGCTTCATTGTGAAAACGTTTGGGATTTGTTTTTTGGTGAAACACCAGAACTGTTTTCTGATTGGGAATCTTAAATGTATTTCCCTGAATTAAATGGCAATTAAAGTGGAACCTATACTTCCTTACATAGATGATCCCTCGTAGTCCGCGGATGATGGTCCTCTAAGTGTAGTGTCTTGGCGGTGGGTCTGTGGAGCCCTATTCTTGATCCGCATGTTTTCCCGCAGTGAGGGCATTGGTTTCCAGGTGGAAAGCGGTCCCGATCAGGGTTGGCTTGACACACTTTCCTCTTGGCACATTTCTCCCTTTCGCCCTCCACCCATGAGTTTTTGAATTCCGCAGCACTGCTGGTCACAGCTGACCTCCAGTTAGAGCTCTCAAGGGCCAGGGCTTCCCAGTTCTCGGTGTCTATACCACAATTTTTAAGGTTGGCTTTAAGCCCATCTTTAAATCTTTTTTCCTGTCCACTTGCCTTATGTTTCCTGTTCTAGTGTTCAGAGTATAGTAACTGCTTTGGGAGACAATGATTGGGCATTGGGACAACATAGCTAGTACAGCAGAGTCAATGGTGTAGGAGCATTGCTTCAGTGCTGGTGGTCTTTGTTTCTTCCAGCATGCTGACATATGTCCACCTGTCTCAAGAGATTTCCAGGATCTTTCAGAGGCAAAGCTGATGGAATAATTCCAGGAGTTGAGTGTGAAGACTATAGACAGTCCACGTTTTGCAGGTGTATAACAGGGTTGGGAGGACAATAGCTTTATAAACAAGCACCTTAGTCTCCCTACGGATGTCTTATAATTTGTGCAGTGTGAAAGTCCTCCAGTTCTCAGCCAGTCAGTTTCCATTTGGCAGGGGTTTTTTTTTGTTTTTTTTAATAGATTTTATTGGATTTTATAATAAGTACATCGAAAGAGCGAGAACATAGAGAGTATAGGAAAGTGCAGAAAAGGAGACAAGGAGAGTGTTAGAAAAAAAACCCCAAAAAACAAGGAGCTAAAGAAAAAAAGAGCTAATAAAATTGACTTCCATTCCACATTCCGGTTTTATAATCCATTATTTCCCTGTTTCAGTTATCTGTTTCCTCTTGTTCTCTTCTTTGTTTGTCATAGTCACAAAAGAGGGCCCAATGGTCCTCTTTATCACATTCCCAGTATTCTTCTTTTTTTTTTAAAGTTAACATGTCCATGTCTCTTATTTCTCTTACCTTTTCCAACCATATATCAATCTCTGGGATTTTATCTTGTTTCCAAATACTTGCAAAAGTGATTCTCGCTGCCGTAGTAATATACGTAAACAGTCTATCTTCGTTGTCATTGAGCTGTAACTCTGGATCTGTAAATCCTAGTAAATAATATTCAGGTTTCTTTTTAAAGGACTTCTTCAATATTTTTTGTACTTCCACATGAACTTTGGACCAGTATTTCGAGGATTCTTTACAAGTCCACCACATGTGGTAGAAGGAGCCTACTTGCTGACATCCCTTCCAACATTTATTTGAGGTATTATCATACATATGGGCCAATTTTTCAGGTGTAGTGTACCATCTGTGGAACATTTTTATCCAATTCTCTTTCAAGTCTGTCGTATAAGTATATTTAATTTTTCTGTTCCACATTTGTTCCCACTCCCTAAAGTGGATCGGTCTTCTTAAGTTCTCTGCCCACCTGATCATACAATTTTTAACCTGTTCCATTTCTGTTGCCCAAGATAATAGTTTTCTATACAGGGCTGTTATTATTTTCTTTTTCATCATCAATACTTTGTCCCAGAAGGTCTCCTCCCACTCATTCGGCAGGTTTTGACTAGACCAGATTTATCTACTGGACCAAATGATTTCTTATGCAGTGTTCCAACGGCAGTTGCACCACAGTACTGAATAAAAGTTTTGTGTTTTGGCATCTTTATTTTTCAACTGAGAATGACAGAACCGGTTTTTCTCCAAGAATTCAGATGGTGGATTGAAAAGTTCCGCTTCCCCTGTCTTCAAACAATAGATTTTTCTTCTTCTATGAAAGACCCCAATCAATAAAATGTGGCCATGAATATATTGTACAAATTTCTTGTGCACCTCACGCAACAGACAAAATGTAAGAAATTGAGTTGGGACCAGACCTCACCCAAGGTTGTATGACGCTCCACATTCAGAATTTAGATTGCTTCATTTTTCCAAGAGTGATACCCTTGCCAAACAGAAGCTTAGGGAATACACGCACACACACACACACACAGAAGCCCATTTCATCATATACAAGTTCAGAAATTGCTACTCTGGGAACTGACGGGCAGAGTTTATAATTAGGCCAAGTTTATGACTCGTAATTGCTTGCTACCTGAAAAACATTCCAACTGAGATCTAAGTTTAGCCTTTTTCGTCTTTTCTGGAATTTGCTGCTATTTTCAGAAGCTTTTTCATTGTAAATGTTTTTGCAATCCCCAAAGCAACAAACCTACTGAGATTTGAAAGTGTAAAGAGACAGGCTTGTACATTATGCTTTATGATTGCAGCAGATTATTTTCAAAGCCGGGTCAGGTGGCTCCTATGGAGACATCTCTACGGTCAGTCTTTCCAAACCTTGCAAGTGTGGGGGTTTTAAAGCTCAGAATTGGTTTATCATATAATGTGGTGTAGTGGTTTGAGCATTGGACTCTGACCCTAGAGATCAGGGTTCAATTCAATGTTTGGCCAGGTAGTTACCCTTGAGAAAGTTACACACTTAGCCTTGGAAAATCCTGTGGAAGGTTTGCCTTAAGGTCACCATAAGTCAGAAATGGCTTGAAGGCACACAACAACATTTTACAAAAGAAACTTGCTGTCTGTATATTGCTTTCAGAGAAGGCTGGTGATTCCTAATATGAAAAAAAGCTACTCAGGTTGCTGAATTTACTACTTGGATGTGGTTCAACTGTTTTTTGTGGTGCACTTAATCACATACAGCTAGAGTATTCCTTATCAGAAAAGTATGGGATCAGAAATGTTTTGGGTTTCAGGTTTTAAATACTTTTATTGTATTTGCATTTGCATACAGAATGAGATATCTTTGAGATGGGGCTGAAGCCTAAACATGACAATCAGTTATTGGATTGCTGTGTGTTCTGTCGCGCGCTGGGCTTGAAACGAATTGCTTTTAAAACAGAACGGACAACTTTAGCCCAGCAGGAAGCCAGGGGGCCCGAAGAGAAATTCGTAAGGATTTTCACCATAAACAGTCTCTAGAGGGCTTGTGAAATATAACAAAATCTTTTATTGGTGAACAATAAACAGAAACTTCTTTGTCTTCAAAAGGTTAAACAAATGCTTCCAGGCCTTTGTGCAACTGGTGGCTTCTAACTGTTACTTTTACTCTAAAGGAAAATCCCTTTCCAAACTTCTCCCAGGCTGACTGTGATCCTAAACCTAACTGATGTGGGTGCCACTACCGGGTTGAACTGCGTCTCAAAGCACCGAGTGGACCTACCAGTAGGCCTGTAGTCACTTCAGTTGGAGTTCTTAGATGTTCAAAGCTGTTTTTTCCTTCTGAAATTCTTCAGATCTTTAGGGCTGTTTCCCTAGGAATCTTTAGGAATCCTTTTTCTCATAAGCCTGTTCTCCCCCGGAGGTCTTAAGGGTTGAAGCCTTTGTACAGGAGAAGTCTGTATACGTCCTGTACATTGACTTTCCTTGCTGAGACTGACTGAAAATGGCTCCCTTCCCTTCTCAATTGTCCTGAACAGGGGGCAGAACCAAACTTAAATGATGGACAGGGGGCCTGCCCTATAACTGCAAACTTTAACAGGAAGCCACCCTTCTGCAGAATCCCAAGCCTTGGGCTGCAAGCAAACACTTAATACAAGGCAAATAAAGTGGGAGCTTCTGGTACAGCTGTACCAGCACACTGTGAGTTTTCTGAGCTGTATGGTCATATTTCAGAAGCATTCTCTCCTGATGTTTCACCCACATCTATGGCAGGCATCCTTAGAGGTTATGAGGTCTGGTAGAAACTAGGCAAGTGGGATTTATATATCTGTCGAATGTTCAAAGTGGGGGAAAGAACTCTTGTCTGCTTGAGGCAGGTGTGAATGTTGCAATTGGCTGCCTTGATTAGCATTGAATGGTCTTGCAGCTTCAAAGCCTGGATGCTTCCTGCCTGGAGGAATCCTTTGATGTCAATTTCAACAGAAAGGAGAAAATCATGAAAATGAACAAAATCTGGCTACCAATATTTTAAAAACCTCTAAAATCAGGACAGTAAATAAACAACAACACTCAGAAGACAGGGGAATTCTAGATAAGAAACTATCAGGGCCAGCTCACACCTCCCAAGGATTCTGCCAGGCAGGAAACAGCCAGGCTTTGAAACTGCAAGGCTATTCAGTGCTAATCAATGTGGCAAACTGCAACATTCACACTTGCTTCAAGCAGACAAACGTTCTTTCTCCCACCCTGGACATTCCACAGATATATAAACCCCACTTGCCTAGTTTCCACCAGACCTCACAACCTCTGAAGATGCCTGTTGCCTGACATAGATGTGGATGAAACACCAGGAAAGAATGCTTCTGGAATATGGCCAGACATCCCAGAAAACTCACAGTAACCTAGTGATTCCAGCCATGAAAGCCTTCGACAACACAACAATCAGTTATGTTTCATGGGCATCTTGTCCGCATAGCCTGAAGGTAACCTCATACAATATTTTTCATCACTTTATGTATGAAACAAAGGATGCATACACAGAATCATCAGAAAACAAAGGTGTTTCTTTGTCAGTTAACCATGTGAACGATTTTGGATTTTGGAGTATTTTGGAATTCCATGTAAGGGATGCTAAACCTGTATTTAACAACTAAACACCTGTCTAATTGGTTTTTTTAATTAATTTTTATTCTAACCTTTAAAAATTACTTTTTAAAATTACATATTCGGACTGTTAATGGAATGGCAGAAGCTGTGGCACATTCAATTTGCAATGCCCCTAAAATACCCCTAAAAAGTAACTAGAAAATGTTACTCATGAGCTATGCAGAATTTGAAAGCTATTCTGACTCATGATATCAATTTCAAAATGGTGCTGTTGTTATACACTTACAATGCTGCCTTTGCCTCAAACCATATCTTTCTACAAATGAGTAATGTTTACATTCAAGTACAATTCTGTGGTCATTTCCCATCAGATGTTGACCATAGAATTATGTTGGAAGACCTAGAAATTCCAAGAGATGTGTCTAGTTCTTTTTAAAAAGGGATAGCAATTTCGTAATTCACTTTTTTTGCCCTTTCATGGGATCCTGTGCCACTAACCACAGTGAACGTGGAAGGCTGACTATACAATCTTTACATTATTGGCTTTTCCACCTCCTCTGAGCTCCTGAAGGTTGGCTGATGGCCAGTCAGATGGCTGTTGAATCCCTCTTCTGCTTTTGGTCCAAGGCAGCTTTTTTCATGAAATGTTATGCCATTGGATAGCTTCCCAAACAAACCTAGGTTTGCACAGCTGCATCCCTCCCTTCAAAAGTGGAGTTGGCTCAGGAATAAGTGATCATTCAATGGAGGGTTCAATAGGGTTCCTTCCTGAGGGATCTGCCAACATTTCACACCTGCTCAGACCTTGCAAAAAGATTGTTTATATCTCGTTTTAATTCCTAGCTTTTGCTTACTATGGTGAGAGGTCTAAATCACTCCTGTACATCATTAGATGAATGGAAGCATCTAGCATCATGGGAGTCAAGCAGAGTGGCAGGAATTCAGGACCTTCTAGATATGTTTTACCTTCAGAATGTCTACACCTAAGTTAGATGTGAAGCATTATTTCCCACTTCTAAAGATTAATAATGATAATAATAATAATAATAATAATCCGGCTGTGGCACAGCTAGTTAGTAGCCACATGCATTAAATCACTACTGACCGAGAGGTCATGAGTTCGAAGCCAGCAGGGGTCAAAGTAAGCACCTGACCATTAATAGTCTAGCTTGCAGTCAACTTATGCGGCCTGAAAGAGGTGATTCAGTTGCATCTGTCAAGTAGGAAATTTAGGTACCACTTTGTGCGGGAAGACTAATTTAACTAATTTAGAATGCCATAAAACCTTCCAGCAGTGTGCAGAAGAATGAGGAAATACTCCATCAAAGTACCCAGTATCACAAGTAGATGGTGAAGCAGCAGCTCCCCCTGTGGCCAGAACCAAGCATACCCTCATGAAACCAGAAACGCTGGAATGTTAAATTGCTTCTATGTGTCTATATATGTTGTATGTCTAAATGGCATTGACTGTTTGCCATGTATATGTGCATTTTAATCCGCCCTGAGTCCCCTGCAGAGTGAGAAGGGAAGAAAATAAATACTGTAAACAAACAAACAAACAAATAATAACAATAACAACACTTTATTTATAGTCTGCCCTATGCCCCCAAGGGGATTCAGGGTGGATCACAGTACACATATATTGCAAACATTCAATGCTGTTTGGACAGACAAGAAAAGAACAGAAGGAAAAGAGGTATGTTGTGGTGACATCCAGCTTTTTGGTGCCTTGGAGGTTGTGCTCAAATCCAGCCACAGGGTGGTGGTGTTGCTCCATATTCTGTGAGGAAGAGCAATCAGGATTTCCTCCTTCCTTTTGGTTGCGTTTTTAGAGGTACCTAATTTCTCTACTTACAACTCTAAGCTGTTTTTGAACTGCTTAGATAAACAGTAAGCTGAGTTGATAGTCAGGTACTCACACTAACCCAGGCTTCGAACTACCTTTTGGTTGGTAGATCTTATTGCTGCTGGTGGTGATTTAACAGCTGAGCTATAGCCTAGGCCTAAGTGGGTTAAAAGGCATTCTAACTCAGGATACATCTACACTGATCCTTTATCCTGTAGTGGGGGTGATTCATGGTGCCTGCATGATACACAGAAGTTATTCAGGTTAACCTTATGGTGAACCTATCACAGGGCTTGTGAATTGCCAATATGACAATAACAGGATGGTGATAGTGAGGGATGCCATCCAGCAGCATCCAGTGTCGCTGGATGGTCAGGATTCCTTCCCACCTCTGCAGCAGCCAAGTGACTTGTAGCTGAAACCATCCTCTTCAGCACCAGAACAAAGTGTCTACCTTCAGATCTTTATTGAACAGCATGAACATTTAAATAGAAAACTAAGTTTAGTAGAACAAGACCAGAGGTCCTACATGTGCAAGTAAGAAGGGTGCTTTATGAGAGAGGTATAGCTCAGTGCACCAGTTACCATTCAAAATGTGTGTGGGGTCTCTTTGAATACTACCTGATACAATGAGCCACAGTTATAAGAGAATAGATAACAATTATGAGGGTATTTTTGTACTTTGGGGATTTTTGCATTTGGTGGTGCTTTCTGCAAAGAAAATTGCATTTGCGCAAAAGCAACATTTTCCCTTTGATCATGCCAGTTCCACGATTCTGGAAGTTCTTGTCCCCAAGAAGTATATTTCGTAAGCACTACTAAAGATAGCATCTGAGAGCTGGAAAAATATTCCTGCAGCTAGCTTGGGATCCGGCTAGGGAGAAAGGTGGGATATAAATAAAGTGATGGAAGAACGGATAGCACACAAGCCTGGCAAGCCCATATCCTCCAACATGTCACAGATGAGAATCAGGACACATGAAGTCAAGCAATGACAAAGTCTGGCCAACTTTAAAAGTAACATAGAAGCTTTCCAGACCTGAAAAAAATCTTTGTGGTTGTTTATACAATGCAAAGTGACAAACCACAGCTGTCAAGTGTAAGGGCAAAGGATTTTCTCAGGCTCTATTGGGATCCCTGAGGTGAGCCCTTTGGCAGGCCGTCAGCATTTTATAGTTGTGATTAAACCAAGCTGAATCATAACTAGGCATACCATAGGCTACTGTCAGTCACAGAGCTTAGAAAACAGACATTCTTTGGACCACAGCTCCAGAATTCCCCAGCCAATATTGCCATTAGCATCCTCTTCCTTACTCCTTCCTAGAGGAAATGATACAGTGAACTGGACTATTTCAGAATGCTTATTGGAAGATCATATTTGTTTTTTCCTCCTAGCTGCACTTGCCAAAAAGAAAAAATATTGGAGAATTAGATGCTGGAGACAGCTGCAGAATACACTATAGATAGAGGATGGTGGATTGTATAAGAAAGGCTGAAATTGAGAAGTAGGCTAAATAGAAAGTAAAAGAAAGTGATCTATTTCTTGCTATGCATATTTGTCTTCATGTCTCATGACAATTCTGTGAGTGCATCTACATGATATTGAGAAATACCGCCAAATTATGAAATGTATACAATATATAACATAGAAACTGCAGCTCCACTCAGACATAGTGAGTGCATATAACCTTTGTCTCAGTCACCTTTTGTGTGAATTGTCTCTGGAATGCTGCTTGATCACACCCAGACCCTCTTCCTGTAATCTCCTTAATCCCCTCACATTGAACTGGGAGATACGAGGTGAACACAAAATGTATTTGCGTCAGAGTTTCTGGGTTCATTTCCTGATTTTCTTGATATCATCTGAGATATAGGTGGGAAAGATCCATCACCCATGTCCCAAGCCAGCCTCACCCATTAAAATGGTCATTATCCTCAAGCACCCATTGGGTACTTTGGACTTACCCCATTGTGTTCACTGGAACCAGCTGATTAAGCTCATCATGGACTCATTTTCCATGCCATGCCACATTCCTTTTTGGATCATGCCCCTCTAAGGGGCAAACCATTAAACAGACTGACACTTTTAATGCTCCAATGACAGTTAATTGAATTTCCCACTACCAACATGAGCCAAACAGCATTGACATCCAACAGAGACCTGAGGCACTCAGAGCGCAGATCATAGCCAGACCATTTCTGGCATTGGGTGTGATCCTGGACTCATCACTGAGCCTGGAACCTCAGGTTTCAGCAGTGACCAGGGGAGCATTCGCACAGTTAAAACTTGTGCATCAGCTGCGCCCATACCTTGGGAAGTCTGACTTGGCCACGGTAGTCCACGCTCTGGTTATATCCCGTATAGACAACTGCAATGCTCTCTATGTGGGGTTGCCTCTGAAGACTGCTTGGAAGCTTCAAATGGTCCAATGCTCAGCAGCCAGGATGCTAACAGGAGCGGCACTCAGGGAGCATACAACTCCTCTGTTGCGCCAGCTCCACTGTCTGCCAATTTGCTACCGGGCACAATTCAAAGTGTTGGATTTAGCCTATAAAGCCCTAAATGGTTCTGGCGCGACTTACCTGTCCGAACGCATCTCCTCCTATGAACCAGCTATTAAGATCATCTGGGGAGGCCCTTCTCTCGGTCCTGCCAGCATCACAAGCACGTCTGATGGGGATGAGAGATAGAGCCTTCTCAGTGGTGGCCCCTCGGCTGTGGAACACCCTTCCTACAGATATCAGATTGGCCCCCTCCTTACTGGCATTTTGGAGTAAAGTGAAAACCTGACTGTTCGAACAGGCATTTGATTAGGCAGTGTAATTGATTACAGGAACATGGAATAACGGATGATGAGACTGGATTCTGATTCTGTTGATGAGACGTAAATGATTATCATATTGATGTTTAATTGTTGTTATGCTATTGCTTTTAAATGTTCCAATGATTTTGTAATGTTTGTATTGAAACTGTTGTTGTTAGGGCTGAGAAAAGCGGTATATAAATGAAGTAAGTAAGTAAATAAATAAATAAATTTCTTAGCCAATAAGGACCTGGTGTGGGTTTCTTGAATAGTTGTCAAATTAAATAAAAATGTTCTGTGTTTTCAATTGTGTTAGTACTTTGGAGTACTTTCTCCACTGACATCCTCTCTGGCCAGTGAGAATAAACCTCTGGTTTTGCCTTCTACCTATCTATGTCTGATTTGGCTTTCTGGGAAGCTAGACATGCTAGGCTCCTGAACCTGCAGTTTTAGAGAAACTGAAATCACTCGACCTACGTTGTAGAATGAATGCAGTTTGACACCACTTTAACTGCCATGCCTCAATCGTGTGAAATTATTAGAGTTGTGGTTTTCTTTTGGGATATTTAAAGAAATATTTTAAAGTCATGGATGGTTGAATCCATGGATGCAGAATCTGTGAACATAGAGGGGCAGAGGTTAAGAATTACAATCATCTCTCCACATTTGCATCTTCGATTTTTGCAGATTTGATAATTCAAGGATTTGATTAAAAGTTTTCTTTCTAGGCCATGCAATATGATACTATAATCAACTCTCTCCAGACTTTCTCCAGTCATACTGGAAACACTTAGTGTTATCTACCATGTTTGGCAGTTGTTGGTGGTTGTTGGTGGTAGGCCTAGCAGTTGTTGATGGAAGCGTTAATGTAAGTCTTAATTCTAAAGGGTTGAATAATCTGTAAGTAAGAGATCATGGGTGAAAGCAATTAAGGGTGGAGGTATGCAAGAGATAGGTTGTTGCTGGGTGTTTCTGGATATAAGGAGCTAGCTTCGGAGCTGATCTTTGGGAGAAAAGTATTTGTTTCATCTTGGTGGTAGATGCTGCTGGTTTTCCCCCAGGTTTGTGGATTTTTGGTGTCCTGACCTGTCTCCTGAACCTTTGGAATCCTGGAACATTGAACCTTTGGACTGGCTTTTGACTATGGTATAGACCCTTGATCCCTGGACTTTGTTTATTGAACTCTTGGCCTTTGACTACTGGACTGGACCTTTTGACTATGGAGTTATCTTGAACCTGCAACAGTGTTTGCTGTTTTTTTTTTTTGTATTATGTGGCTGAGTGCTATCTTTTGTTTTATGTTTTGGATTATCAAAACAGCCAGAAAGTAAGTGCTGTTTTAATTAAATTGTTTTATACAAACTGTTTTTTTTGTTTGGTTCATCTCTGCCTCTGTAAAGACAGAGCCTGGCAATGTGACATTTAGAGATTTCTAGAGAGGACATCTCTCGAAGGCTCACCAGGTCCTTGAAGGTGATTCCAGTAGAAATTGACTTGCTGGAAGACCTAGGAAATTCTAGAGAAGTATTCTATCAGGAGAAAATTAGTAATTTTATTATTTATGATTTTTCACTTTGACAGGGGCCCTATGCCGTAATGAAGCCCAGTGAATGTGGAGTGTTGTCTTATTTGTGTTGATGTGTTCCTGTCTTTATTGTCTTCAGGTTTACTTTATTTGCTCTGTTTAACATCACAACTTTTGTCCTAAGACTGTAAGTGGAAATTCAGATTTATAAGTAGGGAACTGAAATTGACTACACAGCCTGGCATTGTGTTTCATGGGTCATTAATTGATTATGAGGAGACTGCTGACATTACAAATCCTTTTGAGTGTTCAACTTTCACTCAACAGCTCCAGAGAGAATAGTAGCCATATAAGTTCCTTAGAACTGAAAATGCAAAATAGGTGAAAAGATATCTCTTACAAGGCTGGGTGAATTTTGGGTCCTGCAGGATTCTTAAGTGGGATGATGCATCCATTAAATACCAAAGATTGTCTATGCTTAGCCCTGATTCATTTAATAAAATATTACCCCTGTGTATCTTCCAGCATTCATTGCTAAGTTTCAGATCTTTGTTTGCCTCGACATCTCTTCTGAGAATATCAGTAGGGGTTTAATGAAATTCTTGTAGGGAGACAGGCTTTCTTAATATATATATTTTAAAAAATACCCAGTCCAGAGATTAACCAGCGTCTTCACCTTGCCTTATGACTGTACTCATTATTTTCTGTCTCCTGCTGTTCTCTCTAGCAGTCCGATCTGAGAAAATGATCTGACGCTGTATTTGCATCAGGACAATACTTCAGGGAGATTGTGTACCAGCTTTCTATTAGAAGATCAAAAAATAGTATATTTTATTTCTGTCCCTTTGTTGGCCAGAAAAAGAGTGTGCCTCATGAATGATTCACATTCATTAGCTTATTCCTTTCAGATACTTTGGATTACCGCTCTTCTTGGGTTGTGTCTACACTGCAGAATGAATGCAGTTTCACCCCGCATTCAGTGCCTTGACCCAATGCTTTGGATTCCTTGAATTTGTAGTTTGGTGATGTAATTGCACTGTTTGTCAGAGATGTCTAAAAGGTGATGGTGATCTTCTCTCTAGGAATCTCTAGGCCAGTGGTTCTCAATCTGTGGATCCCCAGGTGTTTTGACCTACAACTCCCAGAAATCTCAGCCAGTTTACCAGCTGTTAGGATTTCTGGGAGTTGAAGACCAAAACATCTGGGGACCCACAGGATGAGAACCACCACTCTCGGCCGTCTAGCAGGATCAGAAGAGGATGACCACACTGAGAGTCCTACAACCTCATCATAAAGGGCTAAATTGGGTGGAGTGTGCCGGTTTAGCTCAGGTGACCCATTGAGCCCACTGGCTCCTGTCAAACGATGCCAGCACAACTCTGTGTGTAAAGGAGGGTGGAGATAGCACATGCCACCATCGCAACATGGGAGACTTCCTGTGTTGCCATTGGAATCCATGGGGAGAAGCAGTGTGATCTTCACTTCCTCCCAGGGGATCAACTGATCCAGGAGCTGGGCAATGCGAGTCATGGGGCACTGGGTTCCCCATGCCCCTCAGTGATGCGGAATGACTCTGGTGGCCATGTGACAAGGTTGCTAGAGATAACATTTTAATCCAATCTATGAATAATCAAATTTGCAAAAGCCAAACCTGCAATTGTGGAGGACTGATTGCATGTTTTGCTTTCTTTTTAATTTGCATTTTAACTGAATGATTTGTTTTGCAAATAGGTTTGTGATTTGTTTTTCCCTATTCCCTGTGTATACATGCACACACATGTTTTAGATTGTCTATCTTTGGTAGGACCCATTGTTTTAGCTCATTTTATTGTAATGTGGATTTGAAGATGGCATATAAACATGATGATGATGATGATGATGATGATTTCGGCGGTGATCAGGGGAGCTTTTGCACAATCAAAACTTGTGCGCCAGCTGCGCCCGTACCTTGGGAAGTCTGACTTGGCCATGGTGGTCCACACTTTGGTTACATCCAGTTTAGACTACTGCAACGCTCTCTACGTGGGGTTGCCTCTGAAGACTGCCTGGAAGCTGCAGCTAGTCCAACGCTCGGCAGCCAGACTACTAACGGGTGCTGGGTACAGGGAGCACACCACTACGATGTTACACCAGCTCCACTGGCTGCCAGTTAGCTTCCGAGCACAATTCAAAGTGCTGGTGTTAACCTATAAAGCCCTAAACGACTCTGGCCCTGTTTACCTCTCTGAATGTATTCTCCCCTATGAACCATCAAGATTATTAAGATCGTCTGGAGAGGCCCTGCTCTTGGTCTTACCGGCCTCGCAAGCGCGTCTGGTGGGGACGAGGGACAGGGCCTTCTCGGTGGTGGCCCCTCGACTCTGGAACTCTCTCCCACTGGAGATCAGAACCGCCCCGTCTATCCTGATATTTAGGAAACAGGTGAAGACCTGGTTATGGAGACAGGCATTCGACGAGTGAGCCAACACCCTGAAATATGGATGGAGGATGATAAACAACGATTTTAGTGTGACGACTGACCATTATAGTTATTGATTGTAATTGCTGTTTTAATGTTTTACTGTAATATGTATTATGATGTTTTATTGATTGTATGTGATATTATGGTTGGAATCCGGTCTGAGTCCCTCAAGAGAGGTGAGAAGGCCGGTATACAAAACTTTTAAATAAATAATAAATACATAATGATGATGATGACTATGACAGTGATGGCGATGATTGTTATTTGTGGACATTTGTGCCCCCAAAGCCACAATTAGCCAACCAAACAAAGAGCATCCCATCCTCTTCAGCATGTTGGAGGGGACCATGTTGAGATGTTCCTCTGCTCGCATGTTGAAGAAAGTGAGCTATGTAATACCTTAACACAGATGTTCTTGAGAGTCAGCCCAGTGATTCAAATTCTGAGGAACTCAAGAAATCATTGAATCTGTCTTTTAAACTTCCCTTCTCCTTCCTGGCCATGTTTGAATGTACTTTAATAACCTCGGTTCTCTCCCTTCTGTTCACCAACGGATTGCTGGTGAGGAGCCCTTCCAAATCTGGAAGCGAGTCAAAGTAACAATTAATGTATCATAAAATTCCCTCACTGGTAAGAAAAGGTTCATTTTGCCAAGGCAAATTCCTTTCTCCAATCCTTCTACAGGCTAGAGACCATCATGTTCTATTCAGAGCTTTCTTTATTTTTGAAAGGTACAGCCTTCTCCTTTGGGATCAAATGTTTTCTTAGGTATGCACTTATATTTTTCTAGTAAATTTCCACTGATGCTCTCTGAGTCCTTCTGCTCCTATAACCTTTGTGACCTCCAGGTAGAACAAAGTGGTGCAACCAACCAGCTCTATGAGGAATTGATTCCTTTTTCCTCTTCGATGCCGTATACCACAGTTATCTGAAGGTAGAGGATTTTTCAAATGGCACAGTTAGCTAGCCCCATGCTTAATCCTTGCAGTGACTGTTCTGTTCATCCCAATCCTGTAAGAGGCAGTTCTGTACAAAGATTTGTTATTTGGAATTGCCCCTCCACTCAAAGAAATGAGGATAGAAAAATAAATTATAAAAATTATAAAACTTTATTTCTATTCTATTGTCCCCCGTGTTGTTTAACATCTACATAAAGCTGTTGGGTGAGATCACCTGGAGTTTTGGAGTTCAATGCCATCTGTACACAAATGATGTCCAACTCTATTACTGCTTTCCCCCAGATGCTAAGGAGGCTGCCCAGGTCATGAACCAGTGCCTGGCTACTGTGACGGTCTGGATGAGGGTGAAAAAATGTTGAATCCAGACAAGACAGAGGTCCTCCTGGACTGTCACAAGGCCAAACAGGGTATAGGGTTACAGCCTATGCTGGATGGAGTTACACTCCCCTAAAGACACAGGTTCATAGCTTGGGAGTCCTCCTGAAGTCATTGCTGAACCTGGAACCTCAGGCTGTGGTGGTGTCTAGGGGGCTTTCGCACAATTAAAACTTATGTGCCAGTTGTGCTCATACCTTGGGAAGTCAGACTTGGCTACGGTGGTCCACGTTCTCGTTACATCCAGGATAGACTACTGCAATGTGCTCTATGTGAAGTTGCCCTTGAAGACTATTCCGAAGCTTCAAATAGTTCAACGAGAGAGAGCCAGGTTAATAACTGTGCAAAGGCGCTCCTTGCCACTGCCGACACCTGGGGTTTCAGGGTCAATATGAGTTTTGTATCACCCCAGACTGCGAACCTGTATCTTCAGGGGGAGTGTGAGCCCATCCAACAAGGTTGTAGTAACACACCCTGATCCACCTTCCTATTGACCTGGAGTACCTCTGTCTTGTCTGGATTTAGTTTCAACTTATTAGACCTCATCCAGTCCATCACAGCTGACAGGCACTGGTTTAGGGGCAAAATGGCATCCTTGGCATTAGGTGGAAAGGAGTAATAGAGTTAGGTGTCATCCACATAAATTTGACACCGAACTCCAAAACTCTGGATGATCTCACCCAATGGTTTCATGTAAATGTTAAACAGCATGGGGAACAGAATTGAATCCTGTGGGACTCCACAGGCCAATGAGCAGGGAGTCAAACAGCTCCATCTTCTGGGTATGACCCTCCAGGAAGTACTGGAGCCAGTGTAAAACAGTTCCTCCAAGCCCCATTCTGATGATCTGGCCCAGAAGGATACCATGGTTGATGGTATTGAAAGCCGCTGACAGGTCCGGTAGAACCAGCAGAAACACACTCTCCTTGTCTAGCTCTCTTCATGGATGATCTATGAAGCCAATTATCTGGATCCAGATAATTGGTTTCATCCAAGAACCTTTGGAATTGTGAGGCCACCACCTTCTCCAGAACCTTGCCCAAAAAGGGGAGATTTGATACTGGCCTATAGTTGTTAAGTTGTGTGGGATCTAGTACTGGTTTCTTCAATATGACTTTGTGTCCTAGTTTACAATGAATTGTGACCTATTTTCAGGGCTGCCAGAGAACATTTCTCTATTTCAGGGGGTGTCCAAACCCAATCTGGTTTAATAAAATAAAACTTTAGAATAAAAGTAAAAAATTCAACTTGCCTATTTATAATTATGACCTGAACACTACCTATTGACTTATGACAACACCGGGTGCCTCCACACGGCAGAATTATAGGTAGACATCACTTTTAACTTCCATGGCTTTAATGCTAGGGAATCATTGGAGACTTTAGTCTTCTCTGCCAAAGAATGCTGGTGCCTCACCATAGTTCCATAACATCGATCCGTGGCAGTTAAAGAAGTGTCAAGCTGTATTAATTCTACAGTATAGATGCACGCGTAGCCTTCTTTGGATTTCTTGAGTACAATCTCCATTTTTATTAATATCTGTGCCAAAGTATAGAAGACATCTAACTATTTCAATGTCTTTATTACCCACTTTGAAGTTATATAAATCATCTGTCTTCATTTATTTTTGTCTTCTTAATATTCTGCTGGAACCCTGCTTTTGTACTTCCTTAAATTTAATCAGCAGTCTTTCCAATACGTTGTTATTTTTCGCAATATGGTGCCATCTGCATATCTTAAATTGGTGATGTTTCTTCCTCCCATTTTCACACCCGCTTCCTCTGAGTCTAGTCCTGTTTTCCATATGATACACTCTGCATATAAATTTAAACAGATTGGGTGATAAAATACTGCCTTGTCTGATACTTTTGCTAGTAGGAAACTATTCTGTTCCTCCATCTTGCCTACTGATAATGGTCTCTTGCCCAAAGTATAGGTTATGGATGAGAACCATCAGATGTTGTGGCAATCCCATTTCTTAAAGAGCAAGCCATATTTTACCCTTGTGTAAACATTCAAAGTCTTTGCTGTAATTTATAAAGCACAGATTAGGCATGCTTCTTCTTTGGATACATAGCTGAAAGAGCTGGCTTTACATCTACACTGTAGAATTAATGGAGTTTGACACCACTTTAACTGCTGTAGCTCAGTGTTTTGCAATCCTAGGATTTGTAGTTTGATGAGACTATATGACCATGTTCTAGAGGCAATACTGGTGGGGTTTGATGTGCCCCTAGAACATGACCATATAGCCCGAAAAAACCTACAACAACCCATACTACACATGCTTATTGTATTTGTTGCATGTAGACTACTCTTGCTCAATACTTGCATATGTTTGTATCCAAGTCTTCCTCCTAGATTCCTAGTGTTTTATGTTGACAGTAACCTTGCATGGTAGACTACAATGAGAAATACTATTCAGCCAACTAAAAATGCATCTCTGCTGTTGTATTATTGCAGCTTGATACCACTTTAACTGCCATGACTGAATAGTATGGAATTATGTGAGTTGAAGTTTGGTGAGACACCAGCACTCTTTGGCAAAGGAGGCTAAAGACCTTGTAAAGCTATAACTCCCAGGATCCAATACATTGCATCACGACAGTTAATTCGGTATCAAACGGTATCAATTCTGCACTGTAGATGCACCCCAAGTGAGCATCATGGTTGAGCGGGAACTGGAACCCATACCCAGCTCCATCATTTTAACCATAACATCTCACTGGCTGTAGTCATAGCTAGTTATATTTCCCATTTCTGTTTCTATTTTAATGACAATCGCAGTACACACAGTGATTTGTAATAATCAACAAGTGCCTGAAGCTGATCATTATCTCATCTAAACATGATTAATTTGAAGGAAAAAGTAGTCTGGAAGATTTAGGGGAGAGACACAACTTAAAAAATGGCACACCTAAGCAGTTTGCCCTTGGACATAAAATGACCCACTTAGCAAATCCTCCGATTCACCCTTATTCTTGAATTTTAAGTTGTTATAATCTTCCCGTATATATTTTTTTCTCTTCTGGTCCATCTTTTGGAAGTGATATAACTCTAAACTACTGCTGATAAGTGCAAATCGGCAGTAAACCTCCTCTGGTATATGTTTTTTTCTCCTACAGCATAAAACCACATGTGATCATTGCCACTCTTGAGACTGTTTCCAAGAGCAATTTTTTAAGGTCAAGGTGTTTCATAAAAGTTAAGCCTGCTGTGTTCTTAACTACAGATGGTCATACTTTGAAATATGGGGTGCTAGGAAGAAGGTTGGAGCCAGTGTGGTGTCATGGTTTGAATGTTGGACTATGACACTGGAGAATAGGATTTGAATCCCTGCTTGGCCATGAAAACCCGCTGGGAGACCCAGAAACACTAATAGGTTCACCATAGGGCTACCTCAACTCAGAAATGACTTGAGGATACGCAACAGCAAAGGGTGGACTGTTGTTCTATGTCAGAGGCATCTCATTGGTCACTATAGGAAACAAGGCATTGGGTGTGGTAGAACTCTTGATGCGATAGCTCAACTGAATCCTTGAATCAGGATCAGTTCATTTTTATAAGAAGATGCCAAGGTGCTTGTTTATAAAGCTATTGTCCTTCCAACCCTACTATATGCTTACGAGATGTGGACTGTCTACAGACATCACATTCAACTCCTGGAACGATTCCATCAGCACTGCTTCCGGAAAATCTTGCAAGTCTCTTGGATGAACAAGCAGACAAATGTCAGCGTGCTGGAAGAAGCAAAGACCACCAGCATTGAAGTGATGGTCCTCTGCCATCAACTCCACTGGACCGGCCACGTTGTCCGGATACCCGACCACCGTCTCCCAAAGCAGTTGCTCTACTCTGAACTCAAGAATGGAAAATGGAATGTTGGTGGACAGGAAAAGAGATTTAAAGATGGGCTCAAAGCCAACCTTAAAAACTCTGGAACAGATACTGAGAACTGGGAAGCCCTGCCCTGTGAGCACTCCAGCTGGAGGTCAGCTGTGACCAGCAGTGCTGTAGAATTTGAAGAGCCATGAATGGAGGGCGAAAGAGAGAAATGTGCCAAGAGGGAGGCACATCAAACCAACCCCGACCGGGACTGCCTTCCACCTGGAAACCAATGCCCTCACTGTGGGAGAATATGCAAGTCAAGAATAGGGCTCCACAGTCACCTATAGACCCACCACCAGTACACTGATCCTGGAAGGCTATCCTACTCGGACAACAAGGGATTGCCTAAGTAAGTAAGTAAGTAAGTAAGTAAGTAAGTAAGTATAAGAAGAGCACCCAATGTGGTATCAGAAAAGACCTTTGGATGTATATTCTTGTATCAAACCACAAAACACACTGGGTAACATTGAGCTTGTTGTTCTTTCTCAGCTTTATGGGCTTCACAAGGTTGTTGTGAAGACAATGGACCATGTAAGCTGCCTGCAGCACACTGGAAAAAGAGATGGGTATGAATATAATAAATAACAATGGTAATGAAGCACACAAACACAAAAAATACTGTAACAATGTGAAGCAAGCATAATGGAAAGTGTATAAGAACCACAACTGTGAGACAGGAAAGCTTGGCATTGATTTTTTACCCAGACTTGTTCATTGAAGTTATTATCTTTTAGTAGAGAGATGATAGGACTGGTGAAAGAAATCTATTGCTACTGTATTGATATTTATAAACCAGAATGATACAAAAAAGATATAAGTGTGTGAATCATTAAAAAGTTTATGCTCTACCAAAGTACCAAAATGAAATTATTGATTTTGGTAAAATTAATGCATTGTCCACATGCATGAAATACGTCTTTTCTCTTTATGAAGGGGCTACATGTCTAAATTAAAGGGTTTTTTTGTGTAGTCTATAAGCAAGGACTACATTTTTTGTGAAGTCTATAAGCAAGGGGCCGCAGATTAAACTGCTAAGCTGCAGAACTTGCTGAATGGAAGGTTGGCAGTTCAAATCTGCAGGATGGGGAGAGCTCCCATTGTTAGCCCCAGCTTCTACCAACCTAGCAGTTCAAAAACATGCAAATGTAAGTAGATCAATAGGTACTGCTTCAGCAGGAAAGTAATAGCAC
The DNA here is from genome assembly GCF_025583915.1 of Anolis sagrei ordinatus. Classification (NCBI taxonomy): domain Eukaryota; kingdom Metazoa; phylum Chordata; class Lepidosauria; order Squamata; family Anolidae; genus Anolis; species Anolis sagrei. Next base: position 237,254,232 of record NW_026847438.1, on the reverse strand, counting down.
TCCATGCAGTCATGCTGGCCACATGACCTAGGTGATGTGACAGCGCAAGTGGCACCACCTACGTGTAGAACTGTTAGTTGCAAGATTTAAACTGTTGTATCATGCTTAATCCTGCCTTTTTACCCTGCTTATGTATAGTTGTATGGATTGGTTACTTATAGCTGTCAATCAGTATTGTTTGGCTCCACCTCTTCCTGGAGGAAGGAGTGCTTCCCTTTTTATTCTGCCATCAGAGTTTCTATCGGATGGACGTGAGTAAGAGACTTGGCTGTAAAGGTCCCTGCTTAAATTACCTCTCAGCACCAGTTCTGAGGTTTTTTACCCTTGAGACTTATGCTTCATGTTCAGACCAACCTGAACGAGGTTGGAAGTCTCAAGCGCCTTCAAACATAGGCCATTTGAACTGGGGTTGTGGTTTGCTCCGGCATTCACAGCCATTGAGGAAAGAGGAAACAGGAAAAGCTTCTCAGCTACAAACTCCTTGGACTTCAGAGATTGTAAAGTATATTTCCTTTATCCCTGTTGAAACATCAAGCTTATGCCTGAGAAAGATAACTCATTGTGAACAATAAATACCATTTCGAGTTATCTGTTGTGTTTTGGTCTTTGGGAGTTCCAGTTTCCTATAGGAGGGCAAGAAGCAATCCCCTGGGGAAAGATGCCACATCCATGCCTCTCTCATTAAGAGTTATAGCCCCCGGGCGCGACGGCACAGGCAACGTCAGTTCTTCGGCTTAGAAATGGAGATGAGCACCCCCCCCCCCCCCAGTCTCAGATTTGACTCGATTTAATGTCAAGGGGAAAACTTTACCTTTACTATAAGCAAGGAAAAGCTTTCTGACCATGAAATAGAAGACATCTCTAATCATAATGAACACTTTCCAATCCTATAAGGAACAATGTTTTCCAGACCTCAAGTAAGGGACATTCCTACAATAAGGGACACTCAATAAACCCTATTCTCCATAGTAGGTAAAGATAAAAGGTAAAAGTTTTCCCCTGACATTAAGTCTGGTTGTGTCTGACTCTGGGGGTTGGCGCTCATCTCCATTTCTAAGTCGAAGAGCTGGGGTTGTTCATAGACACCTCCAAGGTCATGTGGCTGGCATGACTGCATGGAGTACTGTTACCTTTCCGCTGGAGCGGTAAGTATTGATCTACTCACATCCGCATGTTTTTGAACTGCTAGATTGGCAGAAGCTGGAGCTAACAAGGGGAGATCACACTGCTCCCCGGATTCGAATCTGCAAACTTTTGGTCAACAAGTTCAGCAGGTCAGTGGTTTAACCCACTGCGCCACCGGGGGCTCCATTCTCCATAGTAGACTACCATTTTATTTGTAGACTGAGAACTGAATTGGCTTTTCATGCTTAGAAAGAAGCTGAATCACAGCTTGTTTTCATGGCTTCATGCTTTTGTAAAGGTATTTACAAAAGTATGCAGCCAAAAGCGTTTTCGGACATTATGCATCTAACATTTACATTGTGTCTTTCCTTTTCTGGCACACATGCATTTTTCAAGAATCCCTCCCTTCTTTCCTAAATAGATTAGACAGAAGCCACAAGGGTGATTGGTGAAAGTAATTAGATGCTCTAAAAGCTAAGGGAGATCGTTCATGTCTCATGTTTTTCCTCTGCAGTTCATTAAACCCGTTCTTGCCCTTTGCCTCCTATTTACCATTGTTTATCATTATCAGATTCTATCTAGATAGAGAAAAAAAGGAAGGGTTTACCCATAATTCCAGAGAAGAAGACTACCAGGCAATAGATTCCACTGTTAAACAGCTCTGACCGTCAAGAAGTTCTTCCTAATGTTTAGATGGAATCTCCTCTCCTGCCATTTGAATCAATTTCTCCATGTCTTAGGACCTCATCACATTGAGATCAGTCAGCCAGGTGATGGAGGGAGTAGGGATTCACCATGGATTGTGGTGAATCTGGCATGAGGGGTGGCCCCACACCTTGCATAGCCCCTTACCTCATCCCATGGGGGAAAGTGTCATTGCCTAGCTTCCCCCCATTCTTCTCAAATTTTTTTTGTCATGTCAGGAGCGACTTAAGAAACTGCAAGTCAGTGGTGTGAGAAAATTGGCCGTCTGCAAGGACATTTCCCAGGGGACGCCCGGATGTTTTGATGTTTTATCATCCTTGTGGGAGGCTTCTTTCATGTCCCCGCATGAGGAGCTGGAGCTGATAGAGGGAGCTCATCCGTGCTCTCCCCAAATTCGAACCTGCAACCTTTTAGTCTTCAGTCCTGCCGGCACAAAGGTTTAACCCATTGTGCCACCGGGGGCTCCTATTCTTCTCAATGAGAACATGGGACGCCTCCCATGTTCTTGCTGCTTCCTCTTATGACAGTGTCATCTGAGTTCAGGGACAAAGCCCCACAGGAAGTAGATCTACATCATCTGATGAGATACTGTGGACTTCGTATCTTTTAGGTGTCATCAGCTGGGCATTTTGCTTATGTGAACTGGAACTGTCATTTTGCAGCCCCCTTTCTAAAAAGTTTGCCCATTCCTGATCTAGACATTATACTCCTATTGATGCAGCCTAGAATTGCTATTGTTGTCTTAGCTGCCACAACACAAAATTGTTGTCCCACATTAAGCTTGTAGTCTACTGAGACTCCTTTATCCCTTTCACATGTACAGATGCCAAGCCAGATGTCACCCATCCTATATCTGTGCATTGTATTATTATTTTCAGCTTAAGTGTAGTACTTTACAGTACTACACTATAATTTTTAAAAGATTTCCAACTTAGAAAGTTTCTAAGGTTAGTTTGCATTCCAGAGCAATTGACAGCACTTCTGAAGGACCTACCAATTGCAAACGTATTAGCTCCAAACAGGAAGATGTCTCACCAGGCTCAGTAAATGTGACGGGCTTACTCTCCATGAGGTTCCATTTAGAGCCCTTGCAATCTATGGAGTGATTTGGCAAGAGCAAGGCAACCCAATAAGAAGAATCAATGAGCCTCATCATAAACACTCTGTCTGTAATTAATGGAGTCAATTAACTCAGACATGTGGCGGTATGTATGCCACATGGGATGAGTTGCAGGCCTTTCTCCCACATGTTAATAATTCATTTCTCCTATCTCTTAGTCAAGGTGGCTGACTGCCATGGCATGGATTAAAAGAAGGGCCCCAAAGATAACCCAGAATTGCAGGATATCTCCTGACCATGCTTCCAATGTAAACCTTCCATTTTCAAGAACCATTTTTGGAATACTTTAGACTGTAAACTCTGTTTTGAGAGCAAATCAGTCAATTTGGCACTGAAGAACTTAACTTTAAGGGATAGTGAGGGATGGCCCTTCTACACAGAGACAAAAACCGTGATGGGTTCTGGAGTAGTCTGAGGTGTGTAAACGATGTCTCAGGCTAATCTGGATTAACCCAGAGAAAACCTGAATTTCCAGGGTTATTCCGGGTTAATAAAACACCTGAAAAGATACGGACCTTCCAATAAGGCCTGGATCTTTGCAGTTGTAGGCCTTCTTGGAATTGAGTCTTGGGATTGCCTTCCATGATCCCGAGGGTCGATCCCCATTGCCATCCTGGTTTTTCAGGCTTCAGGAGCCCAAAAAATCAGGATGGCATTGCCACTCTCCCCTTTAACTTACTGGACAGATTTGGCCCTGTCTTTAGGCCTCCCGGACAAAGCTCTTGGCACATTAAAATGATGTGTTAGGAGCTTTGGAGAGGGAAGGGAAAAATCCTTCCCCTCTTTAAAGCTCCTGTTTGGCCCAGGAGAGCATCTTGTCGCTGCCACCCCCCCCCCCATACACACCTATAAATATTGGTATTTGACCCTGATTGGGAGGGCCCTCAATTGTCCTCAAGTTGGGATGAACATATTCTGTTATGTTGTTTTCTCATCCAAGAATGAAGAATTTTCTTCCTGCTCTTTGGGCATATGATGGATTCTTGCCATTTGTGAGCACCATATATGCAGCTGCTTCACCACATTTGAAGGTCTCACTTTTGTGCATTTGTCTAGTCATGGATTTGATTTAAATGTTCTCTCTAGGAATCTCTAGGTTGTCCAGCAGGACTATGGTCAACTCCTGCTGGAAGCTGACTATACAGTTATGCTGGGAGATGAGAGAATCCTAGAGAAAGCACCTGTCCAGAATCCCTAGGTCCTCTAGTGCCGTTCTGTGACCCACTTTCAGGTTAAAATTCAGGATTTTAACCCCAACAAATGCGAAGGCTAGTATGTACTTTAAGACTTTGTTGGGGGAAATTCACTTGCACAATACATACATGTTCCTCCTGTACCAAAATCCCCATATTTGAGGACAGAACGCTGTCCAAGGTGTTGAAACTATTTGTAGGATAGGTTTCAGCACCTCTCATAAATTCTTTAAAATCTGGACGAAATCCCAGACTTGTTTGATTGCCCCATTTACATGGAAGCTACCAGCTGCCATGAATTGCTAAGGTATGGTTTCTTCCCAAATATGCTGCAGCTAAAAATGGCAGTTCTGGTCCATTATCTTAATGATCCAACCAGCTGCTTAAGTGTTGACAGAATATTCCCAATCAAGTGCTGTTGGTTGGGCTGGTTCTTTATCATTGTCATCTATGTTGATAATGCACATTAAATTGATCAATGATGGAGATACCTTCAAAAGAGTTGGAAGAAGGGGGAGATTCTTATTCTTGCTTCAGTTTGCCATCATTGCACCCCATATAAAATGTTCATGCATAGGCCATTAAAAATCTGTGTCTTCCATGTTTATTTCAAGAGGTGAGTCTAGTTAACAAGATGAAGGAATCCACCTCCTGTGCCATAGTAGATGCATTTTTTGCAGTGAGAAAAACATTAGAGTCTTGTGAACAAATTGTATATAACATACTTTTTAAAATCTACAGCATCCTTCTTCCTTTATGCATCAATGCACCAAGACTCTTCATTGTATTCCTGTAGTATTGTGATTTTGGGGTAAAGCTTGCCCTGTTTCATGTCCCAACTTTCATTGGTCCATTTTTTGAGAGCCCCCTGAAATTGGGAGGGTTGTTTTTGTTTAGGGACCCTGAAAATTGGACCATTATGTGGGGAATGGGGTTCCCTACTCACTGGCTTCCCTTCCCAGCATGTGCTTCCATTCTTCTTACCTGGTACCTGCTGCTTCTACTCTAGAGTAAGGGACACTTGGCTGTAGGCACTGGCAGGTGCGCATGCTTTCCAGGCCAGTCTGCATGCCCTGCAACACATGATCATCATCATCATCATCATCATCATCATCATCATCATCATTTAATTACTTATTAATCGCCCTCCATCCAAGATGCTCTAGGCGATTTACAAGCTAAATCGTAAAGGATAAAAATACATACATACAGATATTGATAAAATTAACATAGATCAAAAGCTCTAGTAAAAAGCCAGGTCTTAAGTGCTAGGGTAAAAGGCCCTAAATCACGCATGGCTCTCATATAAGGCGGCAAGGAATTCCATAAGGCAGGGGCAGAAATAGAAAAAGCTCTGTCTGGTCCTTTCCAAGTGCACTTCTCTAGGGCCCGGTATATAAAGTAAGTCACGTTGGGATGGTCGTTGCGACCTCCAATGATGGGAGAAGGAGAAACGGTCCCTAAGGTACGATGGACCCTGGCTGTAAAGAATTTTAAAGGTCAGAACTAGCATCTTATATAGACCACGGTAATCAGTTGGAAGCCAATGCAAATGCCACAACACTGGTGTTATATGGCATTTCATGGGTGTTCTTGTGAGTAGCCTGGCTGCGGCATTCTGAACAATACGGAGCTTTCGGGTCTTAGACATCGGAAGGCCAACATGCAAGGCATTGCAATAGTCCAGCTTAGACGTGACCGTGGCATGGGTGACCATTGCCAGAGTCTCATCAGATAGGTAGGGTGCCAATTGCCTCGCTTGTCGTAGATGGAAAAAGGCCTGTTTGCTGGCAGCAGCGACCTGAGCTTCCATTGTCAGCTGTGAATCCAAAATGACACCTAAGCTCTTAACGGTAGGTGAAGGAGATAGGGCAGAACTATCGAAGGTGGGTAGCAAATGCAATCTCTTTCTAAGGCAAAGAAGCAAGTTCTGCTGCAGACCAAAGCAGGCCTTTGTGTCAAGAAGTTTTTGTGCAGGGAGGGGGCTTCCCATTTAATGCTCCTGAAAAAATGGAAGACATAAAAGAAATTGTGATAATAGTGGGAACAAATACCGTGCACAACTCTATTTTCTTATAACAGATTACAACTGATATCTTCCATAACTGTTTACCAGTCCCCCACTCAATAAAACAATTATGCTTATTAGCACAATCTGTTTTTTTACTATTTTATTATTTCTTTCACCAAATCAATTTCTGAAGATAAAACATTTATTTGGTTTGTTGTCAAAGGCTTTCATGTCTTCGACAAAGGCTTTCGTGGATGGAATTACTGGGTTGCTGTGAGTTTTCTGGGCTGTATGGCCATGTTTACGGTGCCCCCGGTGGCAGAGTGGGTTATAGCCCTGTGCCGGCAGGACTGAAGACCGACAGGTCGCAGGTTCAAATCCGGGGAGAGGTGGATGAGCTCCCTCTGTCAGCTCCAGCTCCTCATGCGGGGACATGAGAGAAGCCTCCCACAAGGATGATAAAAACATCAAAATCATCCAGGCGTCCCCTGGGCAACGTCGTTGCAGACGGCCAATTCTCTCACACCAGAAGCGACTTGCAGTTTCTCAAGTCACTCCTGACACGACAAAAAAAATAATATGGAAAATGGCCATACAGCCCGGAAAACTCACAGCAACCCATTTATTTGGTCCTTTCTGGAAGCCACTTTACAATAATATATTTTAGTCATATTCCCCCAGGCTGTTTTTCTGATGGACAGAAGATAAATAAAAGAAAATGAACTTTCATAAAGGGATAGTGGTAACTTAGAAAGCACTCCCAAGAAGGAGTTGAATTCTTGTACCACAACAGATTACAATTATTAATTCATGCAAAGGGCCTTGATGAAGTCTGCAGTGTTGGTTTTTAACTGGAAATCAAATATCAAAGCAGAGCGGTGGATTCTCCCTGCCCCAAGATAGCCAAGGATCGATTAGATACCATTGCAGAGAGAAGCAAAACAGCTTCAGTCTGCATGGCCTGAATTTCATGATCTTGCCAGAAGTTCTAAAATATACATCATGCTGTCAGGACCAAAATGAATCAATCTGACCCACTTAAATGCTGTAGGCGAGCAAGATCAGAACTTTGGCCTATGTGGCCTTTACTCTCCAGGTACATCTTTAAAATAGCTATGTTTAAAATGTTTCAGAATTTGTGTGTGCTTGGAAAACTGCTTCATATTCAGTCTGCTCATGGAAGAGACTTACATGTGATGGAATAGCCATTCATGTGTCAAAAAGTAGATAGAAACTTTATTTTGCAATTCTTTTGGGGGGTTGGAGCAACTTAAGAAACTGCAAGTCGCTTCTGGTGTGAGAGAATTGGCTGTCTGCAAGGACATTTCCCAGGTGATGCCCAGATGGTTTTTTTTAATGTTTCACCATACTTGTGGGAGGCTTCTCTCATGTCCCCGCATGGGGAGCTGGAGCTGACAGAGGGAGCTCATCCGCACTCTCTGATTGTACCAGATTAAACTAAGGCAAAGTGGCTGAGAGAATAGAGGAAAGGTACTTTTGCCAATCCAACCCAATCTGTAGGACTGGGGAAGAAACCCTACCCTACAGTTTGAAAATTACTAAGGAATTGTTGGATCTTGGATGTGATACCTGACAAGCACAGTAGTGCTAAAAGAAAAAGAAATGCTTCGTTCTATTAGACTTTGTTTGTTCTTGATAACATAGCAAGGTTTGTTTGGCTACATAATACTTGAATGTCATCAACATCCATTATGTGAGTCCTAATTGTCTATAGGGATCATTAATTCCCTCAACGGGAATTAATCACAAGAGGATGTGATTGATAGGAGAACAGCCACAGGGGGCAGAGAATCAAATTGTGTAAATGTTTCCTTTTCTGTATTAGAATACCTTGAATCACAGAATCATTAGCCATTCTGGCCAAGGGATTCTATGAGAACTTTACAAGCTCTTGGAACTCATGGGGAGTGGCAGAAGTGGTCTAAACTGATTTTAATAAAACCTGGGACTACAGTTGGACCCGTTTTTCCAAAGCTAAATGTCGGAAAGGAAGAATCTTTCCAAATTAGATATTTCACCTTCAAAGCTTGCATTTAAAACATGTTTACTGAATGGCAAATACAGCCAACCCTCTTTTTCCACAGATTCCGTGTACACAGATTCAACCATCCATGTCTTGAAAATATAAATTGAATATCCATCATCTGGAATTCTGCAATCTAAAATACTCTGAATTATCCACATGAGTGGCTGAGATAGTGACACCTTTGCTATTAGATCAGTGGTTCTCAACCTTCCTAATGCCATGACCCCTTAATATAGTTCCTCATGTTATGGTAATCCCAACCATAAAATAATTTTCATTGCTACTTCATAAGTGGATTTTTGCTACTTATATGAATGAAAATATCTGATATGCAGGATGTATTTTCATTCACTGGACCAAATTTGGCACAAATACCTGATACAGCCAAGTCTGAATACTGGGAAGGTTGAAGGGTGGATTGATTTTGTCATTTGAGAGTTGTAGTTGCTGGGTTTTGTAGTTCATCTACAATCAAAGAGCATTGAACTCCAACAATGATGGAATTGAACCAAACTTGGCACACAGAACTCCTATGACCAACAGAAAATACTGGAAGGGTTTGGTGGGCATTGACCTTGAGTTTTGGAGTTGTAGTTCACCTACATCCAGAGAGCACTGTGGACTCAAACAATGATGGATCTGGACCAAACTTGGCACAAATACTCAATATGCCCAAATGTGAACACTGGTGGAGTTTAGAGAAAATAGACCTTGACATTTGGGAGTTGCAGTTGCTGTGATTTGTGCCTTCCTAGAATAAGGAATCCCAAGCAATAGGTCCCAAATACACTTTACGAGAGATTTAGAATTGTCTGCACGCCCATTTATCCCTAAAATATCCATCCTATTTCTCTTGAACATGCCCAGCATTTTAAAATTTTAATCATTACATTTGGCCCTGTCACAGGGTTTAAATGCGTCGTGATATTATTGTTATTGTTTTGCTTTGTTATGAGCTATTTATTATTGTATTGTTGTTGTTGTGTTTTATTGATGTATTTGGGCTCGGCCTCTTGTATTATTATTATTATTATTATTATTATTATTATTATTACTATTATTATTATTATTATTATTATTATTATTATTATTATTTCAATCAAAGAGCATTCTGAACCCTACCAACGATAGACCTTGGCCAAACATGTTACACTGGACTCCCATGATCATCAGAAAATACTGGGGGGTTGGTGGAATTAGTTGAGTTTTGGAGTTGTAGTTCACCTACATCCAGAGAACACTGTGGACTCAAACAATGATGGATCTGGACCAAACTTGGCACGAATACTCAATATGCCCAAATGTGAACACTGGTGGAGTTTGGGGAAAATAGACCTTGACATTTGGGAGTTGTAGTTGCTGGGATTTATAGTTCACCTACAATCAAAGAGCATTCTGAACCCCACCAAGGATAGAATTGGGCCAAACTTCCCACACAGAACCCCCATGACCAACAGAAAATACTGTGTTTTCTGATGGCCTTTGGCAACCCCTCTGACACTCCCTCGCAACCCCGCCAGGGATTCCGACCCCCAGATTGAGAAAGGCTGTATTAGATGGTTTAGTGTGCACAAGCTTTGTTTCATACACAAAGTTATTAAAAATATTGTGCAGAAATATGTGTATGAGGTGTTTGTACACTTACGAATTTTGTGTTTAGACTTGCCTCATATCTCAAAAATAGTTCATAATGTATTGTATATGGAAATACAAGTATTCTAAAATTAAAAAATAACCTGAAATCCAAAGCACTTTGGGTCAAAAGAAAAATGTTTATTGCACTGGATGGTATTTCAGAGTCACAGATAATTTGTGAGTGTCATGAATATGTGTCATGTTTTTTATTCAAGTCATATATGGGCAAAGCCCCAAACCCAAAGCCTCAAAAATCAGTCCAAAAATGTAGGTTGGAAGAATGGTGGAAGCAATAAATGTCAAAGTGCAGTTCAATCCAAGTTTTTCCTCAAAAGAATGCATATTTATAAAATGTGACCCAAAGGGCCTAATAGAACATATGGCTCCATTTAAATATGCTTTCAATACCAAAATCTTGACATGTAGGCAAAGAACAAGTCATTAGTGTGTTGCGTGGAAAAATAGCCACTATACTTGAAATCAAAGTATGGGAATGCTCTTTCGAGCTAAATTCCATATCCAATTTTAGAGAAGTTCTTGTAGTAGTGGGTAAGGCCAAAGGGTAAGGCCAGAAATACCAGTCTCTGTGAGATTTAAGCTCTTGCTGCCCATAAGCCATAGGGGAGCATTTTGACTGCAGAGAGTTGGGAAAATCCCACACAAAAACTATGATACCACCCAGGCATGGTGATATGGGGGATGGACTGTGACAATTTTGGAGCCCCAGATGGGTGAGATGAGAGGTCCAAATGTTCCCACCCATGTTTCAGCATGAAGATGGAAGTGATTAGAGTTGGGGAGGGTTCAGACTACAACCCTGTATGCACATGTATTTAGGAGTAGGTCTAAATGACTAGGGGTCTCCTGGTGGCGCAGTAAGTTAAACCGTTGAGCTGCTGAACTTGCTGACTGAAAGCTTGCTAGTTCAAATCCGGGGAGCGGGGGTGACTTCCCGCTGTTAGCCCCAGCTTCTGCCAACTTAGTAGTTTGAAAATATGCAAATGTGAGTAGATCAATCAGTACTGTTTCTGTTGGAAGGTAGCGACACTCCTTGCAGTCATGCTGGCCACATGACTTTGGAGATGTCTACGGACAATGCTGGCTTTTCGACTTAGAAATGGACATGAGCACCACCCCCCAGAGTCAGATATAACTAGACTTAATGTCAGGGGAAACCTTTACCTACCTTAACAAATGACTAAACTAAATTTGTCATGCCTTGGATGCACAGGTTGAACACTCTTTATCCAAAATGCCAAAATTTAAAATTGTCTCCATGGTTGGCTGAGATAGGCTTATTTTTGCCTTCTGATAGTCCCATGTAAACAAACTTTGTTTCATGCACAAATTGATTAAAATACTGTAGGAAAGTATCTTAAAAGCTATGTGTCTAAGGTATCTTGCATGAATTTCATGTTTATATCAAAATGTACATATATGCAAATGTAATTATTCCAAAGTCTAAAAAAAATCATTTCAAATGAGGGATTCTCAACCTTTACAAAACAACAACAACAACAACAACAACAACAACAACAACAATCGTGGAAATTACTTTTTATGATCAGTAAAGTGGAGGATAGTGGGGAAAGAAGGAGGTTGCATTAAAGGTAGATTGATTCAAGCAAGGAATTCAGTTTTGAGTCTGCAAGTCCTGAGTGTTGAAGAGCAAGTTCTGAAATGGCAAGATATCCGTCAGTTAGGGATTCTCTATTGGGTTAGTTTGCTGAGAAATGTGTGTGTCTAACTATTTTCTTTCTGTCTTTATGTCAATATTCTGCATCCATTGGGGAAAACCAATAATTTACAGGGACCATGTCACTTAGCAAAGGTTCAACAGCTATCCCAGATTCAGGTCCAGATCAGGTCCAAGTCTGCATATACTCCTGTCATGGTAGTGGCTACATCTGGCTTTTGACACATCCTCTCAACAATTTTATTCTAGGGTCAAAACTCTTTTCCAACCAGAAAGTGACTAGAATCATAGAGTTGGAAGAGACCTTATGAGCCATCCAGCCCAACCCCCTACCAAGAAGCAGGAATATTACATTCAAAGCACTCTTGAAAGATGGCCATCCAGCCTCTGTTTAAAAGCTTCCAAAGAAGGAGCCTCCACCACACTCCGGGGCAGAGAGTTCCACTGCTGAACGCCTCTCACAGTCAGGAAGTTCTTCCTAATGTTCAGATGGAATCTCCTTTGTGTAGGGGATATGATTGTGTCCACACTGGGATCACAGCTTCAGGTTGTCAGAGTGAAAACTCAAGATGTCATCTGTCCCTTTAATGGTTGAGCAGAATAAGGAATTTCAGTAAGTGTCGTTTGTTACCTTGTTCTACTGAATTTCTCTCTTCTACATTTCCAGTTTTCACTCCAGCAATCTTAATATGGTCTAAGGGCTTCACTTTGCCCATCCTTGTCTGAAACTAATGCTATTTTAAGGTCCATCATAAAAGCATCCCTTGTTATTGGAAAGTCTGAATCTTCCACCCCTCGCTCAAGGGAAATAAAAAACCTATGTGGCATCCATTGCCTGATGTCTGTCCGCAGACCACAAGGATGGGCCACAATTTATCTTCTGTGTAGAGCTGTCTAGGGCATGTGAATGAAAACAAAAATACTTTTGGATGTTTAAATGTTTGTTTTCTCTGGAGTCAGTCTGTAAAGCGGCAACTCATTGCCTGGCTGCTGCTTTGCTTTGTAAAAGGGGTAAAAGGCGAAAGATTTATACGATCTGAAGAGAAACCAGAGTATGCTTTGTCAATCCCGCAGAAGGCTAACAATATTGACAACTCTCTGTGTTAACAGAGTCCATTCTCTTACTTGAGGTTATGGCTAATGTGTTCACACTATTTTTGGAGCTTTAGAGTGCTGTTTGGGTGCTTTTCAAAGAAAACTTGATGTTGAAACCGAAAGGAGGAATCCAGGCAGACAGACTCTGATTTTCTCATTTCCAAAATGGGGCATGTTTTTAAAGCCATCATGACAGATTAGATGAAATCATTTTTTTCTTAATTTGACAGTCTTTTGAGAGCTTTTTCACAACTAATGAGGAACCTGTTGTGCATTTGCATTGTAGAATGAAAGCGGTTTGACTCCACTTAAGTTTTGCCATGACTCGACGCTATGAAATCCTGAGGTTTGTAGTTTGGTGAGGCACCAACACTCTTTGGCAGAGAAAGCTAAAGGCAGCTCCCATAAAACTACAGCTCCCATGATTCCATTGCATTGAGTCATTGCTGTCAAACTGCATTAATTCTATAGTGTAGGCGAACCTTAAATGTGTTTATATTGGCATTGGATTTTCACAACTTGTATTGTATGAAAGAAGGAGGGAAGGAAAACAGTGAGGAATGAGCACTGAATCAGTGATAAATGTTATAACTCAGCACTTATTCTGTGCAGAATTTGCACATGGATTTTGCTCTGAATTTCTTTTCTGTGCAGAAAATGCACAACTCGTGATATGTACTTGCGCTTGAAAATTTGCCCACTCCATACCTGTTAAGATGCATAGGATTGTTCTGCTAGCTGGCATCGATTTTAGATAACTCCTGGAATTGTTCAGGGACCCATGAAGTACAAATTAGATTGTTGTGCCTTGCTGGATGCTCGCAAGCTTATTGCTGTGTCCGTCACATCATACCAGCCCAAAGGAGAAGCTGATGTAACTCGTCTGTCCTCTAAACGGTGACATCACAGTGTGGCCCATGGCCTGGAGAAATGGGGGCTGAGTAATTGGCATGAATCATAGCCTTGAATGTTTCTCTTGCCCAGACTCTGAGAAAAGAAAGTAGATATGTTTTAGGAGCACTGGCTGCGGCTATTGCAGTGAAGGGTAGGGGAGATTAATTGTGTTGTTTATTCGCGCTATGAAGATTTCTGGATGTGCTTCATTGGATGCATTGTTAGGGACCATGTCTTAAAATGTAGTATTTTCTTCTAAGTTTTGTACTCTTGAAAAGCAATGCAGAGATATGATCCAAAAGGTAAAAAGTATAAGTAGCTTGGGAAAACCTGCATGATCTGAAAGATCACCGTTGAGTAAGCAATGCATGGACCTCAATGGGATTCTTATTTTCAAACATTCCACGGGGCGGGGAGAGAGTTTCCCAGAGTGAATGCATAGTAATAGAACTTCCCAATGAACCACCATCATTCCTAAAATTTCCTTGGGTGCTAGTGATAAAAATCTCCCTCTCAATAAAAGTCAGACATTGATAATATAGGCTATTTGTTGAGCAAGCCAAAATCTTCTAATGCTACTCTTCTATCTGGATGTATTGACCTGATCTATACTGCCATATAAAGCAGTTCAATGCAGTTAAACAGCATCATGAAACTGCAATAAATGGCAGTGTAGATGGGGCCATTAAGTTGGTTGATCTGTTTAAGAATGGTTTGAAATTTCCAGAATAAAGAGTAGTTCATGCACAAAACATTAAAAATGCATCCACACTGTAGAATGAATGCTGTTTGACAGTACTGTAACTTATGTGGCTTAACACTATGGAATCCTGGAATTTGTAGTTAGGTGAGATACCAGCACTCTTTGGCAGAGAAGGTTGAAACCTTGTAAATCCTGGGATTCCATAGCAGTGAGCCAGGACAATTAGGGTACTTCCAGACAGTGCCAAAATGTGGGACAAAGAAGTGGGTTTTTAAAATGCGGGACCTCAAAGTGAGTCCAAACAAAGATCTATCAGTCCCACTGCATGGTTCCCTGCTATCCCCAGAGCTGGTTTTTGAAGTGGATTAAAATGGAGGGCAGACAGGAGACATCCGATGGAAGTTTTAAAAAATTTACTCCAAGGATATGCACATGGTCATATGAGGTCCAGTGCATAACAGAGCAATTTTTTAAAAAAAAACTTCCCTCTGATCTCTGTCTTCCCCCAATTGTTAGTTCAAACTCTGTTTATCATTACAAAGTGTAAAAGACAGAATTTGAGAGAGTTTTATTCACTTTTCTTTTGTGTTTCCCTTAGCCACCTCTGTCAACATTTGGGGGGAGTGAAGAAAAGCACGTGTTTTCCATGCCTGCTGGGATACACAGGCATGGAAAGGTGCGTGATTCTCAGGAAGGATCAGGTTTAAAGGGCACCCTTTAAACACCTGTTTTCCGGCCCTTAACCCAATTCTTCCTTATTCCTCCTGAGCTTTGGCTAAACATTGTGTGGTCACCCCCCTCCTTTTAACCCACTTCCTTTTGGGTTTTAATGCATGTGTAGAAGGGGCCTGAAAGTGATGCCAAACTGCATTCATTCTACAGTGGAAATGTGAGATTGTGATGGAAATTCCTTTCATCTCTAGAGATACTGAATAGTCCTGAAATAATAAACTACAGAGTGAGCTAGCAGTTTATATGATAAAAGCGTTTGCTTGTGTCATTTACTAATTGAGTTTGAAGTAGGGGATGTAATTCTTTGCTAATTTCATTCTCAAAGGATGCAGTGAGTAATTTTTTGCAATTTTGCATAATCTTAAGCAATTTTCCCCCATTATAAGAAAGTCTTTGAAAACTTCAGAGTTCTTGAAGAGTACTTATAGTTTGGGACTCATGTGGGCATTTTGAATTTCTAATCCCAGAAACTTCATCCAGCATGAATAATGGTAACAGTTTCTAGGGGCTAAAAGACATCTGTAGAGCCTCAGTGTTCTGTTCAGGCAGAAGTATGGACTCTGGATGAGGAGACGCTAAATGGTTGGGACTTAATATTAATAATAGGAATCCTAATTTGGGGACATGTATTCCTTTTATTCTTTCTATGTCTACATTCCTCTTTTGCAGTAAAAAAATAAAATACTTTTTTGGCATAGAGATTTAGAAAGGAGAACTTTACACTCCCTCATTTAGAGGTGATAATGCTATATGGAACACATGACAGAAGCCTGCTTGAACAACTGTTTTTTTCCCAAGAAAAATCCTGACAGATTGGGCTAAACTGAGCAGCAGAGAAACACCCACTGCAGCTTAGTACATCCTGTTCTTCTTGAAGATCTGTCAGCGTCTTCCAAAGAACTCGTCTCTAGCTCATATCTGGCGAGCCGAGGAAACCGAGCCATCAACTCCTACATGAACTCAGTGGGAGTAAGGGTGGTTTGGGATGATTTTAAGGGAGCTTTTACCAACCTTGGATCTCCAGATGATACTTGGAAGAGATCACAAGAGCAACCAGTCCATTCTGCAGTGAAGAGATGTACAACCAAAGCAGTCCTGACAAAAGGCCACCCAACTTATGTTTAAAAGAAGGTGATTCCACCACACCTCAATGCAGCATATCCTACTATCAAACAGCTCATACCATCAGATGTTGCTGGTTGGAACATACCATTACCTCCACCATTGATCTGGATGGCTGAGAAAACAGAAATTAAAATCTAAGACCATCTGGACCTCAGGTGTGGAGAAACATTGTATTTAAGTCAGGTGTGTACTGAAGGAGGTGTGCCAATATGCAGTCCAGAGATCTTGTCACAGTGTCTCCTGAATGCTCAAATCCCACCCTTTTCATTTTAAGCAATTTTGGATGATCTGCACTCAAAAATCCATCCTAAACATACAAAAACTGGCATCAATCCTCTCCCAAACCCTTAGGCATTAACTCACTGATGCCTTCTACCTTGGCTAGATCTCAGGAAATATGACCCACCAGAAATGATGAAACATGCCTCCAGGTCTTGATTTGGACTGGGATAAGACAAAGAAGGTATTTGGGGGATACTTTAGGGCAAGGGTTCTCAAACTAAGGCCTGGGGGCAGATGGTTATTTACCTGGCCCTCGCTCAGGGTCAACCTAAGTCTGAAATGACTTGAAAGCATACAACAACAACAACAACAACAACAACAACAACAATCTTATCTCATCAGCCAAAAGTAGGCCCACACTTCCCATTGAAATACTAATAATTCTATATTTGTTAAAATTGTTCTTTATTTTAATTATTGTGTTGTTTTAAGTGTTTTTTGAACTACAAATAAAATATGTGTAGTGTGCATAGGAATTCATTTTTTTTTTTCAAATAATAATCCGGCCCTCCAATAGTTTGAGGGACTGTGACTTGGCCCTTTGTTTAAAAAAATCGAGGACCCCTGCTTTAGGGGATGCAGAGAGGATGAAGAGTTTCCACAATTTTCTCCTTGCTGCAGAGAAAACAAATACATCTTAACAATTCTTGCCTGGAATCCACATATCCTGGAGTATTTCACTAAATTATTCTTCATAGAAATATGTAGACGTTTGCATGAGAAATATGTGGATTTTTGCACAAAATTCCCAGTATTTCTAGACAATCAAATGTTGTTTATGTTGGTGCAAAATTGCCCTTTCATGCACAAAACATTAAGCCTGCATTTCAAGAGTCTTGCAGAAAAATCTTGCACAGCAAAAATCTTGAGCTGTAAACAGCAATCTTGAAGAAAAAAGGGTTTTTGTGCTAGATAGCTGCTTGGGTTTGTTTTTGGGATTATTTTGCAAAGGAAACAGGAATTTTGTCCAAAACACACATGGATCTCTGAAAAACAGTCATTTTTCACAACTCCACAAAATTATTGTGTAAAAAAGCACCTTTTGCATTTCTGCACAGATTTTTTTTATGAAAAGCTTCAGGATGCAAAATATTGGGTTTAAGCAACATGGTTTTCTCTTATTATCTCATCCTTTGCAGATAGGTTTCTTGTGTGTCAAGAAATCAATTTTTCAACCAGCAAACAATGGCGAATATCATTTCCATCTGTACCGCAGGCTGCAGTTTTCCCACTCTGATCTGAGGTCTTCTTCTGTCATCGTGATTTTCCCGTGCAGTGTCTGTTTCATTGCAAAGAAAGATGTAAATAGTGCTGAGCAATTTCCACTTTATATTTGGCTTACAGTGGATCCCCCCTCCCAATCCAGCACATAGTTTTGAAAAGAAAAAAGCCTCTAGGGAAATCTTTTGATTTAGTCTTGTCAACAAAGGAATCCTGTGTGCCTGCTATGGAAACCCAGCATGACATGGAAGAATCCAGGGGCATGTTGTAGGTCATCCATAGCAGTACACTCTGGTGCATGTTTCAAATGACAGTGTTTATCAAGGGTAGAAAGGATGCCATGTGAAAGATGGAGCCAGTTTGTTGCAGGAAAATAATAATTTACTTTATTTATATTCTGCCCTTCTCCCTTAGGAGTCTTAGAGTGGATTACAGCATTTACATACATAGGCAAACATTCAATGCTTTTACAATCATATACAGTGAGACAGAAACACACAAACAAAGGCAGAGGCTTCTCCTTTCATTTCCAGCTTCTGGAGGCGGTGCTCATATCTGGCCCTGGGGAGGTGCTTTTCTCCATTTTCAAGCCAAGGAACCTGAGTTGTCACCTCCTGGTTGTGCGGCTGGCAAGATTGCTTGGAATGCCCTTTTGCCTTTTCCCACCAAAGTGGTACCAATTTATCTACTCACATTTGCATGTTTTCGAACTGTTCGGTTGGCAGGAACTGGTGCTGACAGATGGCAGCTCACCCTGTCTCATGGACTCAAACTGCCAACCTCAGGTCAGCAGTTCAGCAGTACAACGGTTTGACCCATTGTGCCAGTGTGGCTGGAAAAGAGATTCCACCTCAACATTAGGATGAATTTCCTGACAGTGCAATATGCTACCTTGGAACATGGTGGTGTCTCTTTCTCTGGAAATTTTTAAGCAGTGGCTGGATGGCCATCTGTTGGAAGTGCTTTGATTGTGTGTTCCTGCTTGGCATGGTTTTGAATTAGTTGGGCCTTGGGTCTCTTTCAACATGCTATGATTCTGTGAATACTATACAATACCACAAGGGCCCTCTTATCCAACTTCCTGGCAGAATCCAGTGTTGCTGTTGTTGTTTATACCCTACTTTTTTCTCTCTACAAGGAGACTCAAGTAGCTGTATCAGCCTTGATAGATATTAATTTAAAAAACCTTCAATGATGGCGCGTCTGCTATTTTTCGAGGTCAGCTATTCTAATGCTGAACAGCTCTTACCATGTTTTTCTTAATGCAGTCTCTGTTCTTGACATTTGATTGAATTGGTTGGCATACAACAATGTAACAGAACAGAAGCTTGCTCCATCCTTTACATGACAGCTTAATATTTAAGAACATTTAAAGATAACTACTACTGGTATGATTTGGTATAAGGCAACATTTTGTGGATGTACTAGATAAACTGACTAGAAGAGAACAAATTATCAAGGAGGGGAAAAAAGAGGGCCTGACAACCAGTCAGTTTGACATTAATAGTAGGAAAGGTTCTAGAAGAGATCATTAAACAGTCTTCGAGGACTTAGAAAGGAATGCTGTAATCATCGAGAGCCAGTGTGTTTCTCGAAAACAAGTGATGCCAGACCAATCTTATCTCTTTTCTATAATAGAGTTACAAGAGTAGTATATCAAGGGAATGTGGTATATCTGGATTTTTGGCAAGGCTTTTGGCAATGTTCCTTGGGAAATTCAACAGGGATGATAATGTAAGCTAGTACATTTAGGCAGGAAAAATGAAATGCACAAATATAGGATGGGAGACCCTTGGTTTTGCAACAGTACAAATGAAAAGGATCTAGAGTTTTAGGAGAACTAAGCTAACCATGAGTCAACAGTGTGATGTGGCTGCCAAAAAAAGCCCAAAGCAATTCTGTGCTCCATAAACGGAAATAGTGTCCAAATCAATAGAGGTTATAAGCTCATTCTATTCTTCTTTGGTCAAACCTTATCTGGAATACAATGTTTATTTTTGGGTGGCACAATTCACAAAGGATATTGACAGTCTGGGAAGTGTCCAGGGGAGAGTGACCAACATCCTGTGAGAAATAGCTTTGGGAGCTTGGGATGCTTAGCCTGGAGAAGAAAAGACTGAAAGGTGACATGATAGCTATCTTTAGATATCTGAAGGGATGCCATGTAGAAGACAGAGCAGGGTTATTTTGTGATGCTCCAGGAAACTGGCAAAGAACCAATGGATTCAAATTCGAAGAAAAGGTTCCACTTAAACATTAGGAACGCCTCAATGGTGGGAACGTTTGGGCAGTGGAGTAACTATCTTGGAGAACAGTGGACTCCCTTTCTTTGGAGGTCTTTAAACAGTGGTCGAATAGCTTTCTCTTAGGAGTTCTTTAGTTGTATATTCCTACATAGTTAGAGTTGGATGAAGTGACTCTTGGAGTTCCTTCTAGCTTTTTTGCTGGGGTATCTGCAAGATTGTGCTAAGATTTTCACATGTTCTTTATTGTGCTTATTTGTCTTATTTATTGACACTGTGCCATCTATGAACTGGGAGCATTATTTATTTATTTATTTGACAGTATTTCTATTCCTCCATTCTCACCTCAAAGGGGACTCAGGGCAGATCACAATGCACACATAACACGGCAAACATTCAATGCCATTTTCTAGACATACAGACAGGCAGATGGAGGTATTTTTTGGCATTTCCACTTCAGTACCTGGAGGTTATGCTCAAATCTGGCCACAAGGGGAGCTGTAGCTTCATCCACTATGATGTCAAATCATTTTGATCATATATCCTCCTTGCTCTTTGACTGCTTTCATTTCTATAGTGTGGTAAATACCTCCCCACTTTAAGCGGTCCCTAATTTCTCTACACACAGCTCAGCAGTTTTCAAACTGGTTAGATGGACAGTAAGCTAGGCTTAACAGTTGGGTGGTCAATCTGACTCAGGCTTCAGACCTGTCACCTTCCAGTCAACAGTGATCTATTGTAGCTGGTGATTAACCAGCTATGCTATGGCCTGGCCCACTACTCTGTATTACACAGGGTAGGTCCACAGTCCAAGTAATTATGGTGGTAGATCCAGAACCCAACTGCTTTACCGCCTATCAGATCTTAGATGTCAGAGACCCCATTATCATTTTGCTGTGCCCACTTAGTAAATCTTGGTAGATATAACTCACCATAGTTATCTGCCCCAGAAGACCAACAGACTAAGCTAGCAGTGAATTTAAACTCCCTGCCCTATTCTAAGCCTCTTTTGGCATGCCAATAATGGATTCTAGAATCCAGAAAGATACATTTGAAGGAGAAGGAATCCATTTGACACTCTGAGATCAAGAGATCTTTGTATAATCTGCTTTGCTTTGTAGTAGCACACTATCGAAGACTGACTAACCAAGTAATACATTCAAAGTGAACTAATTTACTCCCTGCTAGTCATCTCTATTCATTCCCTGCCTTCATTTTCACATTCCCAACTCCCTGTCCCTTTGTAAGTGACAAACTTGATTTAGGGAGAATTTAAGAGTATAAAATTAATAAGCAGCCTAGTGTGCTGCAATAAGACTCACTGCTGGAAGTTTGATAAAACAGTCTAGATTTGTGAATGTCAAATTGAACAGGAAGAATGCCGCATTGAGATATTAACATGTCAGTTGAGTGAATGGAAGCATCGTATATCCTGTCAAAATTCATTGTTGTCGAACCTGGCAAAATGTTTCAAGCATATCATCAAAGCAGCTCTGGGAAAAGCTGATAGTCTCCTACAAAGATTTCGGTTTTCAACTTCCTCTAAAATATTGCGTGTTTATGGATGGTTGTTCCATCTCCTTTGATGCTGATTAATTGCTAACGGAAGTATTGAATGGAAGATGTTTTTTACACAAGTACAATACACGGTGTTATAGTCCTGAAGTATAAATCAGAGTTCCGTTGACGTGAAGACCAGCATGTTGCTAATCCAAAGTTCACCTTCAGGAAGGGGGTGAATCATCTGCTTTGCATGCACTCCTTCAGAAATGAATAATTAGCAAGTGCAGGCATGGTACAGAGCTGCAAATGAAGTTAAACTAGAAGTTCCCATACTTTTTCTCCCTGTAAAGCAGCGACGTAGTTATCAAAAGTTTTGGCGGTCCACCATGTTAGTAGTCCTCTTAAACATTTATATAATAATAATAAAACTTTATTTATATACCACTCTATCTCCTGAGGGGGACTCAGAGCAGTTTCCAAGTAACATCACTGAAACACACAAAGTAAACAGCATAACATAAAATTAACAAAACAACATAAGCATAAAATTATCACAATAACATATGTATGTTAAAACTAAACCTGCCTATTCAAAGCATTTCTCCTATTGTGCATGGTTGCAGGGAATTAAATGCCTATATCAAGCATATATATATACACACACACATATATACAGGCACACACACATATATATACACACATACACACACACAATTGTTTTTCATTTATTATGATCACTCATAGACATATTACATTCATATGAAACAATGCAGGAAACATAATGACATGTTCCATCTTTGTGACTCCCCCCCCCCCACTGTATTCTTAGGAGGTTTTGAAACAGGTATTGCATGGTCATCTGTTGGGAGTGTTTTGATTGTGTTTTCCTGCATTCAAGGGACTGAACTGGATGGTCCTTGAAGTCTTTTCCAATTCTTTGGCTCTGTTATTCTAAGTCCTAGGATGCCATTTCACACAATGATACTTAGAATAATAAAGTTGGAAGAGACCTTGTGGGCCATCCAGCTCAACACCCTGCCAAGAAGCAGGAAAATCTTATTCAAAGCACCCCCCACAGATGGCCATCCAGCCCTTGTTTGAAAACCTCCAAAGAAGGAGTCTTGACCACACTCCGGGGCAGAGAGTTCCACTGCTGAATAGCTCTCACAGTTAGGAAGTTCTTCTAATGTTCAGGTGGAATCTCCTTTCCTATAGTTTGAAGCCATTGTTCCAAGACCTAGTCTCCAGAGCAGCAGAAAACAAGTTGCTCCCTCCTCCCTATGACTTCCCCTCACATATTTATACATGGCTCTCATCATGTCTTCTCTCAGCCTTCTCTTCTGAAGACTAAACATGGCCAGGTCTTTAAGATGCTCCTCATAGGGCTTGTTCTCCAGACCCTTGATCAATTGAGTTGCCTTCCTCTGGACACCTTCCAGCTTGTCAATATCTCTCTTCAATTGTGGTGCCCAGAATTGGACACAGTGTGATTCCAGGTGTGGTCTGATCAAGGTAGAATAGAGATCTAGTATGACTTTCCTGGATCTAGACACTATAGTCCAATTTATGCGGGCCAAAATGCCATTGCCTTTTTCAGCCACCACATGACATTATTGGCTCATGTTTAACTTGTTGTCCACAAGGACTCCAAGATCTTTTTCACATGTACTGCTGTCAAGCCAGGCATCCCCCATTCTTCATTTTGATAGTTTTGCCCCATCGCTCTAAAACTAACAAAATGAAGTTCAACAGGGACAAATGCAAGATACTTGTGAGATTACACAATATAAATCTTCAACAAGTCAAGTTCAGGGTTAGTTCTTAGAGGAACCTGCCCTGAACTTCACTAGACCTCAGGAGTGGAGAAAAAGAGTCATTGCTGACATCAATTTTAAGATAGGTGGGTTCAAGAGAGCTAACATAGAACCACTACTGCCCTAAAACCTCCTCCTGGGAAGACTGGGAGGAGGATACAAGAACTGAGGAGAGTCTTCTCTGCATTAGCATCCCAGCTATAGAAAAACTTCAACTGAAAGGTCTGGTTGAACCAAATGCTGGTGTCATTCCACTGCTGAGTAAAAATTAGTGTGTATGTGCATGTTTTACCAAACCCTTTGGGGCTTAAATGAAACCATGGTTTTGAACTGTTTCAAATATATTCATATTAATTTTTCATCTCTTAATTGTTAAAGGAAAAATTGGTCAATTTACTTTAACTGTTCACTATCTTGGAACCTTTCGATATGAGCTAAGATAGAAATAGTATAGTATGAATATTAAACAAATTAATTAATTAACTTGGAGAAATGCATGTGTTTGTGTATGGGGCCCATTTTTGCTCCAGTTCAAATGTACTAAGGCAGCCACTCTCTAAATCCAGAAGCAATTGGGTACTATTATTTATTATTGTTTATTTAAAGTGTTTATATTCTGCCCTTCTCACCCCAAAGGGGACTCAGGGCGGATAACAATGCATGCATACATGGCAAATGCTGTTTTTAGACATACTAGACAGACAGATACATAGAGTTATTTTTAGCATTTCCAACTTCGGTGCCTGGAGGTTATGCTCGATTCTGGCCAAGGAGGGTGCTGCTGCTTCATCCACTATGATGCCAAGTCATTTGATCATATTTCTTCCTTGTTCTTTGACCACTAGCATTTTTATGGTGTCGTAAAATACTTCCCCACTTTAAATGGTACGTAATGTCTCTACTCACAGCTGAGCTGATTTCGAACTGCTTATGGGTGCAGTAACCTAGGCTTAACAGTCAGTACTCAATCTGACTCAGGCCTCAAACTTGCCACTTACTGATTGGCAGTGATCTATTGCTGCTGGCAATTAACTAGCTGTGCTACAGCACGGCCCTAACTAACATGTTTCATACAAAATTCAGAATCTGAGGCACAATATATAGGCACAACACATGGCCAACAATCAAAGTGTCCTTCAGGTGAAGATTTTTCTTTGCATACATCTACATGGCAATCTGATAGAAATGAAATGTATGTCCATCTCTCATTCTGACCTTCATAAAATTCCTTGGGAACAAAGTTTCACTGGCATGCTGTGGAAGTGTGAAAACAATGGCATTTTTGCAACTATTTACTGCTTCTCTTCAATCAGTTCAAGCAGATAGGACATGAGAAGGTCAAAGAAGGCAGAAATCAAAGTTTTCAGTCCCTAATAGGGTGCCCAAAGATACTGGGTGATGCTGACAGGGAATACAAAGAAAAAGGCTCTCTCAAAAGAAATATAAATTTAAGAAAACAAGACCCCGAAAGCCAGCATCTGAAACAAACAAACCCAGATTATTCTTTCAAAATACTAGGTTGTCCATCACAAACCTAACTTTCCTATGTGAACTTATATAAACTCAGTGCGAAAATAAACCAAAGCTATGTAGGTTTGGCTGTTCTTTATTCAAGAATGTGTCATTTTTATATTGAGATAGTACTGGAAAGATATATGTGGTTTGAGTGCTGGACAAGGAATCCTGTAGAACAGAGTGCAAATCCACATTTGGCCATGAAAACTCATTGGATGATATTGGGCAAGTCATGCACTTTCAGGTTCCTGTGATAGAGATGCTGACAGTCGGTTTGAAAGCACATAACAACTGAAATGATAACACATTCCTTACTTGCTTTCAACATTTCAGAGATTCGAGCTTTCTCTAGAAAAAATGATTATTTTTCCCTTTGTAAATTTGGATTCCTCACTTGGTTGGCTTGTTCATTTTATGTTTTGGCACAAATTCATGATTTTATGTATTCAACTTTATTGATAGAGTCTATATTTTTTAATGATTTATATACCTTGTATTTTTATTACATGCATGTTATTTTTGGTTATTTGGAGGGAGGAAGTTTTTCTTTTTTGTTGTCAGGTCTGTCCTTGTTTTTGGAAGCTGCTGCCAACCATGCGACTAAATTTCCATGAGTAATGGGTGGTAAAAGGCATCTGAGAAAGCTGTCATTGCCTGTGGTGTCCATATTGATTTATTTATGTCCATACAGGTTTTTGCAACTAACACATTGGGGGGAAAGGAATTTTTGGAAACACTTGGGGAAGCGTGTGGGATGTGTGTATAAGCAGAAGCAAAACTGGCTTCACTGTGCTCTTTCTGTTCTGCAGAATGAAAAAACTATCTTCTTCAGATTCATGTTTCCTCTTCCCTCAGGCACAGAGAGTTGGATACTAATGGTGTCTTGTAATAGTAGTTTGTTTATAAATAAAACAGGTAGAGCAGGTTGGAAGCTGATGGGCAATATTCGACTTTGGCAGTGCCTGGAAATGTACTTCCCCACCAGGGTTACTATAACTCCAGAATCCACCAGCCAGTTGCTCGGGAATTCTAGGAACTGTGATTTTAAAAAGTAGTTTCCAAGCAGAAGTGTTGTTATGCCTGTGATCTTGGGTCAGATCCAAAATTACAAAGTACTAGCTGTCCCCTGCCACACGTTGCTGTGGCCCAGTCTGGTGATCTGAAAAATAAAGAGAAAGTGTTGGTTTCTGATATATATATATATAATTTCTTTTGCTTGTAGGTAAACAGTATTTCTTGTTGTTTCTTTGTCGGTGTTGAAGTAGAGATTGTCTAGTTTGCCTACTCTGAAACATGAAACATATCATTGTCCTTCTTTAGGAGTCCCTTTCAAATCTATGATACTATATCTGTCATATATGTGTGTGTGAATCATATATATCTATCTATATCTCTGGCTGGATTGCTCTCTGTCAGGAGGGCTTTGATTATGTTTTCTTACTCTGCTGAAGGGAGTTGGACTGGGTGGCCTTAAGTATTTTCTATTGGTCATGGGGGTTCTGTGTGGGAAGTTTGCCCCAATTCTGTCATTCGTGGGGTTCAGAATGCTCTTTGATTATAGGTGAACTGTGAATCCCAGTGACTACAACTCCCAAATGTCAAGGTCTATTTCCCTCAAACCCCATCTGTGTTCATATTGGGGTGTATGGAGTGCTTGTGCCAAGTTAGGTCCAGATCCATCATTGTTTGAGTCCACAGTGCTCTCTGGATGTAGGTGAACTACAACTTCCAAACTCAAGGTCAATGTCCGCCAAATCCTTCCAGTATTTTCTGTTGGTCATGGCAGTTCCATGTGTCCAGTTTGGTTCAATTTCATCGTTGATGGAGTTCAGAATGCTCTTTCATTGTAGGTGAACTATAAATCCCAGCAACTACAACTCTCAAATGACAAAATCATAATTTTTTGAGTGATGGTCACTCCTTGTGTTGTGAGATGTTTTGTTGCCAAATTTGGTGTGATTTTGTTCATTGGTTCTTTTGTTTTTAAGGTACTCATTATGCACAGAGCATTTTATATATATAAATAGATGTGTCCTTAAATTGATTACATTCAAATGGTTTCTGTGTTTGTGCCCTGAAACCAAAGTCCAGGTTTGTTTCAGCTCCTTTTTGCAGAAGATGGCATATTAGCAGACAAGCTCGTGCTTGTCTGTGTTTGACCTTTGATGACAGCAGCATTCAGCAATGATTGTGAGTGGTAGATGAGCCATTTTGGATCAGAATAACCCAGACAGAGGTTGCATATTATGTCAGGTGCAATGGTTCTTCAGACAGCTGATTCAATCCCTGCCCCCTAGTGATGAGAAATCAAAGGATGTGCATTTGATGTTCATCAACTGTGAAGCTACATACATTTAGTGTTTGTTTGTTTTAGAAAATGGCGCAGATAGCTTTGGTTCTGTGAACCATCAAAAATCCATCCAAAGTCCTGCAGTAAAAAATAGCCCGTACTCACATAATGGAATCATAGTATTGGAAAAGATCACAAGGGCTATCTAGTTTAACCTCTTGCCATGCAGAAACGAACATTGGTAATTGAGGGATTGAGACAAACCCTTTCTTGTACTTAAAGAATGTGAGAGATAGTGATGGCAACCTGCTGGCTAATATGTTCCCCTGAAATGGCATTTAGAAAAATAGAATCAATGACTTGGAAGGGACCATCCAGTCCAGCCTCCTGTCATGCAGGATCTCATAATCAATGCGTTCCAAAAAGGGCTATGCAGTCTCCGTCTAAAAAGCTGATCAATGCTGATCCAGAGTGGGGTACTCCAGATCAGCATCACCATGGTCTGTATGGCCAGCAGCTGAGCCATGCAGGTGGATGTCTTCACTGCATGACCTCAAACTGGCCCCAAAAGTGGACTGCCCAGTGGTGCCAGAAATGGGTCACCACCACTGGATCATCACTGTGTCTCCATCATATTTACTGTGTCTCCATTGTTCTGGATTTTGCGGTAAACACTGGGCACAAACATTGTGGGAGTGAGGAGGGGTGGGGGAAAGGAGCCATCATCCCCTCCTTCCTCCCTTCCCTAATTGTTTCATTATTCTGGCTAATATCATTACAGGCACTGAGAAATGAACACTATTGTTTTCATGCCTGTGGGCACTACAGAACCTAGAATGATAGAGCAAGGTAAATAGCATTCCCTGTCCCTGGAGTGGCCAAGCCTGGAGGAAGTGGGATGATGATGATTTGGTGATGTAAACAGCTATATCTCAAAAAAAAAAAAAAGGCAACAGCACAACTGTTTATTCTGGCTCCCAAAACAGATGAGCCCTGGAACATCCCAGGACTTTTCTTAATGTGAGAAAGGGCTGTGTTACAGTGAATGCACGCTATGCATTTTATGGTAGCCATTCATTCCTAGATTCATATATATGGTCAGTGTAGATGTGCCCATGGTCTTTGGAGTAGCTGGAAAACAACCCTGCTCACTCCTCAAGATGGCAATATGACTTGGCTCAACAATGCTAGTGTTAACTACAAAATTTGAGCATGAATGTTTCTCATTTCTCACAAAGCATAGCTCAGGAAGGTGCAGTTTCAGTAAAGGTGGGTGATGAGTGAAACAAACACGCAGGGTTCAAACTCAGGTCAGAATCCTTGAAACTGGAAAAGCAGATGTAGGACTTTCAGGACCATGGAGAGAACCCACAGAATATATGACTTGCACTACCAACCAGAACCCAGACTCAGTTGAAGACTCCCTATATCTAATAGCCGCTTCTCCCCCACATCCCAAATTCTTCCTCCTTCCTTTTGGGTTCACAATCTTAAAAGGGAATGTCTCTGGTTAAGCTGGGACATGACACTCCATTACATCCCCATTGTTTCATACCAATCCCATTTCTAGCTTTGGCGGATTCAGTAGCATACAATTTTCTTAGCAATTTATTGGCTTTTATCAATAAAAAACAGTAATAAAATATAAACAGAAATAAATCGTGGATATGGTTACACAGTAAATAAATGAATCACTTTCTTGTACAAAGATAGTCTATGCATCAGAAAGTATAATGCAACTGTCAGGGCTGTGGTCTCATCAATGATATCTTTTAATAGTTCCAAATGTTGTGGTGGGAGTTGTATACATTGCACATTAGTGTTGACATATTATGTGAGAGGAAATCATGTATCAATGCATGCCAGCTGAGTTCCTTGTCCAACCAACTGTCTCGTGTTATTGGCAAGTTTCTCCATTAACCAAATGTCCCAGAGTCATCGCCACTGGTTTCTAAAGTTAAACCACCCCTCTCATTTTTTATTTTCTTGTGTTTCAGGGAACTATTCTCAGCTCAGGTGAATATCAGTGATAATTCAGGATTTGAGCCTAAACTTTAAAAAGAGCTCTCTCGGGTGCTACATGCTATTCCCACAATAGGTCGATTCTACCTTGAGAGCTCTACGTTAAGGAGATGTGGCATTGATAGATTGTGAGGACAAGGAGGGTTCCTAGGTCTGGTTTTTTTTTTTAAGAAACAGCATAAAGAAGGATAAGGTTAGCTTTAGTACTCTTTCTAGGTTGAAATGGATTGTACACAATGCCCACTTTATCCCTTCAAAGCATAGATATTTGCTGCCTTCTTGTGGCCAAAGCACAGTACTCTTTCTTCAGTGGAGTTAACAGGAAAGACTACACACATTATTACAGAGGAGAATCAGAATAGGATTACATTTTGGAATAATTTTGAATGGCTAATAAATCAAAATCTCGCTTTTATTTATCTGTTATATATCTGTAACTTTCTGCACAGTCTACAGTTTAAATTCTGAAATCCTTTAGAAAAAAATATCCTCCAGGATCACGAGGAGACTTGGAAAATGTTCCCATTGCCTTTGGACACATTCAGTTCCTGTTTTTCAACTGCAAATGTTTACAAATTAATGGATGTTCAGGAGAGCCCATGTGGCATAGAGCTCCAGCAATTGCAACAGAATAAATTATTATTTATCTGTAGTCCAAAAAAGGTGGCGAATGCATGAAAAGGGCATTTTTGCTCCAAAATAAAAGATTGTCATTGATTATGTCCTCCTGCGTTTCTGTATCATTTAGTTATAACGGTTTTATCCCACTATATAATTGGCAAATGTGGCTCAGGCTATTGGGATTTGCAGTAGAACAACTGGAGAACCTGATTATTCCCAATTACAGATTCCACTATTTCATGCAAGGAGTCCCTGGTGGCCAATGGGTTAAACCCTTGTGCCAGCAGGACTGAAGATAGGCAGGTTGGAGGTTCGAATCTAGGGAGAGTTCCGATGAGCTCCCTCTGTCAGCTCCAGCTCCCCATGTAGGGACATAAGAGAAGCCTCACACAGGGATGGTAAAACATCAAAACATACGGGCATCCCCGGGCAACATCCTTGCAGATGGCCAATTCTCTCACACCGGAAGCGATTTGCTGTTTCTCAAGTTGCTCCTGACACACATACATTCATGCAATGCCACCAGCCAAAGTCATATGAAAGTGATATTACTATGCAGTGCCAATTCACTGCACACACATGTACACACACACACACACACACACACACTTTACTACTGTGATTCAGAGAAAAGTAATGGCAATTTTGCCCAACTGAGCCAAAACACAAAGCATCAGCCAAATGCATGATGCCCATCTACGTGCAAATGGGCATGTGAAACCATGCACTATGTGTAATATACATTCATGCATGCTTGGACCGCAAGAACTATACAGCTTTAACAGCGTTGAACTGAATGTGAGCATTCCTTATTGAGCAAAAATGCCAATCACTTTCATAGTGGAGCTTATACTAGGGATTACCCTGTTTGAGTTATATTGCTGGTATCATAAAACTTTATTTATATTCTGCTCTATGTCCCCGGAGGAACACAGGGCAGATTCCAAACATAAAAGGCATACATTCAATGCCCGAGTACCACAATAATACATCCGTAACTAAAAATTTTTGCAATGCAACATATAAATAAGAATTATGACTTAACAGCTAAAATTAAATAAAAAGCACAGCCTATTATAATAGACGTAAACAAATAATCAAATGCTGAACAGGAGCAACAATTTCCCAGTTCCTTGGAGACAAATAGATTGGATATTTCAAAGCAATAAAATATACCTGTAAAATATACCTGTAGTACATTAATGACAGGGATAATATTTTATTTAATGCTAAAGAAATAGTTTCTTTTTTAAAAAAAAAACAACCCCTAGATATACATGTCCATTCAGAATATGATAATTAATGAATATATGTTAGTTCAGAAATATTATCCTTGGAATTGGATCAAGACTTTCTGAAATGCTGTATATGAGCCTATCCAAATTTTTAGATGTTTATTTAGGGGGTATCTCTTGATCCCAGCTATTCTAGTTTTGAAAATGCAACACCCTCTCACCATTGTTACATCTGAAAGGTTCCACTGAGTAAATGCTTTCAGCTGATTATATAAACTAGGTCAGGGTGAATCTTTTCTGTCTTGATGGTGAGTCATAGGGAAACATGACTCAGTTGTATGGCCACAAGGAGCATTTAGCCCATTTCCAGTCCCTGTTCGCCCATTTATGCTTAATTCCCTGATTTGTTGCATCCTGCGACTTAAAATGTATGTCAAGCAAATAATTTCTTCCAGTCAACAAAAAATATCTCCACCTGGTTGCTTTAGTGGTTGCTGTTAACTATATAATACAAACAATGGAGCATCTAGATACTTGGTTTATTATTATGTGTCTCAAGTTCACTCTGGTTCTTGGTGACTGTATTATGGGGTTTTCTTGGCAAGGTTTATTCAGAGAAGATTTGCCTTTGCAAATATAAGAAAGTTAAGAAAGCGAAGAAAGCTAAGAAAGTTAAGAAAGATAAGAAAGTTTTTATTTATTTTGTGTCAAAAGCATTATATACATATACAGAGAAGATATGATAGCCATGTATAAATATGTGAGAGGAAGCCACAGGGAGGAGGGAGCAAGCTTGTTCTCTGCTTCTTTGGAGACTAGGACAAGGAACAATGGCTTCAAACTACAAGAGAGGAGATTCCATCTGAACATGAGGAAGAACTTCTGACTGTGAAAGCCGTTCAGCAGTGGAACTCTCTGCCCCGGAGTGTGGTGGAGGCTCCTTCTTTGGAAGCTTTTAAACAGAGGCTGGATGGCCATCTGTCAGGGGTGATTTGAATGCAATATTCCTGCTTCTTGGCAGAGGGTTGGACTGGATGGCCCATGAGGTCTCTTCCAACTCTTTCATTCTATGATTCTATGATTCTATAAAACTGATAAAAATAGAAGGAGCACAAGCAGCTAAATATTTTTTGACCAAAAACAGGCAACAACAAGTGCATTGTCTATATCTTTGAACCATTCTTCCTCTGTACATGAGGCAGGGCGTCATGGACAAGCATATAGATGTGGAGTTGTTTGTTCTGCTCTGCAGTCGAACAAGGCGGAGGATTCTTTTAGGTAATGCCATTTTGACAGGTTGTTTTTGATCTGCCCATTCCACTTCTGAGTCTGTTCAGGGACTTTCAAGTTGCACATTCTTGGTTTGCCCCTTGGAGGAAGACCCTGGGGGCATCCAGTTGGAATTGCCTGGTTTAGCTGCCCAGAGGGATACTCTTGCTTTTCCTGGGGGAATGTTAAGAGTAGTGGTGGTTCTCATGAAGCTTTCCTTGATTTGAATCTACTGGGAGGGGGCTGATAGCCATGCAGTGGGTGGCTTTCACAGTGTTCAACCTTATTTCTTTCACAGTTAGCAGCAACTTCGCACATCAAGAGGGGTGCAATGCCAGCTAGCTTGTAGAGTTTATCAACAGGTGTAGTTTTGAGACATAGAATCATAGAATCAAAGAGTTGGAAGAGACCTCATGGACCATCCAGTCCAACCCCCTGACAAGAAGCAGGAATATTGCATTCAAATCCCCCCTGACAGATGGCCATCCAGCCTCTGTTTAAAAGCTTCCAAAGGAGCCTCCACCACACTCCGGGGCAGAGAGTTCCACTGCTGAACGGCTCTCACAGTCAGGAAGTTCTTCCTCATGTTCAGATGGAATCTCCTCTCTTGTAGTTTGAAGCCATTGTTCCGCGTCCTAGTCTCCAGGGAAGCAGAAAACAAGCTTGCTCCCTCCCTGTGGCTTCCTCTCGCATATTTATACATGGCTATCATATCTCCTCTCAGCCTTCTCTTCTTCAGGCTAAACATGCCCAGCTCCTTAAGCCGCTCCTCATAGGGCTTGTTCTCCAGACCCTTGATCATTTTAGTCGCCCTCCTCTGGACACATTCCAGCTTGTCAATATCTCTCTTCAATTGTGGTGCCCAGAATTGGACACAATATTCCAGGTGTGGTCTAACCAGGGCAGAATAGAGGGGTAGCATGACTTCCCTAGATCTAGACACTATGCTCCTATTGATGCAGGCCAAAATCCCATTACATCTTATGATTATTCTGCATGTCTTGTTCAATGCTATGGTCACCTGCTGCATGAGAACAGACTTGTTCCAAACAGGGCAGGAATACTCGCCAGTTGAGTAAGACAAGGCCAGGGCTGATGTTCTTATTAATTTTGGATCCATACCCCATGCACTGCCAGTAAGTTTCCACAGGATGTTATTGCTAAGAAATTGTTGCTTGTCCAAAGTTAACTAGTGAGTTTCCATGACTTGATTCCAGTAGATCTTGGGCAGCACCCAAACCAGTAGACTCCACTGGGTCTGAGATATTTCTTAGAGTGGGACAAAATGCGGTGTGTGGCTACTTCTTGAAATGTTGCTCATTGTTCTTTGGGTTAATGCCAACTGCCTGGGCCTCCACAATGTAATCTGATTATTTTATGGTGGTGGTAGTGGGACACAAAATGACCACTGCATGAAGAATGATCATCTACTGATGCTCTCTCTTCTTCCTTTTGTCTTCTTCTAGGTTTCTGATTGTCCTGGGGTGCTTGATTTTAGCTGTGCTGACCACATTCAAAGATTATGAAAAGGCATCGGAAAAGTGGCTGTTGCTTTTGGTGAGTACATATAGTGGAGAAAGAGATACAGGAAGTTGGGAGGAGAGGGATTAAATTTGGAGGAAGAAGATCAAAGCTCGATTAGTGCAAAACTACAGGAATCTGCCTTCAAGGAACTTATAATACACTATAAATGTGAGAAGTGGATGCCCCAAACTCTGTCCTGAGACTCTGCCTTTTTCCAAGTCACATCGGAGTGCAAACAGAGTCACCCACATTTCGCTGGGAAGAGGTGGGCATTGGAAATATTGTTCCTCTTGCCTATATCCAGTCCAGAGAAAATGAAAAAAAAATGGTTTAAAGTGACTCATATATAATCAAGATATACAATCATTTTAAACAATATTAAACTAAAATACCCAAACTTTGGAAAACAAATCTTTAAATGTGACTTTAAAAGCATGGGGGAAGTTAGCAAACCTTCAGGGAGGCAGTTCCGGGAATTTGGAACAGTAAGTGAAAAGGGATGAATATGAGCCAAGGAAGAATATGCCCTTGGTTGAGTAAAAATCATATAGTTCTTAACATATCCTGATAATAAAAAGAAATGAAATGAAATGAAACAAAACAATGGCTCATTGGAGTCTTTAATAAGAGATGTAACTTGAGGCTGGAGACTGACCGTGACTTTTAGAATATTGTTCTCTGCAAATGTTCTTCTTCCAAGAAATTATTTCAAAGGTTTAAGATTTTTGCTACTTGTTGATATATCTCTTCCCACTTTTGTGACTCATCCCTTTGTTTATTATGTAGGAAACTTTTGCAATTTTCATCTTTGGAGCAGAATTTGCCTTAAGGATTTGGGCTGCTGGTTGCTGTTGTCGGTACAAAGGCTGGAGAGGCAGGCTGAAGTTTGCCAGGAAACCACTGTGTATGCTGGGTAAGTAGAACCTTTCCTTTTGCTCCTTTGTCTAATGTGAGATCTCCAATGTCCCT
This sequence comes from Anolis sagrei ordinatus, assembly GCF_025583915.1. Taxonomy (NCBI): domain Eukaryota; kingdom Metazoa; phylum Chordata; class Lepidosauria; order Squamata; family Anolidae; genus Anolis; species Anolis sagrei. Next base: position 237,219,643 of record NW_026847438.1, on the reverse strand, counting down.
ACTCTCTGATGCCACTCTTCTCATGGTCCCAGAGCTTGGAATAGTTCTTTTTGTTGAACCACACCTCTCTGAGTCACTTTGACTGGAGACCCTGGAAAATGATCTTGACAGATTAGAGAGATGGGCCAAAACTAACAAAATGAAGTTCAACAGTGACAAATGCAAGATACTCCACTTTAGGCAGAAAAAATGAAATGCAAAGATACAGAATGGGGGACGATACCTGGCTCGAGAGCAGTGCGTGTGAAAAAGATCTTGGAGTCCTCGTGGACAACAAGTTAAACATGAGCCAACAATGTGATGTGGTGGCAAAAAAAGCCAATGGGATTTTGGCCTGCATCAATAGGACCATAGTGTCTAGATCTAGGGAAGTAATGCTACCCCTCTATTCCGCTTTGGTTAGACCACACCTGGAATATTGTGTCCAATTCTGGGCACCACAATTCAAGAGAGATATTGACAAGCTGGAATGTGTCCAGATGAGGGCAACTAAAATGATCAAGGGTCTGGAGAACAAGCCCTATGAGGAGCGGCTTAAGGAGCTGGGCATGTTTAGCCTGAAGAAGAGAAGGCTGAGAGATATGATAGCCATGTATAAATATGTGAGAGGAAGCTACAGGGAGGAGGGAGCAAGCTTGTTTTCTGCTTCCCTGGAGACTAGGACGCAGAACAATGGCTTCAAACTGAGTCCCCTTCGGGGTGAGAAGGGCGGGGTAAAAGTAAACCAAATAAATAAATAAACTACAAGAAAGGAGATTCCATCTGAACATTAGGAAGAACTTCCTGACTGTGAGAGCCATTAAGCATTGGAACTCTCTGCCCCAGAGTGTGGTGGAGGCTCCTTCTTTGGAAGCTTTTAAACAGAGGCTGGATGGCCATCTGTCAGGGGTGATTTGAATGCAATATTCCTGCTTCTTGGCAGGGGGTTGGACTGGATGGCCCACGAAGTCTCTTCCAACTCTTTGATTCTATGATTCTAAGTGAAAGTGTAACCAATTGTCATGCTGGCTGGATAATTTTAGGACAGGTTGAGGCCCACAGAGGTTCCCTGACCCTTTCCATGGTAAAGCCTTTCTTCCAACCTTTCTTTACCCCTTTCATGCACACAAACCATAGAAATGTACTGTCTCTCCCCAATATTGCCTGTCTTGAGTGATATATTTGTGTGTGGATAGAGTGGGGAGAAAAATTAAAGGTACAATCTTGAAAGAGAAAGAGGACACGATGTTCAGTGAAGGCGAGTGTACCAAGCTGTTTGATCTAGAAAGACAGAGTATGTATTTTTCCCCTTTAAAGAAAGAACCTTTATTAGGTTTTCTACATGCTCACAGACACAGTGGATGTTAAATTAATGTACCACTTAGAAGTAGAAACAAAGCATCTGACAAGAAAGAGAAGCAAAGTAGCAACAGGAAGTACAAAAACAGGAACATCAAGAACAGAACAAAAATGGGACTGTTTGTGATGTAGGATTCTTGCGTGTGATCCAAGGTGCTTTTCCTGTTGACAAGATACAATTGGTGGAATGCAATAAGTGTAGAGTAGATCTACATCCTCATACTAGTGTTTAATTTAACGGTTTTTGTTATTGGAGTGCATTCCCCCCATAGGAAAGTTTTGCTCCACGACCTCCACTAAAACGAGCTCTCCTCCGCACATAATCTGTCCTTGTTTATCTCGTGTTTATCTCGCCTGAGTTTTTAATCCGTTTCTACCCAATTTTCTTTTCTCCATTACATGTAGCTCGCCCATGTTACCGTGATTGTGTTTATTGTGTGTATTGTAATTTTATATTGCTATGTTGCTTTTTGTTTTATGTAATTGTGTTATTATTGTTTATTATTTGCATTTTTGATTTTGTTTTTATTTGATGTAATTGTTGTTTTGGGCTTGGCCTCATGTAAGCCGCGCCGAGTCCCCATTGGGGAGATGGAGTGGGGTACAAATAAAGATGATGATGATGATGATGATTATTATTATTATTATAGGTTTGCTTTGGGAAAGTTATTTGCCCTCTCTTTCTGTGAAACAGCTTCTTGGTTGAACCAAAATATCAGAAAATATATTTTCTAAATTCTTGTTACGGTATGCCTGTGTCCTTCCATCTTTGTGCACAACACAGTCTGGCAGCCATAGTCATTCATGTGTGTATTTGTATCTCTCCATATGTGTATTTCTAAAGAGGGGTCCTACAGTAGCTTTAGTTCTAACCCAATGGTCCACCTATTTTGTCAGGACTTGTTCTTTGGGATTTCTTTCAATCCACAGATATCTTTGTTCTGATTGCCTCGGTGCCTGTGGTAGCTGTCGGAAACCAAGGGAACGTCTTGGCTACTTCTCTGAGAAGCCTCCGTTTCCTTCAGATCTTGCGGATGCTACGGATGGACAGAAGAGGGGGCACTTGGAAACTCCTGGGATCAGCCATTTGTGCTCACAGCAAAGTAAGTAAGACCCAAAGGTTTAGAAAAGGTGGATGAGATGCAGAGCCATGCCATGGAAGGTTCATCTCCTCTACAGAAGTACCATTCTTGGGTTAAGTGCAGACATGGGAAAAGGATACCAGGATGGATAGATACATTGTTAGAGTTTCATTGATGTGGGATTGTGAGGCTTGCAGTAGGAATTTTATAGATATACAGAGGCAGCCCTAGGTAATTTTCAACAGTAAGCAAACAGTATTTTGCCCCCCCCCCCAACCAATCACTGATATATATTTTCTGTTCATCGTGGGAGTTCTGTGTGCCATATTTGGTTCAATTCCATCATTGGTGGAGTTCAGAATCCTCTTTGATTGTAGGTGAACTATACATCCCAGTAACTACAACTCGCATATGTCAAGGTCTATTTCCCCCCAAGAGCTCCTCAAGAGCGCCCCTGGGCAAAATCAACTATACTGCAAATGCTTACTTTGCATAATGGGTTGAGCCGCCCTTGTAGATATATTTAAAAAATCCTTCAGTCTGCAATCATTGGAGTTGTAGTTTGTTGAGGTACCAGCATTCTTTGACAGAAAAGGCTAAAGACCTTGTAAAAGTACAGCTCCCAGGTTGGGGCCCCCAGTGGCGCAGTGTGTTGTGCCAGCAGAACTGAAGACCGACAGGCTGGAGGTTTGAATACTCGAGAGCATGGATGAGCTCCCCCTGTCAGCTCCAGCTCCCTATGCGGGGACATGAGAGAAGCCTCCCACAAGAATGGTAAAAATATCAAAACATCTGGGTGTACCCTGGGCAACGTCCTTGCAGACAGCCAATTTTCTCACACTAGAAGTGACTTGCAGTTTCTCAAGTCACACCTGACACACACACATACAAAAAGCTCCCAGGATTTGACAGCATAGAGACATGGCAGTTAGAATGTTGTCAAACTGCATTATTTTTACAGTGTAGAGGCACCAAAAGTTGAAAACTCAGCAGGTTGGGGACTTGCCTGGTTTTTGTTTGTTTGTTTGTTTGTTTGTTTGTTTTAACACCAGTGCATTTCTCTCCTAGGAGCTCATCACTGCCTGGTACATTGGCTTCCTGACACTAATCCTCTCCTCCTTCCTGGTTTACCTCGTGGAAAAAGATGTCGCCGAAACAAATGAACAAGGACAAGAGACAAGGGACTTTGAAACCTATGCGGATGCACTGTGGTGGGGGCTGGTCAGTATCCAAAGCAAATGCACAGAGTGCAGTGAGTTTTGTGTTTTCTCTGAGTAGCCTACAATCTTTCAGTCTTTTGGGTGACTGTTTTCAAATTATAATGTTTGCTGTTTTTGTTTTGTTTTTGTTTTTTGTTTTTTTTACCTTGGATTGCTTAGTAGAGGGAGGTGAGTTGAATAAGTGAGAGGGAAGACAAAAAAAACAAAAAATGGGAGGAAGACTGTGGCACTGAATCTCAGTTTCTCAAAATGCTCCTTGAAATGTCTTCCAAATGAGTTGAGTATACAGTAAAACTTTTAACTATGGAAGCCATGTCTGCAAGTGGCTGGTGTATGTCCAGAGCATGGAAAAGTTTCTATTTTTTGGACTACAGTTCCTGGAATCTTCTGTTGAACCACACCACTTTGTGGAGTTGTAGTCCTAAATGGAAACTTTTCCAAACTCTGATTCAGTTGAACTCTGATGTGAAAACAAATGGGATAGACTGTGAGTAGAATCATGGAGGCAAATGAGTCCAAGAAATCATCCTTCTTGCCCGTTTGCTTTGTTTCTTACAGACTGTCCCAACCATTCTCCCCACAGATTACACTAGCTACCATTGGCTATGGTGACAAGACGCCCAAAACATGGGAGGGACGCCTGATAGCAGCAACCTTCTCGCTTGTCGGAGTTTCATTTTTTGCCCTTCCTGCTGTAAGTTATGATGAGATTGAGTCATGAAATACAGAATGGCTAGTTGCCCCTCGGTTTATTCTGAAGAAACATCTGAGTTTCTAAATATTTCAGTCAAACACTTCAGAAAGATCTGCAGAGTACCTGCCCTTCTCCCCAAGGCTAGGGGATTGTTGTACAGTTCCTTGAATTACAGTTCGCACAATACTCTCATTCAGTCCTTTTTCTTAGACTGTCTTGGTGTCTGTAGTTAAGAAGAGTGAATTGGGGCTCTGTGGCACTGAAATTCTAAGCACCCCATCAAAAGACAACTCCCAAGATGTCCTAGAATGATGCCATGTCAAACTGCTATACTAGCCTCTCATTTACTCCAGAACTATAGCATTTCAACACCACGTTAGCTCCATCCTATAGAATCCTAGGATTTGTAGTGTCCGGTGGCACCAGTGTTTTCTGGCAGGGGAGGGTGACTACCTCACAAAACTATAAACTTCAACAATCCCTTAGCACTGAGCTACAGCAGTTAATGTGGTGTCAAGCTGTTATAATTCTATTTCTGTAGCCATTCAATTGGGAGCCATTGTACAATTGTTACACTTCCTCTCCTCTCCCATCCCCTTTCCCCCTGAAGAACAAGAATAAAAGATTTGCCAGAAAGGCAGAGACATGAAGAAGCTTTGAGACTGAGCATATAATGCAACAGCCCAGAAAAGAAGGGCAAGTTGATCAAAGATAAGGATCTCAACCAAAGGCTTGGGAAGTTGCATGTTTTCCAGAGTTTCCACATCCCTATTGTGAAGAGTATTATTGAGCTACTGTGTGTGATATGCTGAGAGTACCTTCAAGACTGGACCATCCAAAGTCTAGTCTGCATCAACACTGCAAAATTATTGCAGTTTGACACCAGCTTAACTGTCATGGCTCAATGCTATGGGATCCTGGATTTGTAGTTGGGTGAGGCAGCAGGACCCTTTGGCAGAGAAGGCTTAAGACCTTGTGATATAACCCAAATCCAGTGCCCTGCTCAATGCAGAAATGCCAGTTAGATCATTCCCAGCAGATGGCTAGAGCACCTTTTTTGTAGCCCCCTTCAGGGGAGATTACCATCTGTTAGCTACAAAAGGCCACCCTACTTAGATCTGTGCACATCATTCAAAAATACATCATATAGTCCTAGACTCTTGGGAAGTGTTTGACTTGTGATTTTTTGATATGAAATCCATCATATATATCTTGTTTGCTGTGACATACTGTGTTTTGTGTCAGTAAAATAGTGATGATGATGATGATGATGATGATGATGATGATGATTGCAAAGACTCTGGCACAAGCCAGTCAAGGTGGTCCCAGTGGTGATCAGCACACTGAGTGCAGTCCCTAAAGACCTTGGCCTGCACTTAAACACAATCAGCGCTGACAAAATTAACATCAGTCAGCTGTAAAAGGCCATCTGTAAAAAGGATCAACGACAACTTGGACAGGGGGCAAAACAATCCACCTCTGCCAGCAGTGTTAAGATGTTAACGTTCAGCTGGACACTATTTTAACGACGATAAAATGACTATGACGAGGGGGAAAGACTCTCTTAATCCCACCTCAGTAATATTATCAAGTGACCAACCATATTAATGAAGTTAATTACTGATGTAATTGGTAGATTTGCCGCCACCACCTCAATTAATGTCTGAGGAAAACGTAAGTGTGAATGTGAAATAGGTAAAATGTGTTCAAGCCCTTGTTCTTCTTTAAAGACTGCTTCTTTCGCTGACTGGACTGAAATTAGTTTTCTTTAGGCTAACTGAGGTCTAATGATTGTGACAGACCGAGGCAGACACCAGTTTAAAGATGAATTAGAAACAGGTTTATTTAAACTTGGTGAACAAATCAACTCTTAATAAGAGTGGTACATAAGCGTAATGCGGTTACTTGAGGCTTAGCTGGTTAGACAAGCAGTCTTTTCTTAAGACTTTAACTTTTGTTCCCTGTGAGTTCCTTGCTTCACACTGTTCACTAACTCTGACACAGTGTGTCCCTGAGAACAGCCCACTGACTGCCTCACAGAGCAAACAGGCTTCCCTTCACTGACTCTCCTATGTACAGTGATCCAGGAATCTTGGCCTTCCCTATGCTCTAATCCCAAGGCTCACTTCAAAAGTTTTCTCTCCCTGTCTAAATTCTTCACAGCTCCCTCTTCCTAACTATCCATCTACACTCTTCGATGTTTAGAGCTCTTCTCCCCAGCTTGTCAAAAAGACACAGCCTTTTTCCCTCTAAAAGCTAACTTCTCCCCTGACTGCACTAGCCAATCAGGAGTCGGCTGACTCCTCCCTCTTGCCTCTTAACTTTCCTGCCTATCTCCCAACATGTCAGCTACTGACTTCAGGCTTCGGCCTTCCTGGCAAAAGGTTAGATTCATCACACCATCCTACTGGGATCTGCATGCATTATTCACCGATACATCACATAGTCCTATTTATTTATTTATTTGCTACATTTGCATACCGCTCCTCTCAGCCCGCAGGCAACTCGAGGTGGTTCACAAGGCAACAATTCAGTGCCAACAACATCATAAAAACATTTAGTCCTAGACACTTGGAAAGTGTCCGACATGTGATCCAATACAACAACCAGCATAGTAATCTTGTTTGCTGTGTACTAGTCTTGTTGTGTTTCAAATAATAATAATAATAATAATAATAATAATAATAATAATAATAATAATAGACCTTCAGAAAAAGGATACACAAGCACCACTTTTGGTATTTGGTTGCATTGCTAAATATCAAGATGCTCCTTCTAACGTTCAATTGAAATCTACCCTCTTGTACCATTAGCCTTGGTCTTGCCCTTTGTGGTGACAAACCCGCACCCTTCCGTTTGACTGTAGTAGTCAAGGGCCTTTGGTGCTTTCAAGAACATCAATTCATATCTTTTTGCCACCACTGTGGTGGTTTTAGACCCTTAGAGATGATCTTGGGGACCATACATGATCCTCAGGCCACACTTTGCTTGTCTCCTGCATCCCCCACCATTTGGGAACCATGGAGTAAACACTTTTCCTATTGTCTTTTAATGGAAGAAATGTTTGAGGCAGTTTTGTGCTCTCTTTTGCTTTCAGGGCATTTTGGGTTCAGGATTGGCTCTGAAAGTCCAGGAGCAACATCGCCAGAAGCACTTTGAGAAAAGAAGAAAGCCAGCGGCAGAACTCATACAGGTTTGAATTCCCTGACCTGCTTTTCATCACAAGGGATTTGAAGTGTATACCATTTCCAACTCTTTGAAAGCCACCGCTTTTAGATCTCTCAGTGGAGGAACTGCATGCATTTCCAAGGTTTCTTTTCATGAAATGCTGCACTGTGCCACAAGGCCTTTTAATGAAAAATACAATAAGACAAGCCAAAAAAATCTGCAAAAAATAGGGCTGGACTGGAAACTGTCTGATGGTAACTTGGATACATGGGGAAGCAGGAATTGGAAGTGCAAATTATTAGAAATTGTCCTTTTTTTTTTTTTGCTGTCAGCTGGTGTTAAGGGGCTAAATTGTAGAGACGGGGATAAAAGTCTTCTGTATTCCTCCTTGGCTTTATTTTTCCACCTCTGATTACCATGGAATGAGGCCACGTTATGATATAGTGTGTTTCCAAGGAACAATCTGAAAACTCCTCCTTCAAGGACTTGGCTTCCAGACTTTTTTGGTGACCTTCCCCAGGACACATTCCAGCTTTTCCACATTCTTTTTGAGTTATGGTGCCCAAAACTTGAGAAAAAATTCTAGGTGAATATAGTAGGCTTGGGCCCGGATCAGTTTGACCAAAAGTGATTTATAATATTCAGGGGTCCGTTTTGTGTAGTCCCTTGAAAACAGAATGGGAAGGAGAGAACCAAAAAACTGGGCAAAACAGATCAAGAGAGCTGGATTTATCAGCTACTGAAGGGGGTGCCGTTAAGTCTACATTATACATGAGGCAGGAATATGCCATGGGACTCCTGGAGAAGATCCTACAGCATCTTTTCTCCCTTCCTGGTAGTGGAAAAGTTCCCTAGGCACCTCCTCTAGAGAGGGCCTTGCTGGGAATTTGTTTTCCCAGCAGCATTTGCATGATGGGAGTTGAAGTTTTTTTCTCTGTGTGTTTCTCAGCCAATAAAAGGCCTATTTGTGTCCATGCTCCGATTGGCTGACAATGGACACAACCGATGACTACAATTCTCAGAATCCTCTCTTACAGTTTGTCTTATTTTAAAAAATGTTGTGGTTACGGTTAAATCTTAAAATAATTCTAAAAAAATCAGTAGATTGGTGAATTGTTCTGAAACTTGGCATGCCTTCAGTTGTAAATGGGGTTTAAAAATGACATAGGTTTCATGCAGATAGGTTTTTAAGTGGCTGAGGATTGAGCCTTTAAAGTTTCCCTTATAGCCAATGGGCTGAATCTTTGCTGAAGGAAAATGGCAACACTCCCCCCAATTTGAGTAATTTCGCGGTAAACAGAATGAGGGATTAGCCAAAAATGAACCCTGAAATGGCATACCTTTTGGCCAAATTGCACAAGCCTAGAATAATAATAATAATAATAATAATAATAATAATAACAACAACAACACTTTATTTGTACCCCGCTACCATCTCCCCAAGGGACTCGGTGCGGCTTACATGAGGCCGAGCCCGAATACAACAATACAAGCAAAACAACAACAGTACAAGCAATTAAAATAAAACATAAACAATAAAAAATACAACATTATCAATAAGACAACACACAATTAAAAACAGTGGGAAGGCCAAATGTAAAGTTAAAATGGAAATAATGCTGGGACATGGAGAAAGGTGATAGTGGCGTTTGTGGAAGGACATACGAGCAGATCTAAAAAGTGTAAAGTGCTTTGGAGGACAAAGTGCTATGGGATCATTATTCCGGGAAGGCACACTGGAACAACCATGTCTTCAAGCTCCTCCTAAAGACTGCCAAGGTTGGGGCCTGTCTGATGTCTTTAGGGAGTGAGTTCCAGAGTCGAGGGGCCACCACCGAAAAGGTCCTCTCTCTCGTCCCCACCCACCACACCTGCAATGCTGGTGGGATCGAGAGTAGGGCCTCCCCAGATGATCAAAGGGATCGTGTGGGTTCGTATACAGAATATAGTATCTAGACTGATTAGGACGATTACTTCCCTCGGTCTAGAGATTATACTCGTATTGATGAAGTCTAGAATCACACTGGCTTTTTTAGCTGCTGTATCACACTGACTCATTTTCAGACTCCTAGATTCTTTTTGCAGGTATTATTGCCAAGCCATGTGTCCCATAGCCATGTCAGTCTCAATCATTATGAAAAGGAAACTTGTAGTACTTTTGAGGGTAACTGAGGAGCTGCCAGTGTCTTTCTCACTGTTCCTCTCAAAGGTACTACAAGATCCCTTTGCTATTTAACTTTCTGATGAAAATGTGAAAAATCATTAATTCATTGAGTTTTCTTATGGGCAGGACATACATCTTTATCTAGATCAGTGGTTCTCAACCTGGGGTCCCCAGATGTTTTTGGCCTACAACTCCCAGAAATCCCAGCCAGTTTACCAGCTGTTAGGATTTCTGGGAGTTGTAGGCCAAAAACATCTGGGGACCCCAGGTTGAGAACCACTGATCTAGATGCTCACACCCTTAGAAATGTTCCTCCTCTCTGCTTAATGCTGTCACCCTTCTTCTGTTCCTCAGGCTGCCTGGAGATACTATGCTACGAATCCTAATAGGCTGGACCTTGTGGCCACATGGAGGTTTTATGAATCCGTTGTATCATTCCCATATTTCAGGCAAGTTTCTTTCTCTCCCTTTGAGAGGTCATTAATTCACAACACCGTCTATTGTAATGTTACTTATGTCATCTCATCTACATCAAAGCTTGAAAATGTATTCTTCAGGAGGGTGGCTATCATGTAATGTTGGAATTATGCACGAGGGATTGAAGGAGTGATTAAATAACTTCTATTTTGGGAATCCCCAGTGACGAAAGCCATGAATAGAAAAATATCCTTGCATCCAGGATTTATTCTGTACAGAAATCTCTCATATTGGTGAAGGCTTGAAGCACTCTCACTGTTTTGTGAGGGGAAGTTGTCTTCATTTGCTTTATTCCTTGGCCTAACCTAGGTCATAAGGATATTATTGTGAGAAAATAGAAAGACATACTAAATATAGTCTTAGCCACCACATAAATGTGGCAAAATATAAGTGGGCTAGATTAAACATTGATTACTGATCTATCTGTTAAAATATTGTTTTTATATACCTTTCAGTTATGGGAACCCTATCATAGCATTTTCCTGGCAGAATTTGAGCTTTAACCCTGCTCCTAATCCAATACTCAAACCACTTTCTGACATGTCATTACAAAAAGTTGTTGTTGTGTGTCTTGAAGTTGTCTCAGACTTATGGAAACCCTGACCTAGGGTTTTCTTGGCAAGATCTGCACTGAAGAGGTTTGTCATTGTCTTCTTCTTAGTCTGGGCGAATGTGAATTTCCCCAGATGGTTTCCATGACTGAGCAGGGCTTTGAACACTTGCTTTCTGGCTTTTCAGTCTAATACTCACAACATCATATCATGTTGATGTATGTGCATATGTGCTTTCCACTCACCTGTGGACTTATGGTGACCCCATAAATTTCATATAATTTTTTCAGGCCTTCAATTTCATCTTGAGAAAAAAAGATGGAATATAATTGCAACAAATAAAAATAAATAAATAGCAATGAAAACTCAGAGGTTGTTGTACCAAATCCTTCCTCATTCGATCCAAGTGCTCATCAGGATCGAACCTGCTTTGTGTTCAAGATCTGTGTTTGATTGAATAATGAAACAGGTCACAATAATATTCAATAAAAGAAGTATATTGTTAACATTGTATAACAGAATACAATTAAGACAGATAGATATGTCACGCACATACACAAATAATATGTTAAAGGATAGCTTTCTGTCAATACTGTATCATAAGGTAAAGGGAAAGGTTTCCCTTGACATTAGGTCCACTCGTGTCTGACTCTGGGGGTTGGTGCTCATCTCCATTTCAAAGACAGCATTGTCTGTAGACACCTCCAAGGTCATGTGGCCAGCATGGAGTGCTGTTAACTTACCACCAAAGCGGTACCTATTGATCTACTCACATTTACATGTTTTCGAACTGCTAGGTTGGCAGAAGCTGGGGTAACATCGAAAGCTCACCCTGCTTTCCGGAATCAAACTGCTGAACTTTTGATCAGCAAGTTTAACAGCTCAGCGGTTTAACCAGCTGCACCATCTTGGGCTCCAATACTGTATCATAGCAGCATTAAATAAAAGAAAAATACAGGGTTCCCTCACTACTTCGTGGTTCACTTTTGGCGGACTCACTGTTTTGTGGGTTTTTGCCTCCTGGCAATGATAGAATGTGGAAGGGGGTTTCATCGTCCTCCTCGGGAGAGAGGCAGCCAATGAAAAGAGAGAGAGAGGAGATACAAAGCAGCATCTAAATCACAGTCAGGCATGTAGCCGGGGGGAGGGTTCAGCCCCCGAAATTCTCATGGTGGTCCAAGAAGGCCTTACTGGTACATTATTTAAACTGTTATGTTTATTCATATCATGATCTGATCACCATACTCAATATATCCATATGCATGGGGGTATTGGGGTAACGATACAAAAGGTTTGCTAGGGTAGACCCTCTTTCACTCAGACTCAGCCCCCCCCCGAATCAAACTCAGCTCCCCCCAAAACAAAATCCTGGCTACGGGCCTTATCACAGCCTTCTAGCTCCTTCCTTATAGCTAGCAAAAAAAAAGGTGTGTGGTGCCTTTAAATCTCTCCTCCCTTCTGCCTCACCCTCAGAATGCTCTCTCTCTCTCTCTCTCTCTCTCTCTATATATATATATATATATATATACACACATACATATATACACACATGTACATACAAATAAAACACTTCCTACTTTGCAGATTTTCACTTTTTGCGGGTAGTCCTGGAACGTAACACCAGCGATAAGTGAGGGAACACTGTACAATTGAAATGGATAGATCACCAATTTATTTCAAAGAGGAAATTCCACTTTTGATGCCCAGGTAGAAAGATTAAAAGCCTCACTCACAAATTTCATGCTATTTTGTGATATGTAATTCTGGCCTTCAGTGCAGGGTTGTTGTTGTTGTTCAATTTCCAGAGTATATAATTAACTATTTGGCATGGAAAGAGTAGAGAATCCCACATTTTTAAGCAGGAGATTTGATGCCCAAAATGCCATTGCATGCCCAGCAGGCTAGATCTTGTTTGTCACTAACCCTGGGCCTTGTTGTGTTGAATTTAACAATCCCTCCCTTTCTTCCTCCTTTTGCTTTCTTTTCCCAATTATCCAAAAGGAAAGAGCAGGTGGATGGTACCAGGTAAGCAACGCACCTTCTCCTCTTCTTAATGCCATTCATTCATTCATTCACTGTATGTCCAGAGAGAAGTGCAAACATCTACCCTGCATACTGTGACTTTTAGCATTGCTTAGTATTTGGGCTAATTATTTTCTCCCCTACTGTCTTATTTTATTTGCCATGTTGTTCTTGTTGTCCTTATTTAATGGCGAGAGAAAAGGGAGTCTTTGTATAAGATAATCAGGGATTAGCATTTGACTTCGTGTCGAAAGTGCCATAATGATGATATTAAATCAAAGATAAAGCAATGCCTTTGATGTCTGATGCCAGAGTGAACTTAATTTGCTACATGCTCAGGCTTGCATTAATAGCATTGAAAATGAATGACACTGCACAAAGTTTAATTGATTTGCCATTGGTGGTAGTATTTTACAGGGAGAAAATTGAATAGAAAAAGAGCTTGCTTTAGTATAAATTAAATATAATTTCATTTATCTAATCTGTTCTCGACAAATGTTTCTTTCTGTAATAAAGGAGTGCTAGGTAGTGCTGTGACTCGAACTTCCAGAATCCCCTACCAACTTGGTCAGTGAGCAGCTGGGAGGAGATTTTGGATACTCGCGTACCCTCACATCCTAAAAGCTCTAGATCTGGTATGGGCAAACCCAGGCCAGGGGGGCGGACGTGATCCCTTGGGCTCTTTTCTCAGGCCCTCTTCTCTCACACAATCCTATCCTTCCTTCCCCCTTTCCTTCCTCCTTCCATCCTTTCCTTACCTCCCTCTTTCTCTTTCCATCCTACCTTCCACCCTTTTGTCGTTCTTTCCTTACCTCTTTCCTCCCTCCCTTCCCTACCTCCATTCCCTTTTACCCTCCCTTCCTTCCCCCCTTCTCTTCTTCCTTCCTTCCTTCCTTCCTTCCTTCCTTCCTTCCTTCCTTCCTTCCTTCCTCCCCTCCCTCCCTCCCTCCCTCCTCCCTCTCTCCCTTCCTTCCACCCTTTCTTCCTTCTCTTTTTCCTTCCTCCTTTCCTCCTGAGGGATGTTTAGCTGGAAGAAGAGAAGGTAGAGAAGGAACACGAGAACCATCGTTCAAGATTTAAAAGGGTGTCCCACTGAGGAGGAGGGAAGGGAAAAACTGACTTTTTGCTGCTCTAGAGACCAGGGCACAAGGGAGCAATGGTTGCAAATGGCAGGGAAAGGGATTCGACTAAAAATATTATAAAGAACTTCCTGAGAGTAAAAGCTGTCGGAGAATGGCATAGGCTGCCTGGGAGTGTGGTGGAATCTCCTCTTTGGGAGGAGTGCTTTGGTTGTGCCTTCTTACATGGCAGGGGGTTGGACTGGATGGCCCTTGGGAGTCTCTTCCAGCTCTAGGATTCTAGGATTCTATATCAGGAGCAGGCAATATGGGGTCTAATGCATACACTTTTTCTCTCTCATTCCCCATCTCATCCTAACCAAGCCCAACCCTTTTGGGATCCAAACGTTTCCCATCTTTCCTTCACTTTCTGCCTCTGAAAGAGAAGAGGAGGAGGAGGAAAGGGCAGTTAGGGGTCTTGGGTAGAACTCCCTTCTTCCCAGCCCACTCACCCTGCTCCGACCCACCATGCGGTCCCCAAGTTAGAAAGTTTGCCCATTCCTGCTCTAGATAGATCCATTTTGGATCTCTGGTGCTGGTTATGGGTTACAATTTCCATGCATAAGACAACTAGCACTTTGGGAGAAAGGCTCAACTGGAGACTTCATGTCTGATATAGATTTCTACAACAAGGAAGGCTTTTTTTGTGACTGGTTGTTCTATCACATAATATCTGAATGGTCTGGAGTTGTGGAACCCAGAAAGAAATTTATCATGAGGTGTAAGCTTGTTTAGACTTTGTTCTCAGATGATCTCACAGTTGATCCTTTTGGAGGCCAACTCTACGAGCCTTTCACACAGCTATATAACTCAGAATATCAAGGCAGAAAATCCCACAATATCTGCTTTGAACTGGGTTATCTGAGTCCACACTGCCATATATTCCAGTTCAAAGCAGATAATGTGGGATTTTATTCATCTGTGTGGAAGGGGCCTAAGTCTACTTCTTTATTTTATATCCCATCATGCACTCATTCAGGACACAGGTTGGGGAGAAGAACTAGTCCACACAGATAACTTTCTAGGCTCTTACCATTTTCCTATAGCATAAAAAGATAGTATTGCTCTTAAAATAATAGCTTTATTGTAAAGTAGAAGTGAAAATCATGCACTTTTTGGATTCCCTGCGTATCTCACTCTTGGCAATGCCAATGAAGCCTATTGGGGATTTCTGTCCAACAACTTCTGGAAGGCTGCTTGATCCTCACCCAGATTGGACTTCAGCATGTCACAAACCATTTGGTGAAGAGAAGGTGCATATAACCTTCAACAACTATCAACTATTGTATCAACAAGAGCAGGACCCACCATTTCATTTATCAATTTCTGACAAACTATGTCATCTCTGGGCATCTCCTAGGTCCTCAAACACAGCCCTATGGTGTTCTTAGGCTGGAAGTCTTTAATTTCAATAGGAATTACTATTATCCATGGTTTTGCATATCTATGCAAATTTCAGGGATGTATATCCTATGTGTAAATGATGCTGTACTAAATTGGGTGGACCAGCCTCATCTAACTTGGTACCCATTTCCTATCATTTCTGGAGTTGTAGTCCATTACATTGGGATGACACTAAGTTAAGGATGTTGGTTGCTGCTGCTTTGGGGACTTCCCAGTCACCCTGCAGTGACCACTCTAAGATACAGAATCACATAGGACTACCGTCTGACTCAGAGTAGTATTGACCCTGCCATTGTGTTTCTGTTTGGATTTTGTGTTTCTTTGTATTCCTTTTAGATCTTGCTGTTTTTGTTTCCATTCTCTCCCCAATGGCATACAGAGGAAAAAGTGAAACTTGTCTCAAGGTGCAAGAAAAATTGTCTTTTCTTAGCTGAGAACCATGACACATTTTGGGCAGTGGATGTTTTCTATGCCCTTCTACATAGCAGAGAGGACAACTGGGATACATCTGGCCAAGCAACATCAAGAATGTAGAAGGAGGGCAAAAGTTATTATTAATGAAAGAGAGAAAAAAAAACATAAGTTAAGAGAGCCTGCAATCATTTGCTTTTCTTGAGCCTACTGGGAAGGTCAATGATGAGGCACAGTGGCCAAATATTTCTAGTCTCTATTTTCAATCAGAAACTAGAAATGATGAGATATAAATACAATAGTTTAATTTGCAGAAAATACTAAGGAGTGGTTTTACAATCAAATCAAGAAAGCGCCACATTTGACTTTTCCTGAATTATGGGTTTTATAGTTGGGTCACTAAGGTAAATATGCACACACATTAGCAAGACTCTCCTGCTCCCCGCATTTCCATTTTGAATTTAGGTCTAATCTACAATGTCATATAATGCAGTTTGAACTGGATTATATGGTAGTGTAGAAACATATAATTCAGATTAATGGAGCCCCTGGTGGTGCAATGGGTTAAACCCTTTTGCCGGCAGGACTGTTGAGTGACAGGCCAGTGATTCAAATCTGGGGAGAGTGGGTTGAGCTTCGTCTATCAGCTCCAGCTCTCCATACTGGGACATGAGAGAAGCCTCCCACAAGGATGGTAAAACATCAAAATATCTGGGCATTCCCTGGGCAACGTCCTTGCATACGGCCACGTATCTCACACCAAAAAGTGATTTGCGGTTTCTCAAGTTGCTCTTGACATGAAAAATAAAATAAAATCTAATGTGGTTTAATATGCATTATGTGAGTCTATACAAACTTTATAATCTAGTTCAATCTGCATTACAATGGCAGTGTAGATGAGGCCTTAGTTTACAGCAGTTGAAGCAAGATGAGAACAAAGCAGAAAAGTGGGATGAGAAGAAAGGAACTGGGACCTTTTTAATGAATCTAGAAAAGTCAGATGGGACAGGATGAATTGGGATTGTCCCTGCCAATGCACGGCATTTGGAGGACATACTTTATAGTCTTTGTTCAGGAGGATACCTAAATTATCACAAATAGATATAACCCTCTGAAGAACTCAGAGTATCCACAAGTAGGAACGCATTTCGCTTTAATCTAATAACACATCAGCTTTCTGGTGTCTTGAGACATGTCTCCTGTTTACTCTTATGGAATGCAGGAGAAATCCCCATGCGTACTTTGAATTTTTTTTGTTACTGTTTCTTTGGAACGGATGGAAGAAAAGTAGGATAATTCAGATGCTGTTTATTTCATATGTCAAAATAGCCAATATTTACACAAAACAGTGTATGCCATTATAAGACATTTGTGTGTGTGTGTGTGTGTGTAGATCAGTATGGATCCCTTCTCATGTTACTGGACTGCAATCCCCATCATCTCTCAGCATCACAGGCAATTATGAGGAATTCTGAGGGTTGCAGACCAGAGACATCTGGAAATCCACAAGTTGCTCACATTTGTTTTAGATGATGTATATTTTAGCTATAAAGAATATTTTCTATACAGAACTGACCTTGTGTTTAAGGTGTACCACAAATACCAATGCAAGTGTAGCTTTTCATTCAAAAGGGGAGAAAACTAGGTTAGGAGAGCACTGAGTCTCCAGTTGTCTTGTTTCCATATATTTCTTTTAATTAATTCCATGTAGATTCTCATAAATGAGCATTAACCATTCATGTTGACATCTTTTTCACTTTGCAGTAATGTCATGTTTAGTAGGGATGCATTCTTTGGATCAAGCGTCACCCGAAAACTTAGGTACATGCATCTGAGTAACAAGTGCATCTTTTTATATCTATCTCTCTACTGCATGTCATTCTTGCTTGCACTATCTAGCTCTTTATTTTATTCAGTAATTTTTACTACAGTAGTTTATTAAATCCAAAACTTCAGGGAAAGGAATGGGATATTTGGTTTCAAAATGTGGAGGTTTCGTTTCCAGCAGATACTTAAGGTCAAGCTGTAGCCCACCAAACTAAATTGTGTATAGTGACTACTGCTGAACCATACTTTAGAGCAGTGGTTCTCAACCTGTGGGTTCCCTGGTGTTTTGGCATACAACTCCCAGAAATCCCAACCAGTTTACCAACCGTTAGGATTTCTGAAGTTGAAGGCCAAAACATCTGGGGACCCACAGGTTGAGAACCACTGCTTTAGAGGAAAATGGAGGAAAATAAGGTTGGAATAAGTGACAATGTTCTTCCTTCTTCAAGGCTCAACTTTGTCCTTTGAACATCTGTTATCGGAGCTGTTGAAGAAGTGAATTACAATGGGGTGTAAAATATTCTTACCAATTTTCTTGTCCCTGGTAAGATATTGAATCATGCAATTGAAATCAAGTATTTAAATCCCATGGGCTTTTTATCATTAATATTTTAGGCCTTTGGGGGAGATTTTTGTATGTGCAAAACACATTGTTCTGGGGACAAAAAAAAAACATTGTGGGCAAATTCCAATCTATGTTATGCTGAAATAATGTCATGCACAAAATACTATGCAGTGTTTTTGTGTGTGTGCAAAATCCATTTTGAGAAAATGATTTCTTTTGCAGAAAAAAAATCATGCAATGCAAAAAAAAAATGAAAAATGTGTAAAAACTCTCAAGATCTAACCCAATGGGGTGAAATGTTTTTTGTATTACTTATACTTTTATGGAAGAATATAAGAGAAGATTTCACCCAGTGTTGCAATGCAGTCTGAGAAAGGAAAAAAAGGGTTCTAGTGAATTGCCTAGGCAAACCAACCCTACTCATGAATTATCTGTTGTGAACTGAAGAAATGCAGTGGAAGGAAAATGTGCATTTAGGTGCATTTTCAGAAGCTCTTCTCTTGAGAAGCTGTGATGAGGAGCACTAGAGTTGTGTGCTTTAGCTTCTCATATATTTGCTTATTCCAAATAGCTAATGCATGAACTGGGCTACTCCTGACTCTCTCCTTCCTTCCATATTATACAGTAGTGATTACAAGCAAAAATGACACATTTAGGAGGGAAGGGGTGATTCGACTCAATTTTATCTCCATCTTCAGAGATGGATGCCCTCTGAAAAACCAGAGGATTGAACCACAAATGTTTTAAATATTGGTTGTTAAAATAATTAATGGTGATTTCTGCTGCCGTAATGCCGGACTCCTATGTGGTTAATGCAATGATATAAATTACTCACTAGGTGGCAGTGGGTTGGTGTTTTAGGTGGAGACACAAATTCCAGCCTTGCTCTCCTGACCACTTTGAGAACTGTGTTCTCTTAAGGCAGGAGTTCTCAAACATTTTCAGGCATGGAGCCTCAATAAAGGTTTATATGTTATATTATATATAATATATCATATCTATATCTATCAGGCATTTCAGTGGAAGACCCCCCTGGGCCCATCTAGTCCAAGCCCCTTCTACCATGCAGGAAAAACACAATAAAAAACCCCAACAGATGTCCATCCAGCTATAATAATAATAATAATAATAATAATAATAATAATAATAGCAGAAAACCCAGAGGTGATAGGGTACCTGCGAAGC
Organism: Anolis sagrei ordinatus; assembly: GCF_025583915.1. Taxonomy (NCBI): domain Eukaryota; kingdom Metazoa; phylum Chordata; class Lepidosauria; order Squamata; family Anolidae; genus Anolis; species Anolis sagrei. The sequence goes on along the minus strand of NW_026847438.1, from coordinate 237,200,417 downwards.
CCTTGGGCACATCTTATGGAACCCCAAGGGTTCCCCGGAGCACAGTTTGAGAGCTGCTGCTCTAAGGATTCTGTGACAATGCCTCAGATCCAATCTCGATCATGTTTAAAAGGATATCAGAAGCAGGGCTTGGAAAGGCACCTGATGGAGATCACAGAGACCTTCAGCCAGTTAACATGGGATCTTGTTTCCTTTCTTACTCAAGTAGTTCAGTTCTTTTCTATGCCAATCCTACAGCAAACAAGGGCATTGTTTGCATAGACCATCTGGCTTTATAGACCAGAAATCCGATTTACTGCAGTGTAGTAAAGGAAATGGAGAGATCGAGAATCCTAATAAATAAGGAAATATGTAGAATCTGAAACTGCTCACTTTTCCAAGTTAGCACCATGACTATCTTGCTATCATTCTTATTGATGAACCTAAATAGCAGTGTATCATGAAATGCCAATGGTGTACATGTCTGAATGTTCTGCAAACAACCAGGTGAACTTTGCTTCAAACACATTATTGTGTGTTGTTTTGCCATCTCCACAGTGTGTGCATTGCTTTTCCACCTCCATAGTGTCTCCCTCCCCCCCAGTTCTACTTTTCTCCAGTTGTGTTTGTCAAATTCATCATCCTCCCATCCCCTATAAACAATGAGTGTAAACAATAAGCCTTTAGGCTCAAGACAGATAAGGTGCACAACCTTTATTATCTAACAATGTAACTATTTTACGTTGGCATAATTGGGATGAGTTTCATTGTTTCTTATGATGCTGGTATACATTAAGGCACTGGAAAGGAGTGGGCCTCTCCAGCTCCCTCTCACAAACAGAGATGCCACACTCCTTGAAGCTTTAGGGGCAGGGTTTGTAATTTTATTTTATTTCAGGCCACTTTCAGTTTCCTTTCCTTTTCACAACAATTCCACCCTAGTATTTGTGGCTTGACATTTAGATGTGATTTCCAGTGCAGAGAAGAAAAGGGGAGTTTGTCTAAGTGGAGATCTATATTGACATTCAGTACAAGGGTTGTGTAGCGCAATTAAGGTCTACCTATCCATATGGAGATCTTTGCTACACAACTGTACCCTCCTACCTTTCGCAGATGCAAACGGGGACATATATGGCCAAGCAACACAAGCCTATTCTTAAGATTTCACTGTGTATTAATGAAAAAGAATACACATACTAGGAGAGATGGCACCCATTTGCTTTTGCTTGTGTCTACTGGTGAGGATAGGTTTCCATTCCCTCCCCACTTCTTTGTTGAGTTCAAATGATTTTTCACATTGAACTCTAGGTGCAATTCAGGGCCAGAAACGGTGGTGCTGATCTGGAGTGGGGTCCTCCAGATCAGCATCTCCAGACTCCACATGACCAATCATTGAGATGGTTCAGAGACCAAATGGTGACTACATGGCTGAGCAATACCAGAACCAGTTTGGTACTGCTGAACCACCAGCCTTACCCAGCACCCGTTTTGCAGGGCCTAAAAAAATAGTATTGATCACCACTCAATGCATGTAATGATGATATCCAGAGCAACAAAGTGTTGGAATTGCTCCCTCCTTCTACTCTTCCCTTCTCCAATTGCCTTGTCACTCTAGCTAATGTCATTATAGACACTGAGTGGTGACCAGCAACAAATATGGTGGTGGAAAGTGTCAGTGAAGATGCACAGCACACTCAATTTGTAGCAGCCGAAGATAATTAAGGAAAAACAGGGAAAGGAAGAAGAGGAGACAGACACTAGAACATTTTGAAACAGTGGTACAAGTGGGATGATTGAATGGACTGCCTTTTCCAAAAGGTATGCTATCACAAAGAAGGATTTCAGCAGCTGAAATGTGCTCTATCTTGAGCAATGAGAGGCAAAGTGCAGCCTTTGGGTCACATGTGGAATCCAAGACCATATTTATGGTCCCTGAACACTCTGGAAGATTCACAAGAAGCAACAAAAATGCTTCTAGAAGTCTCCAAAAAAAATGCAATTTTGTGATAAAACAATATGAACCCACTGAACCCTGAAACCTGAAATTGCTGCCCAAACAAATATAGAATTAGGGGGTTTTGCCATATCTGTTTTTAATTTGTAGAATGTTTTCTATACCTTCTGACATATTACAACCCAAAGTAATCTCTTAGGATGGGAAACAGGTCTTTGGGGTGTCTAAAGCTACCTAGCTCTGAATCCCAAATTCCCAGAGAATAAGAATCTGTCTAGTATGTTTTGATAAACCAAGCTCATGATGTCAGTGTATAGCTTATCAGGACTGATCTCAGCTAATGTTGCAAAATATCATTCTTGCTAATGTAGTAAAAATCAGAGCAAGCATGGTTGTCTTGTGCTTCCAGTTTTAAGGCTGCAAAATACAGCAAATGCGTTTGACCGCTATAATTTTGGTTCCATTATTTATCCTTTATTCTGCCTCTCAAAAAAAGGTGGTGTGATACACTGGGAGAAAAGGCATGCTTTGCTTTGCCATTTGGCTTACAGTTATGGCTTCTTTCTTTCTTTGACCGAACTGTGATTTCTTTTTCAAAACATGGACTCTAGAATTAGAAATGAAAGGGCGAACATCTGGTTTGCATGCTGAGAAAGAATTATGTTTGGTTGCTGCATGATTGATTCCAAAAGCTTCTTCAAGTTCAGCTGTGCCTAAATATGGGGAGCAAGTGCTGTAGGCCTCATACCTATTAATGCTCAGATATTCTATAATATTTAAGTATTCTGGTAAGAAATTCCCATTGAAAACAATGTGGTGTTTGTTGTGCAGAACAGGCTGGGCTCATGCTTAACCACAACCCATGGCTTGTCATGTCATAAAATGAACTCAAAGTGTAACTGGTCCACATGCTTTCTCTTTCTCCTTTGTACACGAAGAATGTGGAAATTTTGGATTGAATGGTTCCAGGTACAGTAGACCCATTGAATTGATGGGATTGGCTTATGCCTTGACTCAATGCTAAGCCATTGACCCATTAGATCAGTGGTTCTCAACCTGTGGATAACCAGTGGTCCCCAAGAACAAAAATATGGTCCACGGCCTCACCATTACTACACCGTTGCCACAAAACCACATGGCAACAAGAGCAACTGCTCTCATGAAACCCTCTTATAGTGGCAAGGCAACGGGGATGTTGGGAGGGGAGAGGCTGACTACCCACGAAAGATTACTACTACTACATCAGCTCTAGATGATTAAATATAGTTTTCTGTGGGTGAGCAGATGCCAACTACTGGGTGGCATATTTCTGTACCAGAAACTGGAGCTGATGTGGTCTATCCAATGCCATTTTCTGAATCAGCACCCCGAATAACCAAACCAATTCTAAAGTTAACGAAAAACTAATTCATAACCCTTTTGGTACCAGTCTTGGAGAGTTGAAGAATGGGTCTCTGGTCAAGTGATCCCTGGTCAAAAAAAAGTTTGGGAACCACTGCATTAGTTCTATTCTAATTGGATCTCACTAGGTTTCAGACCAGAAAGTTCATTTCTCAACTAATCACCGTTCCCTGTTATGACTGAAGTCGAGGAGCCATTGTTGAAAACAATTCAGAATCAAACCATTTTGATGACCCGATTTCTTTTAATTAAGTACACTTTGAACAAGTCATTGTTGTCAAGATGAGACACAAGAACTGTGGTTTGTTCAAAGTAGTTGACTACAGTAGTTCTATGTCCTTGCTATCCATGATTTGCTGGTGACAACAATGTAGCTAAGGACAAAGTGGTAATGTAAATACAGAAGTACATTTTAGTACATGTTACAGAGGAGGGGAACTTAACACATGCTGCTATTTTTGGTGTATCTGTGTTTACCTTGATACAAAGTTCTGCTGTCAAAATGTGAAGACGTAGGCTTGATATTTCTTACCTTAGCAATTTTCCTAAATGGAAAACCTGCTATCTTCTCACTTTGCCTTCAGCTGCTCCCCATCTGCAATATATAGAGTGAAAAGTACTATCTTATAGGTTTACTATATTACTGTATGTGAAGAGCTTTGCATATTCTGAGTGTAATTCTTAAGTATTATTATTTGATATATCGATCATTGTTAATCCAGGCCATCCTTTATGTGGATCATTGTGTGGCTGCCTTTGGTTACCAGCCCGTTCACTGTCTGAACTATCACAGAAATTGGTAAAGCATTAGAGTGTTCCCTCGCGACTTTGCAGTTTGTTTTTAGCAGACTCGCTGTTTCACGGGTTTTTGAAAATATTAATATAAAATATTTATGTCCAATGGAGGCCAGGGACCCCAGAAGTGTGGCGGCCTGAGGCGCGGTGGGGAAGGCCTGACTTCCTGGTCTCCGCAAACCCCAGAAGTGTGGCAACTTGAGGTGTGGTGGGGAAGGCCTGCCTCCCTAGCCTGCTGCTGCCTGTGTGGCTCTGGAGGCTCTGCTGGGGTCTGCGGAGGCCAGGAAGGCAGGCAGGTACCCTTGGGATGGGCCAGGAGGCGGGTAAGGAAGCACAGGTAAGAAAAGAATATATAAAATATACAAAATAATGTATAAATATTAAAATTAATATGGTGTCCCTACTTTGCGGATTTTCACTTATCACGGGTGATTCTGGAATGGAACCCCCGTGATAAGTGAGGGAACACTGTATACTCTTTGAACCATTTATTTGAATGGTGAATGGATGGATTTCTCTTTGATGCAGTTTTTATCCAATACATTACTTTTTCAGTTGCCAAACCATCTGAATTGAAGGATGTATAATTGACAGCAAAAGTGCAATGCTTAAGACAATGCTTAATACCTAACTTTAAAAACCTAGGGTGCATCTGCACCATATACCGTATATACTCGAGTATAAGCCGATCCAAATACAAGCTGAGACACCTAATTTTACCACAAAAAACTGAGGAAACGGATTGACTCGAATATAAGCCGAGGGTGGGAAATGCAGCATACTGGCAAATTGCAAAATACAAATAGATACCAATTAAATTACATTAATTGAGGCATCAGTAGGTGAACTGTTTTTGAATATTTACAAAAATTGTAATTTAAGATAAGACTGTCCAACTCTGATTAAATGATTATTTACCTTCTTCAATGTAAATGTGCTTACGTATCCTTTCAATAATAATAGAGTAACATAATAAATGTAATAAGAACAATAATAATAAAAAGAGTAAAATAATAAATGTAGCAATAACAATTATGCAGTAAAATAATAAATGTATAATAGAGTAAAATAATAAATAACCTTGACTCAAGTATAAGCCTAAAAAAAGGGCTGAAAAACTAGGCTTATACTCGAGTATATACAGTAATTAATGCAGTTTGGCCCCACTTTAACTGCCGTGACTCAGTGCTGTGGGATCATGGAAGCTGTAGTATTACAAAGTCTTTAACCTGGGGGGCGGAATTAACCATGGCCGGTTGAACAGACGTCTTTCCTCCAGCTCTTGTGGAAATATAAGCAAATAAGCAGTGAAAATGGATGGATAATTGTCCTTTCTGGATCAAAAAGGAGGCGAAAGTCTGGTGCATGTGAAAAGCTCAAGAAGGTAATTTATTACCAATTAATTGCTTTGATTTATGAGCTTTGGCAGAAGATAGGGCGGCTGCCGAAGCTGCCTGATAGTGAAAGTTGCTTGGAAGCTGCTGAAGCTGCTGAAGCTGAAGTTGAAAGTGAAACCAACTTGCTAATTATAACTGCGCACTGACTTGGAGAAGATAAACAGCTTGCAATTTAAATACAATATTAAAATACTAGAAATATTGGATTTAGTGACTTAATGATCCGGGAAGGCAAAATAAAGATTAGAGGCAGATTCCTCCTTTGAAGAAGGATCGAGCTAGTCTCGTCATATTAAAGGCGAACCCTCTTGGCATTGCAAGGTATATTTGAGTGGGACTTTCTTGTACTGTGTGCTGTGTAGAACGGGAAAACTAAGTAATTAAAAAATTGATGAAAGCAGGAGGAGTAAAGCTGAGGTTGAATGAGAAGGAAGAAACAAAGTCAGGATACCCCAAAGCCAAATCCTCTTTGGTTGCGTTCCAAGCCTTCAGACAGATCGCTTTCAAGATTAGAAAGACTGGAAAGGGCTCCACAGCCCCCTGAGGAAATGAGCACTGTCAGGAGAAGTCCTCCCCTCCCCACAATTAAGGGAAAGCAGCTAAAACGAACACCCCCCCAAACCCCCCCTCAAATGGAAGGGGGGGCAAAAGGGGGAGGAACTATTTCTACCTCGCTGCCATGTTTAACAGCAGAGCCAAAAGAAAGCAGGATGAGCAGTGAGAGGGAAGAATTGGGGATGGGCAGTAGTCAAATGCTAAGTAAAATAGCAGAATTGATTAAAGGAGAGGCTGAAAGACAAACAAAGGAAATGAACTTGAATTTGAACCTGATGTTTGATAAAGAAAGAGAAATAAGGAAGGGCGAAATTCAGGCATTGAAGCAAGAAATTCTGACCAGCAATAAAGAAATGAGAGCAGAGTTGGACGCGGAACGAAAAAGCTCAGATGGAAAATTTCAGACAATAAGAGAAGCCCTGGAGATTGCACAGGGAGAAATACGAAAAAACAAAGCAGAAATTGAAAGAAGTACACAGGAACAACTGGTACTCAAACAACAAACGCAAAAAAATGAAAATAGGCTCTCAGATGTGGAAAGAAAGTTTGTGTACATGCAAGACAACCAAAGAAGAAACAACGCAATAATAAAAAATTATCCAGAAGGAAACAAGAAAGAAGATCTGAAATCTGAGATCTTGAAATGGTTGCAAAAGATTTCGCCAACACTAAGCTGGTCAGAACTGGATATTGAGAGAGTTCATTGCCTTCCGGCTGGAAGAAATAGAATAATTCCTAGGAACATAATAATTCGATTTCACAATTTCGTAAAGAAAGAAGATTTGATGAAAATATTAAAGAAAAATCCAGATCTCCTAAAGATGGGCGACTCAAAATTGGAAATATTTAATGACTACTGTCCTGAAACTAAGAACTGGAGATACTCAATGAAGCCTATTACGACGCAGTTAATGAAAGCTGGAATTGTGTACACCTGGGGATACCCTATCTTTCTTAAATTTCAATGGAAAGGCAAGAGATATAGAATCGACACACTGGAACAAGGTTATCAACTACTGGAGGAGCTTGGCATAGTAAGAAGACAAGAGAGATCGAAAGGAAGAGGAGGTGAAGGATCCGGATGGAGGAGAATTGGAGGAATTAATCGGTGCCGTTGGAGGAATCGAGATGTAAGAAAAAATTATACACTGCAATCAAGTTTTTTTGTTGAATTAAAATGAGCACTCGGGGGGAGGGAGACTCTGGGCCACGGGATGACTTCGCCCCCCCCCTCCCCAATTGGGAAGGCCGGGGGCCATGATTGGGACGAGTAGTCCCGAAGATTGGAAGGGGAGGAAGGGGGGAATGAGGGAAGTGGGGGGATTGGGGGGGAGGGGGGAATGGGGTAAAAGGGTAGGGGAGGGAAAGGGACAAGGGTTCACGTTGTTTCAAGCCACAAAAAAGCTTTTAAAGGGAAATGGAAATGATGTCCCATAAATTAAGAATTTCAACACTTAACACGAGAGGGTTGGGGACGGTAATTAAGAGAAGGCGGATTGAATCTCTACTGAAGAAGGACACAGCGGACCTTATCTTCCTACAGGAAACACATCAAAATAAGCGGGCCCAAACGAGCTAAAGTCGAGCTGGATAAGGAACTATGAAACATCTTTTGGGTCATCAAAGTCAAGAGGAGTAGCAATAATAATAGCTAAGAAATGTAATTTTGTCATAAACAAGGTATTGAAAGATGAAGAGGGAAGATATATAATAATATATGGGGAAATAGGGGAGGAAAAATATGTATTAGTAAATGTATACGCACCAAATGTAAAACAGCAAGAATTTTATGAAAAAGTGTTAGAGCAAATAGAGAATTACCATCAACAAAATGTAATATTTGGAGGAGATTGTAATTGCTGTATGGATTTAAAGAAGGATAAAACTACGATAGCATCAAAAGCTAGAAACATTGAAACAACGGAATTAAGCAGAGTAATGAATAAATGGCAATTAAAGGATGTGTGGAGATTGGTAAAAGGGAATGAAAGTAGATATACATATTATTCATCAGTACATAAGGTGTATACAAGAATTGATTATATTTTGTCTCCAAAAATATGACAAGTAAAGTGCTAAATGCTGATATAGGTATGATTAAGATTTCGGATCACGCTTTGGTTTCAATTGAGGTTGCGCTGAAATGTGATTATGACAAAATGAAAAGGTGGAGGTTAAATACAAGAATACTAAATCATAAAGAGATAGTAGATAAAGTGCAAGCAGAATGGCAAGAAATATGGGGCTTTAATGAAAAGGGGGTGACAAAGGGAGTTCTATGGGATACTATGAAAGCAGTGACCAGAGGGTTATGTATAAAAGAGACAATTAACTTAAGAAGAAGGCAAGAAGAAAGGAAAAGGAATTTAGAAAGAGAAATAGAAGAGATTGAAAAAGCATATGTAATAAAGAGAGATATACGAATTTATGCTAGGTTAAGAGCAAAAAAAGAGGAATTGGATAAAATGGAAATAGACGAAGTACAAGAAAATTTAATTTATTTAAGGAGGGAATATTTTGAGTTTAGTGATAGGAATTCAAAGATGCTAGCCAAATCAACACAGAAAAAGAAAATGGAAGGAATGATAAATACGATAAAAGATAAAACAGGTAAATTATGTAGAGCTATGAAAGAAAAATTGAAAGTATTTGAAGAATTTTATAAAGAGCTGTACCAAACCAAAGCAAAATGATAAATACGATAAAAGATAAAACAGGTAAATTATGTAGAGCTATGAAAGAAAAATTGAAAGTATTTGAAGAATTTTATAAAGAACTATATCAAACCAAAGCAAGCCCCATAGAGGCAATTAGGAAATATGTGGAGGAAAATTGGGAGAGTAAGCTGGAGGAGAAAGATAAAGAGTTACTGGAACAACCTATTAAGAAAAAAGAAATAGAGGAAGTTATTAAGAAATTAAAAGTAGGGAAAGCTCCGGGCTTGGATGGTCTAGGGACAGAATATTATAAAAGCTTTAGAGAAGTTTTAACCCCAAAATTATTAGAATTGTATAATGGAATAATGAAGGGAGATAAAATACCCGAATCATGGAGGAGATCATTAATAATATTAATACCTAAACCTGATAAAGACTTAACAGACCCAGGGTCATATAGGCCCATATCATTAATTAATCAGGATGCAAAGATATTGTCCGCGATAATAGCCAATAGAATGAATAAATGTATGTATAAGTACATAAAAGAAGATCAGTGCGGGTTTATAAAAGGAAGACAAATGTCAAATTTGATAGGGAGAGTATTAAATAAAATTCATTGGGCTAAAGAGGGGAAAGAAAAAGCAGGGATATTATCATTAGATATTTTTAAAGCGTTTGATTGTGTGGAATGGGAGACATTAAGGGAAATATTGAATAAATTTGGAATGGGAAATAGAATAAAAGGAGTACTAAAACAATTTTACTCAAGGAACTCAGCAGTGGTAACTATAAATGACGGAGTGACAAACGAAATAAAAGTGACTAGAGGAACCAGACAAGGGTGCCCTTTGTCTCCGATACTATTTGCTATGGTGATAGAACTGTTTGCTAATAACATAAGGAATGATAAAAATTTAGAAGGGTTAGGAAAAAAGGAGAAACAGAAGGTGAGCTTATTCGCTGACGATACATTGTTATTTATAGAAAATATAGTGGAGAAAATGGATAGAATAAAAGAACATTTGGAGATATTTGGGAAAGCAACAGGTTTACAAGTTAATTGGAACAAGTCAGAAATGATGCTACTTAATTATACAAGAGAAGAAGAAAAAGATTTTATAGAACAGAGCAAAATGGGAATAAGAATTAAGAATAAATTAAAATACTTGGGAGTAATAATAACTAAGGATTTAAAAGAGATAGAGGAAGTAAATGTAGTAACATTAAGGAAAGAAGTCCAGAAAAAGTTAATAGAGTACGAAGGTATACGCTTATCCTGGTTTGGAAGAATAGCATTAGTAAAAATGAAAATACTTCAAAAAATAAATTTTATATTTAGGATGCTACCACTTCAAATTACAGAAGAAGAACTAACTAGATGGCAACAAATGATTAATAAGTACTGTAATGGAAGTAAAAGAAACAGACTAAATAAACAGTTATGGTACAGATCGCAAAAGGAGGGTGGACTAGCGCTACCTAATATAAAAAAATATTATGAAGCAAGTAGATTAAGTTTGGTTATAGAAGGAATGGTTAAAAAAGAGGGGATAGATTGGCTTAGTAATGATTCAGGAAAAGTGGAAGATGAAACCTGGAATATATTTTTTAAACAGTTTACTAGAAAAGAAATGAGGGAAATTAGAAACCCAATGCTGAGTAACATACTGAAAGTATGGAATAAATATAAGGGGAGGTTAATAAAGGAGGGATCAATTATAACCCCAATAGTGATGGAAAAGAAGTTCCCAAAAAATTTAAAAAAAGTAATGGATAAAAAGGTAAGGGAAATAAATTTAGATAGGATAGGGGATTGGATGAAGGTGGAAATGAAGAGGGAAATGATGTTGGAAGAGTTTAAAGAAATAAAATTGTCATGGTTTCATTGTATACAATTAGAACAATGGTTAATAAACTGGAAAAAAAATAATAGAAGTGGAAGCCAACTCAATCAATTCGAACAAATAATACAGAAGGGAAGGGCTGTAGAAGAACACGAAAACTTGAGAGGTATAATTAGCAAAATTTATAAGATACTAATTGAAATGAAGGATGAAAAAACAAAAAAGTGCACCCTTAAAGAGATTTGGGAAGAGGATTTAGGGATAAAAATAAGTGAAATAGAGTGGCAACAATTATGGGGACAAAGACATTTAAAAAATTTATCGATACGAGTTAAAGAAAATTATTACAAGTTAATATGGAAGTGGTACTTGACACCGGTAAGAATAGCATATATGATAAAAATAACTCAATAAATTGTTGGAGAGGGTGTCAAGAACCAGGAACATATATACACATGTGGTGGCAATGTAAATATGTAAATAATTTTTGGGAGAAAGTATTTAGAGAAATAGAAACTATAATGAATATAAAAATAGATAAAAGTCCTAGTATAGCCTTACTATCATTATATAACGATAAGCAATTGAAAAAGGAGGATAAAGAAGCGATAACAAACTTACTAATTATAGCAAGACTGCTTATAGCAAGGAATTGGAAAAAAGAAATGAATATACAAATAGAGGAGTGGTATAAGGAAGCATGGAAAATAGCAATAAATGATAAATTGACATGTATATTAAAGGTTAAAAAAGGTATATGGAAACAAAGCGATTTTGATGCTGTATGGGGAAGATTTGTGGTAAATGGATTAAAAAATAAGGAAGGAAAATTACCGTCACAAGAAGAAATGAAATTTTGGACAGATGAAATGTAAGAATGGTGGCTTGAGACGGGTGGAGGGGAGCACTGTGGTGAAAAAAGGAAAAAAAGAGAAAAGGGGGGGAAATGTCAGAGCAAAACAACAAAACAACATGTTAAAGAGGTTGATGTACAAAATGTAATAGTATGTAATAAATGTGATAAATCAATAAAAAATTATTTAAAAAAAAACAAAGTCTTTAACCTTCTCAACCAAAAAGTGCTGGTGCCTCAAACCTCAAACTCCCACATTTCCATATCAATAAGCTATGGCAATTATAGTAGAGTCAAACCGCATTGATTTTACAGTATAGATGAACCCTAGGTAGGACCTCAATGATAGCAGAAGCAATAAGCACTGTGGAATTTTTCTTCATTTTCCCTTCCAATTTTTGTCCGCTTGGCCAGAGTAGCAAAAAGCCTATAGTTGTTCATTTTCAAGGTTGACTCCAAATCTGGTTCCAACTAACATTCTGGAATTCAGAAATTAAGATTATAGAGTATCACTCTGCAGCAATGTGTTCATTCTGCAAAAACTTTGTAAAAGAGCTTTCCCTGATGTTTGGGATCCTGAACATGTACCTGGAGGTCTGACCAGATTCCTAATATTTATCTCAGGGACTCATCAGCAAATAAAGTTCATCCTGCCTTATTCATTATAGGATTGCATGTAATACACCAATGTCCTCTTGACATTGAAAGGAAATTCACAAGGCTTTCAACACATGTGATTCCCCATCTCATGCCAGGTTTTGATCATATTTTCTCACCATCCAGAAAAGAGCTTGGAAATGCTAACATTCAGATTTTTAATGTGCAGTTCTTATTCAAAAATGACATTATTTCTTTGTACAGGTTGAGCATCCTATATGCCAAAATCTGAAAATCCAAAAGAGTCCAAAATTGTCCACATGGTCAGCTGAGGTAGTGACACCTTGGTTTTCAAATGACTGAGTGAAGACTAATTTTGTTACATGCACAAAATTACTAAAAATATTGTGTATAAAATTAGCTTCAGGCTATGTGTATACAGATATTTGTGTTTGGGCTTGAATTCCATCTCCAAGGTATCTCATTATGTACATATATGCAAATAACATAACCTGGGAGGAAATCCAAAACACATCTGGTTCCAAGGATTTCGGATAAGGGATATTCAAGCTGTAATGCTTTGGATTATTTTTAAATCTAAAAATGGAAAAATTTCTCCAAGATGGCTCCCCTCAGAACACTTCAACGTAATGAGGATATCATGGTGGCATCCTATGTGTCATATAGCAGTTCCACAAATGTGGCTGGTAGAGAACAGGGAGGAGTTGGAGAAATGTCTGGCTCTATCACTTTAGCCAGAATCAAAATGTTTACATCATCTGCTGAAACCTTTGGAGAACCTTGGCCAACGTGAATGGATGATGTGATCATTTCAAGTCTGGCTATGGCAGTGGTTCTCAACCTGTGGGTCCCCAGATGTTTCGGCCTTCAACTCCCAGAAATCCTCACAGCTGGTAAACTGGCTGGGGTTTCTGGAAGTTGTAGGTCAAAACACCTGAGGCCACACAGGTTGGGAACCACTGGACTATGGTGACACCACCAGGTGCTTCTCCAATCCAACCCTCTGCTCTCTATAAGCCACTGTTGAATCAAAATTCGGAGACATTCCTTAGTTTCTAGTGACAACCTGGGATTTCTTTGAAACATGCACTTTTTTCTGTGTTTCCCAAGGTTGTTATTGACCTCAGATAGAGATCCTATTGCCATGGGAGGGTGCTGACCCACTAATTCTTTTACCACGGAATTCTGGAATCACATTGTTTATGGCATTATTAGAACTCAACCAACAGTGATGGGTAACCTGTTGCTTGCTATACCTCACCCAAATGTCATAAATGTTTACAGGAATCAACATACTGGTGCCATTTGTTCAGAGCTGCCTGAAAATACCAAGGATAAATGTTGTGCATTAATTTTTTATGATCAGACCACCCTATTGTGTATTGAAATACTTTAGCTGGACTTTTCAGTAGTATTGGTAGGGATGGAGGGTGGAGAATGATGGCTGTGTCATTTGGAAGCTTGCAGAAACATTCTGTCCATAAATATCATCAGCTGCCATTTTGCCCTTCTTGACATCCTTCATCTATTTGTTTGCTTGGGAGGTAATGCATTAGGAACACCTTGAAATGGAGGTCTGCGTTCGAATGAAGGGGAAAAATTGATCCCTTTTCCTTATTTTTTAGCCAAAAGCTGGGTCTCTTGGATCGGGTTCGTGGTACCAATACTAAAGGAAAGCTATTTACCCCTCTGAATGTAGATGCAATTGAAGAAAGTCCTTCTAAAGAACCTAAGAGTGTTGTAGTCTTGAATAATAGAGAGCGTTTTCGCACTGCATTCCGAATGAAAGCTTATGCGTTCTGGCAAAGCTCAGAAGGTAAATGTTCTCATTCATTCATTCATTTTTCCATATTACGTCATCAGCCAAACCCCTATTTTCTTACTTTCCTTCCTTGGCCTTGTTGTGTCATTTTAAATAGAGTTGAAATGGAATGTTGCACTTAATAAAACTTGATGTTTTGATTCAACACTTTTCATTTCAAGATTACGGTATTATGATTTTTAAATGTGAAAGTATTTAAAAGGTATTCTTCTTATGGGCTGGGAAGAGCTATGGCTTTGCTTTCACTATTGACCTCTTCAGCATTTCGTTTGTTCATGTGGCGGTATATTGACCTTTTGAAATGAAATCTGGTACTCATGTTCAAGGCATGATTCGATGATTCAAGTTCAAATATCACTTTCACTCTCCTACTCATTTGAAATAAGAGCAGGAACATTATAGTAGAAAGGATTCAGTAAAACCCCAAATCCATAAACAGCAATACTTTTTTTTGGGCCAACTCCAAATCATAAAATAATTTATTGCCATAATTTCTTGTGGGAGTATCATATTAAAATTATAGTGCTACCTGTTCCTTGGAAAATGAAGGGGATTTAAGAAGGACCAACGACATCCATGGATTCAACCAACCACAAATTGAAAAAAGTCAGAAAAAAATCCAAACAGCTATCCTTGATGTGTTGTCGAAGGCTTTCATGGCCATAATCACTGGCTTGCTGTGAGTTTTCCAGGCTGTATGACCATATTCCAGAAGCATTGTCTCCTGACATGGACAATTTGAACAGAAAGGAGAATACCATGAAAATAAGCAAAATCTGGCCACCAGTACTACAAAAAAAAACCCCCTCTAAATTCAAAACAGTAAATAAGGAGCAACACTCAAAAAATGGGAATCCCATACAAGAATCAATCAGGACCAGGTAACACCTCCCAACAAAGGATTCCCCCAGGCAGTAACTAATCAGGCTTTGAAGCTACAAGGTCATTAAATGCTAATATAGATGCCCAATTGCAACGTTCACACTTGCCCCAAGCAAACAAGAGTTCTTTCTCCCACCCTGGGCATTCCACAGATATATAGACCTCACTTGCCTAGTTTCCAACAAAACTCACAACTTCTAAGGATGCCTGCCATAGATGTGGGTGAAACATCAGAAGGGAATGCTTCTGGAACATGGCCATACAGCCCAGAAAACTTTCAGCAACCCAGCTATCCTTGATTTTGCTATACACTGATATGCAGATTTAACCTGCTGTAAATCTTCTGTGATCTCACAAATCCTCAGGCTCTCTCCAGCATTTGTTTGAGTTATTCACCATTTAAATAAAGGATGCCATTTTACTAGGCCCTTGTATATAATGGAACATGAACAACCAGTCGATTTTAGGGTCCATGGGTTCTGGAACAAATCTCAGGCAGATACTGAGGGCCAGTTGTACTGTATGAGCAACTTTGTTGTGTTTTATCTCTTTTTTAAACTGGTCTTTGTCCCTGTGGGAACTTATTGCTCCTTTTAGATGCTGGAACCGGGGATCCTCTGGCAGAAGACAGAGGGTACAGCAATGAACTCATTACTGAAGACATGATCCCCACACTGAAAGCAGTCATCCGAGCTGTTAGGTAAAGCATGGGTTGTTTATCAAGTAGTTTGATACTTAATTGAATCCTTTTCACAGAAGTACCTCTGATTTGTGTGATGACTACATTGCTAAGCCATAACTTACAATTCTGATAGAGGTATTGTAAAAAAAGAAAAAAAGAAATCCACCAGTGAAACTCCTCTTTTTGTATCAGAATACTACAGTTCCGCCTCTACAAGAAGAGATTCAAGGAGACTTTGCGGCCTTATGATGTAAAGGATGTGATAGAGCAATATTCAGCAGGACACCTTGACATGCTTTCCAGAATCAAATACCTTCAAACAAGGTAAGAGATCTACTGTCAAGAAGATATGAAGTTATATGGTTCGAATCAATGGCATTGGAGGAAAAACACCAAATTGGGAGGGATAGCTAATACTCCAGAAGACAGGAGCAGAATTCAAAATGATCGCAACAGATTACAGAGCTGATTAGTCAAAACTAACAAAATGAAGTTAAACAGTGACAAATGCAAGATACTCCACTTAGGCAAAAAAAATGAAATGCAAAGATACAGAATGGGGGACAATGCCTGGCTCGACAGCAGGACTTGGGAAAAAGATCTTGGAGTCCTCGTGGACAAGTTAAACATGAGCCAATAATGTGATGTGGCTGCTTAAAGAAAGCCAATTTTAGCCTGCACCAATAGGAGTCTACTGTCTATATCCAGGGAAGTTATGCTATCCCTCTATTTTGCCTTGGTCAGACCACACCTGGAACCACACTGTGTCCTGTTCTGGGCACTGCAATTGAAGGGAGATGCTGACAAACTGGAATGTGTCCGGAGGAGGGTGACTAAAATGATCAAGGGTCTGGAGAACAAGTCCTATGAGGCTCAGCTTAAAGAGCTGAGCATGTTTAGCCTGGAGAAGAGAAGGCTGAGAGGAGACATGATGGCTATGCATAAAGTCATAGGGAGGAGGGAGGAGGCTTGATTTCCGCTGCCCTGGAGACTAGGGCGTGGAACAATGGTTTCAAACCACAGGAAAGGAGATTCCACCTGAACATTAGGAAGAACTTCCTGTCTATGGGAGCTGTTCAGCAGTGGAACTCTGCCCCAGAGTGTGGTAGAGGCTCCTTCTTTAGAAGCTTTTAAACAGGCTGGATGGCCATCTGTCGAGGGTGCTTTGAATATGATTTTCCTGCTTCTTGGCAGGGGGTTGGACTGAATGGTCCATGAGGTCTCTTCCAACTCTATGAGTCTATTCAAAACCTTTAATGGACCCCACTTAAAGATTACCTTAAGAACCACAGGGGTAAACTGCATGTTTAGCAAGAACAAGGTGTCCATAAAGAAAACTATAAAGACTATCTTAACCATCTTGTTAACTATCCTGTAAACAGAGATTGGAGGACATTAAAATTTCAAACTACAGCTCCAGAATCCTGACCCAGTTTGACTACCCTGGTCTACAAAAGTAACTTTCCCATGCTTTTCTAGTAAGACATTTTAATTCTCATATAACAAACATCAGGAAGAGACTGAGCTGGAGTGAGTAAACAGACTTCTTAAGTGTATTGGGTGTGAACAGAGAGATGCAAATGCAGAACAAATAAATTTCATTTTGAGATTTAGGCCTTATCTCAAAGATATCTCATTATGGACATATTTTAAGGAAACTAATCAATATTGACACAGACATTGAAGCAACTTTTCTTCAGGTCAAATGGGATCTGGCCTTATTGATTTGATTGACCAGTATATTTAGGCCCCTTCCACACTGCCCCTATATCCCAGGATCTGATCCGAGATTATCTTCTTATTACGGAATATCTAGCAGTGGAGACCCATATTATCCAGTTTAAAGCAGATAGTCTGGGATTGGATCCTGACATATACTTACTTATATGATCCCTTATAGCCCGAGGATGATGGTCCTCCAAGTCTAGTGTCTTGGAGGTGGGTCTGTAGGTGGCTGTGGAGCTCTATTCTTGATCCACATGTTCTCCCGCAGTGAGGACATTGGTTTCCAGGTGGAAGGTGGTCCCAGTCAGGGTTGGCTTGATGCACCTTCCTCTTGGCAAGTTTCTCCCTTTCACCCTCCATTTGTGCCACTTCAAATTCTGTAGCACTGCTGGTCACCGCTGACCTCCAGTTAGAGTGCTCAAGGGCCAGGGCTTCCTAGTTCTTGGTGTCTATGCCACAGTTTTAAAGGTTGGCTTTAAGCCCACCCTGTCTACAAACATTACCTCACCCACTCTTGAGTTGAGAGTTTAGGAGATGCTTTAGAAGACGGTAAGATATAGGGCAGTATAGAAGAGGGCTGAGAAGATTTATATCCTACATTTGACTAAAGTTTAATCACCTAGGAAAACATATAATACTATTAAAGTAATACTATTCCTTTGGAAAGGGGGGTTACTGTGATGGATGGTTGGTTGGATTAATGGATGGATGAATTGAATGACAACCTTTTCACTGTGTCCTGTTATTGTCTTCTTTCAGAATAGACATGATTTTTGCTCCTGGACCTCCATCTACTCCCAAGCATAAGAAATCCCAAAAGGGAGGAACATTCTCTTACCCTTCACAGCAGTCCCCAAGGTGACATTATTCTGTGTGCAACTCACTGGGAACAGATTTCCAACTTTTGCATCAATCTAATTTGATGCGCTTAGTGTCAGTATGAAGCAGGTTCTGGATGCCGCTATGCAATGTTTCTGCATAGATTGAAATGAGTGTAGTGTAACCAGATTTAAAGATATAAATATGCCCTAAAGAGATCTTGAAATACTTTTAAAAGAAAGTATGAAGTACATGCTATTAGTCCCCTTTTCCCAATAACAAATGTACAATTGACCCCCCACATCTTCAGGTTAAACTTTTGAGCCACTTACTGAAGAGCCACTTACTGAATTGGGTGAAATAGATCCATTCTGCTTCCAATGGCATTTCCACCCCACACCAGAAGTAGAACCCATCTAGGAAGTCTTTGTTTTGGCTTTGTTGAATTGTGGGAAAGAATTGTAAATATCCTCATCGTTGAGCCTCAATTGAAAACTGAATTGGCCCCTTTCGCCCAATCTGGCAGCTGGCTCTCAAGGTGGATATGGAGAGGGGCAGACTTGGAAATGCATAAATAAATAGTGAGTTTAGGATACTGGTGTCTTGTCAATAGAAAAGAAATAGTACAAGAGAAACATGGGCAGCATTTATTGGCATTCCCAATACAGACCTGATTAGTAAGCATTTGTTTTTGTATTTTCCTGTTCTCTCCCCTCCCCCCCATTATTGTTAAAAACCAGAGTGTTGTAATGTGCCAAGATAACATATCTCATCAAGGACAGGCTAATATTAATTAGATTTCTATTTTTAAGTCCCTGTAATCCTTTAAGCGATAAAGATAGCCATAGAAAGAAGGTCTGAACAATCTGTTGTGTAGAAGGATGTTTTTAATCAATCAAGAGCTATGAATTGATTACTACTAAGGTGATCAATTTATATATTCCAAAGAGAAAAACAATTATAGCAAATGTAGATACAACAGCTAGTAGTTTCAGTGCTGAAACTATAAAATCAAGTACAGTAAAGCCAACCACAATGAATTCCGGCTTCTATTCCTTTCAAAGAAAGAGCCTCCACCACACTCTGGGGCAGAGAGGTCCACTGTGAGAGCTGTTCAGCAGTGGAACTCTCTGCCCCAGAGTGTGGTGGAGGCTCCTCCTTTGGAGGCTTTTAAACAGACGCTGGATGGCCATCTGTAGGGAATGCTTTGAATGCGATTTTCCTGCTTCTTGGCAGGGGATTGGACTGGATGGCCCATGAGGTCTCCTCCATCTCTATGATTCTATGATTCTATTCTATGATTCTGTTATTCTGATTCACATACAAATGCTCATATACAAACCAAGTATGTACAATAATTATTTTTCGTAACAGTCTTTACTTTGGGATTATTATGTATCTGCTTTGTGTGCTATGGGGTATGAAATATTTTGCAGGCAGAACTATTCATGGAAAGGTTAAGAAAGGTTTACATGTTGTTAATCTCTCTCTTTTTTCTTTTTCAGGAATGAGCCGTACATAGCCAAAGCATCTACAGTAGATTCTGAAGACCAAAGTATGATGGGCAAATTTGTTAGAGTCGAAAGACAGGTATGAAATAATTAGGGCTTTACATTGATTCCTTCTCTTTTGGCTTTATAACTAAGATTTTGTACAACCCTGTCACTGATTGGTTTCTTCCTACTTTCTGGTACTTTTCAAAGGCACAGTTTGTATAGTACTCAAAATTATTGAGTTAGTAGCCCTGATGGTTTGTAACAGATTCTCAGCTCTGTTTTCAAGCCATCAGAGCTACTAACTCAACAGAAAGCACAAGATATTATTTCATAAAGAATATTCATTAAGTAATTTCAATCTATAGGCATTTGTAGCCAGAGTAAGCACTACAGAACATCATGAAATACATAATTTGGGACTAATCTTATTCATTATATTTAAAATATGATGCAATAAATACAATATTTTCAAAATACAAGTCTTCCAAGGCATCAGCAATAATTCATTTTCATATAGACTTTTCATGGAAGCTGGTAGCTTCTATATCAATGGAGATGATAATCAGCCATAGATTTTAGACTGAACTTCATAGGAGCTATCTACATTGCAAAACCAGCTCTCCCCAAAAACCCAACACAAAAGCATTTGGAAAAAAGTCTATGGCTTAGCACCAGTAGTAGAATGCTCATTTTGCATGAGTAAGACCTCTAGAGTAACTTACTCTATCTCCAAGTAGGTTTCGGAAAGCATTTCCAACATTTCACAGATGAAACATTGCTCATTGAGTGTTCTCTTTCAGGTTCATGACATGGGGAAGAAGTTGGATTTTTTAGTCGATATGCACATGCAGCATATGGAGCAGTTGCAAGTCCAAGTCACAGAGGTTTGCCCTTCGAAAGAAACTTCATCCCCAGTAGAGGATAACAGATACTCGGAGCTGAAATCCATCATTTACAAATACTCTGAGCCTTCCATTCATGAAAAGCCTCCAAGCTTCCACCATGTTCCTGTGAACAAAGTCCCTCCTTTTGGATTCACATCGCAGGGCCAAAGCTGTGGCCCATTTCCATCTCCGTTTGGTGGGCAGAACTCCAGTCGGTGGCCGGCCATGCCATTTTCGACCTCATACACAGAAAGGCCAACAGTTTTGCCTATACTTACATTCATCGACCCCCACATTTCCTACCAGTCACCGCCAGGTGATTTCCAGAGCCCCCACTCAGAAAGAATCCCTTCCAGACAAAAACACAGCTTAACGCGAGACAGTGACACCCCGTTATCCCTCCTCTCGGTCAACCATGAAGAACTTGAACGTTCACCAAGTGGATTCAGCATCTCCCAAGACAGAGACGATTTCCTTTTTGGGCCAAATGGAGGTTCAAGTTGGATGAAAGAAAAACGCTACTTGGCCGAGGGTGAAACGGACACAGATACTGACCCGTTTACCCCAAGTGGGTCTATGCCTCTGTCTTCAACAGGAGATGGGCTTTCTGATTCTATATGGACTCCTTCGAGCAAGCCAGTGTGAGGTTCTCCATACGGGTGGGTTGGGCAGAGTCATTGGCTGGCTTCTTCTCTCAATGTAAACATGAACTTTGTATATTTCACTCTCACACCCAAAGCTTCCTAGCTCAAACAAACCAACACAACACAACACCGGTGGCTGCACTGCATGCTGGTATTAGTGATAGTCATTCCACACCATTTCATTCGGTGGAATAATGCGGTTCTGTTCATGCTGCCAAAACTAAGTGGTTTAGTTTGGAGCATGGTTTTGCATGACTTTACACTATAAATGGTACAGATAATTTCTTCCGTGATTTAAAATTACAAAAATTATGTTTTCGGTATACCAAGGGTCAGGTCAATGCCGGATTGAAAAAAATGCTCCCAAACAGAGGCAGATGTTGCATTTTGTCAGCAAAAGAAATCTTAGTTTTCAGACAAATTCCCTTTGCAGAATATATCTTTTATTATTATTATTATGAGATATCTCCATGTTCAACGTACTGTTTAAGTCTTGGTTATTCACTGAATTCTTGCTCGTATCATTGAAATCATGTTTGTTAATTTTGTTCATCCAGATTTCCCTTTGTTTATATTTTTGAAGGCATTTCTCATGCTCTTCTGAGTCAGAGAGTGTGGCATACCTTAAAACCCCAGAGGACCTAAATGCTTATTATTATTATTATTATTATTATTATTATTATTATTATTATTATGCAATATTTATGTTTGTATTATTTCAAAATTGGCTAAAATGTGCCTAATGCCTTCTGGGTTGCTGTCAACTAGGAGTTTCAATCCCAAGGAACTCCATGGGTCTGAAGCCATTTTTAATCTTTATATTCCCTTGATTCGAAATGGGATTCAAAGGTAGCTAACACTCTCTGGGGTCTCTGTGGTTAAGAGCCAGGTCACATTTTATACTTAATGGTAGCAGGCATGTTTTACATTTGTGTTGCCTTTGTAAGAAATATGCTTTCCATGTGGCGGAGACATATATCTGTGCCGTCAGGACAGACATATCATAGATGTTCCCTAGGGATGTGGTTCTCTGCAGTGCAGCTACTATGCATTTGGAGATAATGCTTCTCTCCTTCATATGTTATGTGTTCATGATAGGGAGCCACACTTTATATAAGGCAACTGTGCCTAATCCCATCAAGTATGAAATCAACTCTGAATTGCCTTGAACTCTAGGATACATGAGTACTAGGCCTGGGTAACAACGGAAAAAAATGTTTCTAAAATCGATTTGTATTTGGGTTTTTTTTGTTTCGATATTTAAAATAATTACAAAATTTTCCTTTTAAAAAGTTCGATATTGACGAAATTTCGTAAATGGTAAAAAATTAACGAATCGATTTCCGAAACAATAACGAATCGATTCGTTAATGGCGGACGCGACCGCGAAATACGCTAAAAAACCTCCAAAACCTTCTTAAGCTTCCCTCTCCCTCTGTTGTTGACTGTTGGTGTGATATTATAATTTTTTTTCACTAATTAAACCATAAAACTGGCCCAGACATGCGGAAATAATAACGAAACGACCTCAAAACAATAACGAAACGAATACAATATCGAAATACGAAGCATTTACAAAACGTTTTTGAAATTCGTTTTTTTTAATAATTGCTCCAGAATGGTTCGTTATCGTTTTGTAATTGAAAAAATTAGCGAATTATTAACGAATTATGAATTAACGAAACGAAACCGCCCAGCCCTAATGAGTACTTAACCCTCTTCCTTAAGTTTTATGGATTTCCATGGGATTGTAATAGGCTTTATGTCTCTTTCCTGCATAATCAACAGATAACAGTTACTATATACACTCATATATAAGTCAAAGAACAGGTTTTGGGCCCAAAATTATGGATTTTACTATGATCCTTGGATAAGTTGGGGGTCACTCTATGGAAAGAGGAAAGCAATAGTCCAACCACCTTGGTCACCATCACCACCATTTTTTTACCAAGATGTTCAAAAAGCCCAGAAGAAATCCCAGGATGAAGAAGATTGGTGTTTCTTTTAGTTTCTTCTGGAAATAGACTAAGCTCTTGCTTTTCACTGCTCTAGTCCAAGAAGGGGGTGGTATATATCAGTTGACTATGAATAATATGTTTTTGGGATCAATTTCTTGACTAAAATTTCTAGACTTATGCATGAGTATATATGGTATTGTCTCATTGTCTAGGATCACCACGTATTGTGCATTTCAACAATCTAAGGATCCCTCGCCACCCTCAAATGTGGCTGGCTTATAGTGTCCAAATATGTTCAATAGGATTCTCTCTCTCTCTTGAGGTTCCACTGAAATATGATTCAACTTAATTAAGAATTTTGTGGATTAGGATAAATAATTTTCTTATTCTATCTTATGAAGCGTAGTTTGATCAACCTTAGCCAACTGTCAGTAGAGCCATTCCTTCTCTTCTGCCAATATTACAAAAACTGGCACCAAGTGAGCACAGCAAAAGTTGTATATTATTTCCTTAAAAAATCAACAACTATTTTGTTCTTGGTTTCAGTGGTGATGACATTTCAACCAGTACTTTTCAACAATAGTATTAGCGGAGACATTTCCAGGTTCTATTTATAATGTTTATTCTCTTATTTTGAGGGAATTTGCATAAATGAATGACTTAATTTCCCTGTGCCTCAGTTTCCCCATCTGTAAAATGGGTCTAATTATACCTCGCCCTAGGGGATTGCATGATGCTCGGTTTGTGCTTATCTGTAAAGCACTTTCAACTCATCAGAAAGTTGGTCAATCTTTCCCCTTTGTGGCTTGTGGATTGTACAATATAGGACTCATTTTCATAAGCATGAGCAAAAGAATGGCCCTGGTGTTGTTATTTTTCTGTCATTGGTACCCATGATTCTTCTTGTCTATGAGCAAATCTCAATTCACTTACATTTTTGATGATTCCTTTTGAGGGAGATAATTAATGCCAACCAGACCATCATGCATAAAGGGCCAGCCAGTGGAGCACTCTTACATGTGTATCAAGTGGGGCATTCTGTTCCTGCATTGTTTTCTACTCATTAGAATAGCAAATTCCTTTCTTTCACATTACCTGATATTATTTTGGAAGTGAGGGTAGGAAATAGATGTAGTAGTTAAATGGGAGACCATCAAGAAATGCCAGGAATCTCCAATTAAAACCAGGAAATAATCTTACCTAAAATCTTGAGTCCTGCAGATCAGAATAGATATTAAGCTAATAGTCTGACCCAATATAAGTGAACTCCCTATTTCTCACTACCTGATCCTTTGAGCTGGAGATACTTGCAAAGCATGAGCTCCATAGCCAAGTGGTAGTATACCCCTGACAACTTTTTACTTTAAACAATGAATGCTTTGGATGTACTACATCAGCCCAGTAAGAGATGCTTAAATTGAAGGGTTATTGACTGGGATCACTCCTTGAAGGATTTATAGCTGGAGAATGGATTGGTTGTACAATGACATTTCCATCAATTGTAATTCTAAAAGTTTTTTCACTTACGATACACATGACAATAACAATTAATGACTCTTGGTGAATATGGCTTTGTGAACAGCTCTGGGAATTAATTCTGATACTAATCTGCCACCTGATTGTACACTTCTGTCATCAAAACTTCTTAATTTGTTTGTCTGCTAATGTTGCCTTTAGGTGGGACATTCCTTGAGTTTATGTTGTTTGAGATGGTCGTAGTCACAACTAGATTGATGCCATTAAAATCAATGGGACTCATTCACAACTATCTGAAGCCCCACTGATTACAATAGTCCTCCATTGTGTCACCAAGATTGGATCCAAGTCTGATGCATAAAACAGCCATTTGCTAGTCAAATAAGAATGCATAGCAATGGAATTTAGTTCCTTTTCTTTTTACTGAGTTGCTTCTTCATTGTAGAAACCAAATGAGGAAGGCTTCCATATTCTTAGTGAATTATGATGGCCAAGGTCAACTCATAGCATCTTAACTTAGTTTTTGGCTCTGACCATGCAACCAGAATTGCTCCCCAAAGCTAACTTTTCCGTGTGTCAGTCCCTTCAAGATAACAATTTCTGTGTTTCCAGAGAGTGGGAACAGTAGGAGAGGTTCATCTAGCTGTTTTCCTTCAGATGAACACACAGTAACAACATCATCCTCAGAAACTTCCTATGGATCCTTCAGGGTGTTGCTAGTGAAGACTATTTTGGTTCACTCATCTAAAGGGAAATGACTGGCTACCCCATCCTCCACCCCACCCACCATCAAACATGGGCACACTTATGCAATCACCTAGGAGGGGATTCAAAAGGGGTTGACCATATAGATTCCTTCCCTATCCTGTTATTGTAGAGGTGGATAACTTTTGGCCTTCAAGAAATTTTGGATTTTCACTTCGCTTTGGATCTTTTCCAGTCTTACACTTCTATATATCTGGAAGCCAAGTCTAGTGTGGCCAGTATCATGGAATTGTTGGAGCTGATCTCCATAATAATTGAAAGGCCAAAGAGACCCCCTCTTACTGTGTTTGAAAAATCCGACTTCTTTGTAGAACCTTGGGTTGACTTCACAAAAAGCATTGGACACACAACTTGTAAATGTAGTTGCTATGGGACAAAATGCTAAAGGAAAACTATTTTCAGATAGCCCCCATTCCCTCAATGAATCAAAATTTATATATACTTTACGAGATCTGTGATCACCATGCTCTATTTACCTTATGTTATTATTTCTATTTTAATCCTGAAATCATGGGTTGATTCAATATATGTTGACTAAAACACAGAACAACAAATCCATTTTGGCAGGTCAACAGAGAGCTAGTTGGCACAATTTGGCTATCAGTATAGAGGCTGCCTTGAATCCCTTCACTACATTCCCATGGAATTGACCTGAAGAGGAACAAACAGGCTCTAAAACCGAGAAGAACAATCAGATTCATTAATAAGGCAGCACATCTGCTAAACTGCACTGCCACTTTAAAAATCAGGTACAACTACATGGACAGCACTGTTTTTGTATCATTGGAAGGCAAGGCACTCTTTCGAGTAGGAATGGTCAATGCTTATTGGATTAGGGCTATATTTCCCAACTCAAAACTGCCCTTTGCATGGTTGGCTCTATGTTCAATATGAAAGCATTGTAATAATAACTGTGACCCCAAAACAGAGATGTGCATGACAATGTTTGTATTTGACAAAATGCACTTTCTTTTATTTTATATTGCATTGTTTTTCCCAAGAAACTGTTTGCAAGAGGGGTGTTTGGGGAGGTGAGTGAATGCATTGAAGGTATTGTCGGAAATATACTAATGTGCATTCCCTTGTGCAGTTGCGCTTGTTGAGTGAAGCAGGGCACACGCAACTTGGTTGTTAGCACAATAGTAATGCTCTTCCTTCTACAGAATTAGGGAGACTGAGAGTAAAAGGATATTCTCTGTCTTTCTCTTTTCTCTTTTGTAATCAATGAGGTCATATAGCCCAACATGAAAGGTTATGTGGCTTCATGAAAACAACGTGTTCACTCTGTAATCCTCAATTATGTAGGATCACATAGTGAAAGAGTCCTTTGAAGTAAAGAAAAATGGCATTGGGGAAGCAACAGTCAGAGAAACAATGGCAGTAAATGGGTGCAAAAAATGAATAAAAGGAAAATATTTTAATAGTCCCCTTTATCAATTATTCTGGTAGTTTGCATACTGAAATTCAAAACTTGTGAGAATTTGGCATAGCCACTCGCCCTTGAAGCAGATGATACAGAACTGGACAAATGGGGATAGCAATCCAGCAATCCTCTACATAGTATACATATTACATGTCGAACATGATGCAGCCTCCATGTAGACTAGCATCATTGTAGCACACTTGTCAGTGAGTGGATTCTGTTGTGCAAAGCATGGCCACAGTGCATAAGTGTGCAATTTAAGTGCACAGTGAAATGCTCAGTGGACATTCACAATGTTGTATGTCTGTTATGCTATGGCCAAAAATATTATCCTGCATGAATATCATGATTTAGGAATGTGTATCTCACAGGGCAATTCATGTGTGTTGTTCATGCTTCTGCTTCTCTCCCTTTTTATAAAGGCCAGTTCCTACAATGGGTCAACTTGGTTGTGTGGAACAACTATTAATATTAAATGTATTTTGCCTATTTCACATGTGCTGTTTTCAAGCCACCCTATATCTGTGCATTTCATTTTTTTCTGTATCTTACATTGCTCCCTATTGATATTCAGCTCTATTATTATTATTATTATTATCAATAACAATAACTATAATAACAATAATAATAATATCACAAAGTCTTAAATGCTTGGGAAGTGTTCAACTTGTAATTTTGTGATACGAAATCCAGCATATATCTCTTGTTTGCTGTGTGTTTTGTATCAGTGAAATAATAATAATAATCTTCATTAATATTCCGCTCTATCTATGTACCTGAGGTGACTCAGAGGTACATATGACAGGTACATATATGGCAAACATTCAATGGCATTATACAATTGAGAATTGACAGAGACAAACAGTACATAAACAGAGGCAAGGTTTCCCTCTTTTCATCTCCTGCACTCAGCTGTGATCAACTTGGCCATGGTGAGGAGCTGTTGATTCATTTTCCATGCCAAGGAGTCTGTCATCCATGGATGCCTTTCCTGGTCGGATTTTTGCCAGCATGTTTTTTCAGGGCACCGTTTACCTCCCCGCTAAAGTTGTACCTATTTATCTACTTACATTATTGTTTTTGAACTCCTACGTGAGTGGAAGCTGGGCTAATGGTAAGGAGCTCACCTCATCCTGAGTTTGAACTGCCTCCCTTCCATTTGGCAAGATCTTCTAAAGCAGGGGGCTTAAGCCACTGTACTAGCCTGGCCCTGTTATGGTCTACTCCAGTGGTTCTCAAACTGTGGGTCCCCAGATGTTTTGGCCTTCAACTCCCAGAAATCCCAACAGCTGGTAAACTGACTAGGATTTCTGGGAGTTGTAGGCCAAAACACCTGGGGATCCACAAGTTGAGAAGCACTGGTCTACTCTGTTATGGTCACTTTCAGTCCCAAAATAAAGAGTTTCCTCTTTCTTTTCATCCCAGGTAAATTCTCCTGAATGAGTCAAAACTCAGACAAAAGACACATTGGTTGTTCTGGCTCCCCTACAGCCTTCCAGTCCAAATCAATAGTAGTTGTAAAACTTCTCTGAGTTTTAGCTTGTTTGTTAAGGAGCTGTCCAAGGTGTTGATAGTGTTCAGAACCTTGGACAGCTCATATAAAGATCAAATTCTTAAAACATTAGAATGAATTTACAGGCACCCTGACAAAAGTGCTTCTAGTCATCTCAATCTGTCCCATATCATTTGCTTCAGAGGAAAGAACATATTTCATTTTAAATGGTCAAAAGCATGTTTTAGGCATTGTACTGAAAATAAAATTCTATGTAGAAATTTGTTTTTCTGCAGAGAAAAAGCAGTTTCCTGGGTAGAAAATGCTGCAATTGGTGGGTGTGTTTTACAAAATGTGCATATGGTTGATATGCATCAAACCCTGCATTTTCTGAAGAGCTTTTCTGTGATCCTCCTCCTCCTTTTCTTCTTTTTTTTGCAAAACAAGCATATGCAAACTTTGCACAGAATAAGTCCCAAATTGATAATACTAATAGACCTCAAACAAGATATGGTTTTCAAAGTTTTTCACACAGCAGAAAGAAGATTGCTACAATTAGTCAGTGAACAAGTGCATCTCTTGCCTTTGCTTGCTCAGACTGCCATGGGAAGGAACTACTGGGTAGAGTCAGTGTTGCCACCCCTTTAGCCATTGCCAAATTCAAAAAGTAACATCTGTGTATATTCATGAAAAAGAAATAAGTGCTGATTTGGGCCCCTTTAACCCTACGTAATTGAAACATTGTGATTCTGCGTTCACTGCCATATGATAGAATCCCGGGATTTGTAGTACAGGGATGAACATTTAAAATTCTCACAGAGAGAGAGCTCTAGTATTTCCTTGAAGTACAAACCCCAGGATTCCATGAGATGTTGCCATGGCAGTTAAAGTGGAACCATAGTGCTCTAACTGTGTGGTGTGAAAGGGTTCCAGGCAACTCGAAATGCTTCCCTCTTGACAAATAGCATTGTCGAACCCCACACTCCCTTTGCACCAAAGTGCAGTCTAGTTCTTCAGGATTCCATGACGAATTGTGTTTTGTTTTCTTGCTTAGAGCCTATTGTTCTTACAACTTGTATTTTTGTGCCTTGCTCACTCAAAGTACTTTCTCCATGCTATGAAGATGCTTTTCCGATTTCTGGCTGACAAGGGAACACAACTTTTATACAAGTGGCCTTTAGTGCTCTTTCTAATATGATTTCATGTAATTTTTAAACGGTATGTGTACTTTCTATTCCAGCACTGTCTAATGTTTGAACTACTTTAATATGTTGATTTCAAGATATATATATATATATATTATGCAAATAATACTTCTTACTTGTTTTTTATTTATGTTCTGTCTTTAAAGAAAAAAAACTGCACCACTTATTAAGAAATAAATAGAAATTTCAATTATTCACCATGGTGGAGATTTCATTTTATTTCAGAACAACCATTACAATGGGAAACCCTTGTGTTTGTCTTTAAGATGAAGACCTTTGATGGTTTAATCCTAGACATGTTGATTTAGAAGTAAGTCCCACTTATTTCAACAGGACTTATTTCCAGATTACAATCCAATAAGTCCCGTTGAATTCAAGGGGACTTACCTCCAGATAACAATCCAAGTTTTGTGTGGCTATTCAATCCTTGTCAAAAGATTGGAAATTGCTTGATGGCTTGATGGCCAGGATGCTAACTGGGGCCCCTTACAGAGAGAGGTCAACCCTCCTGTTCAAGGAGCTCCACTGGCTGCCGTTTATATTCCGAGCCCAATTTAATGTGCAGGTGCTTACCTACAAAGCCCTGAACGGTTTGGGACCAGCCTACCTGCGTGACCCCATTTCCATCTACGAACCCACGCATTCACTTCGGTCATCTGGAGAGGCCCTGCTCGTGATCCCACCTGCGCCGCAAGCGCGCTTGGTGGGGACGCGGGACAGGGCCTTCTCCGTGGTGGCCCCCCGACTCTGGAACACCCTCCCCAAAGATCTTAGACAGGCCCCTACATTGGCAGTCTTCAGAAAGAACCTGAAGACCTGGCTATTCCGGTGCGCCTTCCCAGATTAGGAAATCTCCACTACCAAGTCCCATGAGCACTTTACTAGAACCAATGATTGCTGCACATCGCACACTGCACTTGCCCTAGAAGCCTCATATACACCTCCTGTCACAACAGCACTTTTAATCTTGTACCCATTACTCTGGCCTGGCCCAGTTCTATTGCGTTTAGTGTATTGTTTATTGCCTGTTGTTCATTTTGCTTTATTTTGTTTTAATTGTTTGATTTGCTTAGATTGTATTGTTATATTGTGTGTTGAGGCCTCGGCCTGTGTAAGCCACATCGAGTCCTTTGGGAGATGCTAGCGGGGTACAAATAAAATTTAATAATAATAATAATAATAATAATAATAATAATTCTCCACACTTCTTACTCTACATTACTTACTGACAGAGAGAGATACTCGTTAAGTTTCAGAAAGTATTTACAAATTACAGAGATGATTTTCTCCTAACTGTAAAAGAAAGGTGTTCCCTTTATTAATTTTCCACTTTTTCTCCCAGGAGGAACACAGAGTACACATATATAGTACACATACAAGGCAAACATTCAATACCTTTTCCCACAACGAACAATGACATACAATACACAGATAAGGTAAATGCCTTCCCCTTTTCATTTCCAGTGTCTGGGGGAGATGCTCAACACCGACCATGGGGAGGTGCTCTTGTTCCATTTTCCATGTCAAGAAGTCTGCTGACATCTCTGATCTTTTTGCTGGCATGTCTGCATGGGGTGCCCTTTTATCTTTCTGCCAAGGCAGTAGCTATTGATCTACCCATGCATAATACAACTACCTGCAGCAGAGGCTATGACTGTAACCTTATGGCATCATAGCTAAGTCCCTGGTAGAACACATAAACTTTGTAAAGAATTGCAAAGATGCACATTATCTTGCTCTGTCTTGCTGTATGATGAGAGTTTCCGTAGCATCCTGTTCCCTATTGTGCAATGTCTGATGCCAATAATGAAATAGGATCTCTGGTGCAATTGCCATATTTCTGGTTCCATTTGAGCAATGGTCCTGAAAATGCAAGCATTGTGAAATATTACGATTCACTTTTATGCAATTATAAATTGGTTTATTATTATGTAAACACCTAACACAATAGTAGCTGATGCATGTGGAAAAGTGTGTCTCTAAATTCACATCCTGTGGTAGAAAATATTTCGCCCTCCAAAAGAATTACCTAAAGTTTTAGAACTTCCACTTTTCTAATTCTCCAAATGTACCACCACTTCTCTCATTTCCCATTTCTTCATTTTTCGCCCTTGGCGAAACCTTTTGCCCATGATTGAAAAATTCTCTTGACTCCAGTAAATGGAATGGTAAAGACTATAACCTTGAGAAAAGCCCATGCATAATTCACTGCTTTTTCCGCTGTCACGGAAAATAATAGAATTGCCCCCTTCTCAGGCTTCTTGTATTCTGGCTGGAATTGAACAATAGAGTGATTTAGCTCAACATCATTTTGCAGGAGAGCAAAGCTGAAATGCTCCAAAATGAAATGGCCATGTGATGTATATCCTGATGAAAGTCAAATTATCATTGCAGCTAAACATCAAACAGTTTGGATGAGGACCCAAAGGATACCATTATTCTTCTATTCCAGGAGCTTGCAATAGATTATTATACTGGACTCTTTCATTTGTGCCTGGTACATAAAAATATTAAATACAGATCAATTGCAACCAAATGTCCTACAAGATACACACGAATAAAGGATTATTCCTCTTCTTCAGTTTTGGCATTCACAGTTTATCATATTTTATAAAAACCTCATTTTATTACAGAATGGTGGGAGTTTAGATTTCTTGCCAATAGACAGAGAGTTCTGGGAGATGTAGTCTGAAACATGACTTCTCTGATCTCTGCAAGTTGCAAAGAGGAGTACTTGAACATCTCTCATCTGCAACATCTGATGGACTCTACAGTACAGTAACAAACATATCAACTGGAAAAATGGGACAAAACTCCCTCTTATTTATATGGATATTAGAAATACTAAATATTAAGATCGGGGAAGACAGATATATCAAAGCAGTGAAGATAAAAGGGCAAGATTTTAAACTTAAGACTTGTGGGTGACATGGTGGTCATTATAGAAGACCCTGTAAAGAGTATACCAAATTGGATGGAAATAATTAGTAGGTATGGAAGGGTGGCAGGTTTTAAAGAGAAATCAACATTTTAACTAAAAAATATTTCAAAAATAATATTGATAAGCTGGAGAGCTTATCAGCAAAGGAAAGTTAAGTATTTAGGAATATGGATAACTAATGAAAAACAATCTATATCATGATAACTATGGGAAGGCATGAAAGGAGGTCAAAAAAGACCTGGAAAGATGTCAAAGGATCCAGTTATCCTGGTTGGGAAGAATAGCAGTGCTAAAAGTAATGATTTTTACCAAAAATGCTATTTTTATTTCAAAATTTACAAATACTCAAGGGAGCGAAGGTCTTTGATAAATGGAGAAAAGATATGGTGAAAATCATATGGAATGGGGAAAAGCTAAAATTGTGTATAGAAATCTAATAGATGCCAAAGACAGAGGAGAAACAGCGCTTCCAGATCTCAGATATTATTATGAAGCCACAGGCTTTAGTTGGCTAAAGGGCTACATAAAGTTAGAAAATCATGCTTTACTCAATTTGGAGGGGTATAATTTAAAATTTGGTTGGCATGCCTATTTATGGTATGGAGAAGATAAGGCTTAACAAAAACTTTAACAGGCATCTGATAAGAGCTAGTCTTCTAGTGATGTGGAAAAGATATAAGGAAGGGATGGAGCAGTGGTGGCAGCAGCGGCAACAACAACAACAACAACTGCAACAACAATGGTTATTTCTTTCCTATCCTCAAGGCTTGAAGCAAGATACAAAATTGTTAAAATGCACAGATAGAACCATAAAGCAATTAAAACAGACATAGACCTCAAAGTCTTCACAAGTGGAAAAGTATTGGGCTTTTTATCTAATTTGGAATACAGGGGAAATCCCCTTGTTTACTTTGATTTTCTTTTTCATTTATTGTAAAGAATAGTAAATTGTAACAGCAGCCAAAGGCAACCCAGGGATAAAAACACAGAGAGAGGGTCGAAAGGGTTATCCCAAACTCTCCTTGCCTGAATGCACTCTCATGCATCACCACCCACTATGTTGACTAAAGCAGTGGTTCCCAACCTGTGGTCTATGGACCACCAGTGGTCCACCAGAACTAAAATATGGTCTGCAACCTCACTGTTACTACACAATTGCAACAAGAGTGACTGATCTCATGAAACCCTCTTATATAGTACTGAGGCTTATTAAATATGGTTTTCTGTGGGCGAGGAGATGGCAACTACTGGATGACATAGGTTCTATATCAGAAACAAGAGCTGGTGTTGTCTA
Organism: Anolis sagrei ordinatus; assembly: GCF_025583915.1. Taxonomy (NCBI): domain Eukaryota; kingdom Metazoa; phylum Chordata; class Lepidosauria; order Squamata; family Anolidae; genus Anolis; species Anolis sagrei. Next base: position 237,166,853 of record NW_026847438.1, on the reverse strand, counting down.
TCCAATGCAATTTTCTGAATCAGCACCCCAAAATACCAAACCAAATCTAAAGTTGACCAAAACCTGATCCATAACTCTTTTGGTACTAATGTTGGAGAGTTCTCCCTAGTCAAAGTGGTCCCTAGCCAAAGTGGTCCCTGGTCAAATAGTTCCTGGTCAAAAAAAGGTTGGGAACCACTGGACTAGAGAAATACTAAGAGTACATCTACACTGTAGAATGAACGCAGTTGGAGACCATGGCTCAATGCTATGAAATCCTGAGAGTTGTCATCTGGTGACGGATAAGCAGCATTGAAGGCTCATGACTCTGTAAAACCACAGTTTTCAGGCTTCCATTGCACTGAGCCATGACACTTAAAAGTTGGGTCAAACTGCATTCTTTCACAAAGAAATAGATAGACAGACAGACAGACAGACAGACAGACAGATAGAATTTATCTTTTCCAAGTGTTGTCCTTCACCTGGAGATTGCATTTGGCACGACAGTTGGCAGTTGTGCCAGCCCTTGATAAAATATGTAGACCCTAAGCCAAGTAGCAGCAATGCCATTCTGTGAGGTCACCTTCTAGTTGTGAAAAAGCAACTTTACCCTGATGTCAGTAGGAGGGCCTGTCTCTTTAAATGGTGGAAAAAAGAATCGTCTCAATTCTATTTCTCGGGCAGAGCAATTACTGCCCAAAGTCGTTTCATGTCCCCTCTAAGCCAAATCATCCCATTGAGAGATTGCCTCCAGTTGATGCGACAAGTCCTTTTCCTTGCAGGTGAGTGTTTTTCACTTAATCTCTGCGCTCCTTTGGGAATGAAATTCCTTCTTTTCGCCCCTCACTGAGGTCTTAAACAAAATAATCCCACAAAACTATGGAGCTTGCCCATTTTCAGCCTTGTTACCTTTCATCAAAAGCCGTGCGATAGCCTCTTTGGCTGATTACATTTGCAGGAATTTATCAACACCATCCACAGAAGCCAGGTAAGCTGAGACTAAAAGATACATAGATGTGGTGGGAAGGGAAGAAACTCTAAACAAAAAAAGTTTCAAAATAAATATAGTCCTTTAAAAAAATCAACAAAACTGATAATAGACCAGACTAGCCAAAATTATTATTGTAAAAAGCCAAATGTATTTGTTGATATGTCCAGTCAGTTTGGATTCATGGGACTACTTAAAATTTTGTATCTTTTTGGGACGTTTATCAAGAAATATACTTTGGGAACAAAATATACAACCACATTTTAGAAGAGGATGTCTACCTTGCTGCTATTCTTTCAACCAGCTTTTAAAAATAGCTTTGGAACTTGAAACAGCTTTCTGAACCCAAAGAGGGGAATTGGCATGGCTTGCTCTGTATTTGTACTTATGGTAATTCAGTGGATGTTGCTACAGATAAATTGACAAAAACACTTTATATTTGATTTGACTATAACTAAGGGGAAAGAAAAGAAACTTGATATGTTCCTTGGAGCACTAAATGGCAGAAGTCAAGTGTGCTTAATGCTCTTGTTAGCCTTGACAATAATAAGGCTCTTGATCTCAATTGATTGCTAATGGTTTTATGTCCTTAACTCAGACAACTAAGGAGGTTGTTGGTGTAAACAGCCTCAATTCTGTTGAAATGAATGGGCTTCCACAATGTACTTTGAATATATTGCTTCTGCTGCTTTAACTTTCAGGTATTTCTGACTTATGGCATTTCTTGGGATGTCTTGGCAAGATTTGTTGAGAAGGGAATTGCCATTGCTTTTGAGGCTTAGAAGTTGTGACTTGCTTGAGGTCACTCAATGGGTTCTCATTGTCGGGCAGTCATTCAAACCCTGGTTTTCAAAGTTATAATCCAATATTCACTAACCATGTTAGGAACAGCTTGAAAGCAAAGGTGGCCAGGTTTTGGATATGTAGAGTTTTCTCTTGTTTCCATATTTCTACAAAATTCTGATGTCCACTAACCAGAATCAGGTGCAAAATAGGGTCCACTAACCTTTTAATGCATTTTCTCCCTTGACCACATTGTATTTGTGCACATTTAAAAAATGGAAGCATTTTGAAATCATGCAAAGTTCAAGGTAGAGGTGAAGGTAAAGGTTTCCCCTTTACATTAAGTCTAATCATGCCCCACTATGCGGGTGGTGCTCATCTCTATTTCTAAACCGAAGAGCCGGCATTGTCCAGAGACACCTCCAAGGTCATGTGGCCAGCATGACTGCATGGCGCACCATTACCTTCCCGCTGGAGTGGTACCTATTGACCTACTCACATTTTGCATGTTTTATTATTTATTTATTATTTATTTATTTTAAACTGGAGCCCCCGGTGGCGCAGTGGGTTAAAGCCCTGTGCCGGCAGGACTGAAGACTGACAGGTCACAGGTTCGAATCCGGGGAGAGGCGGATGAGCTCCCTCTATCAACTCCAGCTCCTCATGCGGGGACAAGAGAGAAGCCTCCCACAAGGATGATAAAAAACATCAAATCATCAGGGCGTCCCCTGGGCAATGTCCTTGCAGGCGACCAATTCTCTCACACCAGAAGCGACTTGCAGTTTCTCAAGTCGCTCCTGACACGACAAAAAAAATTGAAACTTTTATATCCCGATTTTCTCACCTCCGTAGAGGGACTCAGATCCTTACAGCAAGGATTCAATGCTACTAATACAAGTTAAAACATCATACAACAACACAAGATTAAAATACATATAGATAAAATACATATATACCAAATCGCCAAGGTAAAATCATGTTCAACTCAGTCCGCATATGTGGTCACTCACTTTAGTCTGTAACCAGTCTCAGCCATTATTCTGGAATGCTTTGTTCCATAACCAGGATTTCACTAGCCTCCTGAAGGACAAGAGGGAGGGGGCAGATCTAATCTTGCTCGGGAGAGAGTTCCATAGCCGAGGGATCACCACAGAGAAGGCCCTGTCTCTCGTTCCCACCAAACGCACTTGCGAAGGTGGTGGGACCAAGAGCAGGGCCTCTCCAGAAGATCTTAATGCCCTTGATGGTTCATGGTTTTCGAACTGGTAGGTTGGCAGAAGCTGGGGCTAACAGTGGGAGCTCAGATTTGAACCACTGACCTTTTGGTCAGCAAGTTCAGCAGCTCAGCAGTTTAACCCACCGCACCACCACGGGCTCTAAGCAAAGTTGCATGCATATAATTTCAAAAGCAAAATATAAGCTGTTACTGTACTTTCCTTTTCCTTTCATTTATGGGAAGCTGTTTAGAGTGTGATGTACATAATAGTCTTACAGGTCATGAATTAGATAAACTAATAAAGAAGTACATTTGTGCTTAAATGCATATTGGTGAATCTATCAGGTGAAAACACGAGCATTACATTGGATAGTGAAGTATTTGTATTTGTCATATCCCCCTGTCTGTTAGTAAGTCAATTTATTTCTGATAATATTAACTAAAATTGTATCAGCACCAGATAAGAAAGACACCTACATTTGCCTTCACTAGTTAGTTTTAAAATCACATGTGGATTTTGATAGTTGACCACAGACACCAATACATGAAAGTAATTTCAAAAGGAGTTGTTGATGTTGGTAAAGGAGCTTTAGGGAAAACTTTGTGACAAGTTCAAATGGCATTTCAGAACCCTGTTAAGTCAAGCTAGGGATGGATTTTCTTATTAAAAAGCAAGGAATTATATTCTGAAGATTCTTCTGGAATTTAATTTAATATTCACTGGAATTCCATTAGAGATGTGGAATTCAGTTGGAGACATTCCTCTCTACAGGGTCCAAGGCTCCCATGTCAACTTATTGTCAAATCACTGAAGTTGCCTCACATGGTCATTCGAATTGACAGGAACAAGGGTTGTGCTTTCGAGGTAAACCTTGACCCATTTTGTGTCACAGCTTTTGGTGGGGGCCCTGATCCATTTTTTTGGGAGCCTCCCAAAATTGGGAGGGCAGGTATCTGTATTCACTCTGGGGTGCCGAAAGATCAGTTTTCTATCGGCCCATTATGCGGGAGGGATGGTTTCCCAGTCTCCGCTTCCCATCATTTTATACATTTAAGCTGTTTTAATCTAGAGGAGACTTGTCACTGAATACAGAGTGGTTATGGCATTGTAGTTTTAGGTTATAAATCTACACATCCAATAGTAAATTGCCCATCCATGTGTTCAGCACTGAAAATATATTTTTCTTTTACAAAATCCTGCACTTTCCTTTGCAAATGATTCCTCCAGAACACTTCAGTCTATTTGAACACCAGGAGTAAATTGTACATTTTATTATCATTTCCAATTTTTTTTGGTTGTGTCAGGAGTGACTTGAGAAACTGCAAGTTGCTTCTGGTGTGAGAGAATTGGCCGTCTGCAAGGACATTGCCCAGGGGACGCCTGGATGATTTGATGTTTTTATCATCCTTGTGGGAGGCTTCTCTCATGTCCCCGCATGGGGAGCTGGAGCTGATAGTGGGAGCTCATCCGCCTCTCCCTGGATTTGAACCTGCGATCTGTCAGTCTTCAGTCCTGCCGGCACAGGGGTTTAACCCACTGTGCCACCGGGAGCTCCATCATTTCCAATGATGTTTCTTGACTGTTGGGACCCCTCTATTTAGAAGTGAGATAAATAAACAAGAATATTTATTCATCCCTAAGAGGAGGTGTATTTTGAAAAATGGCAATTCCAACAGCTTATAATAAAGAGCTTAAAAGGTACCCCCATCAAGGCAGAAATTAATCAATAGTGGTGGGATCATATGGGAAGAACTCAAGGACTGGAAATGAATTCCCATGGGAACTTGTGCCTTGCATTGAAATGCAGCCACCCAGATTTCCATTTCACCCATTTTAGTATTGCTGACTCTGTTTGAGGCCCCTTTTCTTTTCTTCACTGTTCAGCTTTGCTCTCAACCCATTTTAAGGTGTTATCAGAACGCTCAACACCTGGTTGGAAAATTACTCAGACAGATGAGAAACATCTCCTTTTATCTGCGACCATTTGTTGAACCAAAAACTGCTAAAGACGGTCACCAGGCTGACAGACTGGTTCATTATTCCGTGAAATATTAATAGACATCAAAGGTGTTTTGTCTTCCATTCCTTTATCCTTCATTTCTTCCAATAATGTGGGGACTCACATAATTGCTTGAACAAACAGAGAGTCTATTTTGCAGATGCCACAAAGGCGGATGAATATGTGGTTATTAGTTTGGTCCAGCTTTCTGATCTTTAAAACTCCCATTTTGACTGGGTGATGAGTTAAGACAACCTGAGCTACTGGATGGGCATGAGTGGGAGTAAATGTCTTAAAGCTGAGGTTCTCGGGCTGATTGATATGCAATATTCTGCAAGGCAATGGCTGAGAGATTGCATCGTGGTGGCTAGATAAACCTCTGCATGAAGAAGTAAACATTGATCATACCATGCAAATATTAGTGAGATCCTCTTTCAAGGAGATGACATGTCCCGTCACATTAATAGAATTCTGTGACAATTGTGCATCTGTAAATTGTGATGTACAATGCATATATGTGCATAAAAAGGTAAAGGTTTCCTTCTGACATTAAGCCCAATCATATCCAACTCTGGAAGTTGGTTGTCATCTCCATTTCTAAGTTGAAGAGCCGGCATTGTCCATAGACACCTCATAGAATCGTAGAGTTGGAAGAGACCTCATGGGCCATCATGTCCAACCCCCTGCCAAAAAGCAGGAAAATCACATTCAAAGCACCCCCGACAGATGGCCATCCAGACTCTGTTTAAAAGCCTCCAAAGAAGGAATCTCCACCACACTCCAGGGCAGAGAGTTCCACTGCTGAACAGTTCTCACAGTCAGGTAGCTCTTCCTAATGTTCAGATGGAATCTCCTTTTATTTATTTATTTGCTTTATTTTTATACCGCATTTTTCAGCCTAATTCGGCGACTCAATGCAGTTTACAATGCAATTTATTACAATAACAATTAGTTAAAAACACAGTATACACAACGGACAATACAAACAACACAACAACACAACATAGTCATCAACGCCTCAGTAAAAATCAGATTCCGTTCTCGTAATCCTTCTACCATTCTTTGTTCATTTATACCGTCTTCATGAGTTCAATTGCCATGTTGACCGAACGCCTGTTCATAGAGCCACGTCTTGACCTTCCTCCGGAACTCCAGCAACGAAGGGGCCTGCCTGATGTCTACGGGTAGGGCATTCCATAGCCGAAGGGCCACCACCGAGAAGGCCCTGTCCCTTTATTGTAGTTTGAAGCCATTGTTCCACGTCCTAGTCTCCAAGGCAGCAGAAAACAATCTTGCTCTCTCCTCCCTATGACTTCCTCTCACATGTCTCCTTTCAGTCTTCTCAACATACCCAGCTCTTTAAACCTCTCCTCGTAGGGCTTGTTTTCCAGACCCTTGATCATTTTAGTAGCCCTCCTCTGAACACATTCCAGCATGTCAATATCTCCCTTCAATTGCAGTGCCCAGAATTGGACACAGTATTCCAGGTGTGGTCTACCCAAGGCAGAATAGAGGGGTAGCATGACTTCCCTGGACCTAGGCACTATACTCCTATTGATGCAGGCCATTGGCTTTTTTTGCCGCTGCATCACATTGTTGGCTCATGTTTAATTTGTCGTCCACAAGGACTCCAAGATCTTTTTCACACATACTGCTCTCAGCAGTTTGTTCCACTGTGACACTGGGAGCGCCCAATTATGTACCTGCGTATGCAATGCCCAAAATGTGTCTCTGTGTATAATGTACCACATGCATGGCTCTATTCTACAGCTTCAAACTGCATATTGGCATTCTGCACCAGGTTGATAATTATAGAATTAGGCTGCTAGGAGCTTCTTCTTGTAAGGCTGACCCACTCTGACATCACAAGGCATCATCTCTAGGTCTGCAAAGCCTCGTGGGTCCTTCCACACAATATCTGTTTTAAACTGGGTTATCTAAATCCACGCTGCCATGTATTCCAGTTCAAAGCAGAAAAATGTGGGATTTTATTCAGCTGTGTGGAAGGGGCCCTAGTTTGACAACCCTGATGGTAAGATGGTTGAAAGAGGTGGGCTTCAGGTTTGTTGGTGTTAACTGCCTTCATATTGATTTTACTTATGGCAGCCCTATAAATGAAAGACCTGCAAAGTAACCTGCCATCAACAGCTCTGCTCAGGTCTTGCAGGCTCAGGTTGTGACCTTGATTGAATCTGTCCAGCTGGAACAGGGTCTTCTGCTTTTCTTACTGTCTTGCCAAGTATTATTGTATTTCTAGTGAGTCATGCCTTCTCATTTATGTGTGTGTGTGTCAGATGTGAGAAACTGCAAGTCACTTCTGGTGTGAGATGTGACCAAACTATGAAAGTCTCAGCTGGGTCATCTTGGCCTCTGGGAGGAGCTCAGGCTCTCTCTCTCTCTCCCCGCCCCCCCCCCCCCCGGACCTATTTATTTGCCATTTTAACTTCAACTACAGATTTGCTTTTTCTGCTCAGAAGAGAGGGTTAATGCCAAGCAAGCAAAGTTTATTTAATTTTTATTCTGTTTATCCCTATGTTTTAAATTTCTTGTGCTATCATTTATATGTTATTTATCATATTTTGCATGTATTTTATTTTGCTTTGCCTGTGTTGTGTTTTACTGATGTATTATTGTTGGGGCTTGGCCCCATGTAAGCCGCCCCGAGTCCCCTTGGGGAGATGGTGGCGGGGTATAAATAAAGTATTATTATTATTATTATTATTATTATATTTGAAGTATCCCACAATATAAGTTAAAGCAATTATCTTCTTTCCCTTAAGGCAATTTCCAAAGTGGACTTTTGATTCCAAAATGCCATGGTTCCCTCTGCATGGCATTGTTAATGTGTCCATGGCCTTATTGTTCTTCTTCTTTGTTTCCAGCTTAGGTAAGTAACAATATACAGTATAATTAAGTTTTAAATTAATCAAAAAGCAGGATTTTGCCCCATTATGAAAAATACATTTTATGTTTTGGTACATCTAAAATTTGTTTAAAGACTTTCAGAGTGAAAAAAAATATTAAATAAGCTAATGAGGTGAAAAGTTTGATATTGGCTGTGCTTTTCCTCTAGTGTAACACTTTAGTTCAATTAATTTGACTATTTAAAAAAAATCTTTAATGTACTTGCTGATATGTGGATTTTGAAAAACATTGTATTTATTGTTCAGATCCAATTGATGGCTCCAGCCAGGGCAACCCCCTAGAATTTAGACTAATTTTAAAAAAAAAAAATCTTTTATTGTTACCCTTTTTTGCTGGATAATGTGGGGATTTTTGTGAAAAACATTGTAAAAAATTTTATTGTTTTTCAAGATTTCCAAATTTTTTGGGAATTGGGCTCCAGCCTTGGTTAGACCACACCTGGAATACTGTGTCCAATTCTGGGCACCAAAATTGAAGAGAGATATTGACAAGCTGGAATGTGTCCAGAGGAGGGCGACTAAGATGATCAAGGGTCTGGAGAACAAGTCCTGTGAGGAGCGGCTTAAAGAGCTGGGCATGTTTAGCCTGAAGAAGAGAAGGCTGAGAGGAGATTTGATAGCCATGTATAAATATGTGAGAGGAAGCCACAGGGAGGAGGAGGGAGCAGCTTGTTTTCTGCTTCCCTGGAAACTAGGACGCGAAAGAATGGCTTCAAAATACAAGAAAGGAGATTCCATCTGAACATGAGGAAGAACTTCCTGACTGTGAGAGCCGTTCAGCAGTGGAACTCTCTTGCCCCAGAGTGTGGTGGAGGCTCCTTCTTTGGAAGCTTTTAAACAGAGGCTGGATGGCCATCTGTCAGGGGTGATTTGAATGCAATATTCCTGCTTCTTGGCAGGGGGTTGGACTGGATGGCCCATGAGGTCTCTTCCCACTCTTTGATTCTATGATTCTATAAGTTCCATTTGATTAAATAGGTCTATTCTAATTGGCAACTAATGTTTAGATATTGTCCTAAATCTAGGCTAAACATGCATTACATCCCAATCCTCAGCCAGCCATTTTTTTCTAGTCAAACTTTTTAGAAAGTTCATATCACACCATGTGAATATCCTCCAGCAGACCTTTTATCCCTTTCACTCGTGTCATTTAAAATTAAGTTTTAGATCTTTTTGAAACATGGATTTTAGGATGTCTACTTTTGGTTTTAAATGCTTTTTGCAGCTGCAACCACAAAGGGAGAAATCAAAAAAGAAGACCGGGTGGCAGTGTTGGCTACTGCAGGTAAGTCATTTCTTGGAAACATTAGCAAGATATAGAATAATAATGATATTAACATATACATTATTTATATTCTGCCCTCTCTCCCCGAGGGCACTTAGGGTGGATTACAGTAAACATATATGGCAAACATTCAATGCTGTTATACAGTTAAGAAAGACAGGCAGTACAAAAACAGAGGTAAAGGCTTCCCATCTTTTCCCATTTCCAGCATCTGGAGGGTGTGCTCGACTCCAGCCATGGCAGGACAGGGGCGCTGTTGCTCCATCTTCCATGCTGAGGAGCTTTGTTGTCCTTAGACGCTCTCCCGATCAACTTGCCAGCATGTCCGCATGGGGGCCTTTTATTACTTCCCTGCGATACCTCTTTATCTACTCACATTGATTTTTTGAACTGCTATGTGAGCAGAAACTGAGCTGATGGTGGGAGCTCACCTCAACCTGAGCTTGAACTGTTGACCTTTAGATCAGCAAGATTTTCTGTAGCTTGTAGCTAAAGCCCGGCCCAACCTCTTTCCTCTTCCTTCTGTATCTTGTCTAGATTGTAGCTTTCAGTAGTTTCCAATTCCCAAACTTTGGTCCTCCGGGTCTTATTGGCTTCAGCTCTCAGATGCTCCATCCAACGATGAGGATATCTGGGAGCTGAAGTCCAAAACACCAAGAGGACCATGTGCAAATAAGATGAAAATGCAAAGACTAACAAACTGACACAAAACAAGGACTGGACAAGGTTAGAAAAATCACAACGAAATTCAAACTGAGTATCAGACAACCCTATTTAGTGAGTGCTTTCTGCTATGAAAATGAATTCTTCAGCTGTTTATTTATTTATTTACAATATTTATATTCTGCCCTTCCCACCCTACAGGGGACTCAGGGCGGACTACAATGAACATATACATGGCAAACATTCAATGCCATAGACACACAACATATATAGACAGACACAGAGGCAATTTAACATTCCAGCTTTTAGTTGAGGGTATTCTGGCCACCAGGGGAGCTGTTGCTTCACCATCCATTTGTGACACTGATGAAGTACTTCCTCGTTATTTGCATGCTTGCTGGAGATTTTTATGGCGTCGTAAATTAGTTAAATTAGCCTCCTAGCATACACAGTACCTAAATTTCCTACTTGACAGATGCAACTGTCTTTCGGGCTGCAAAGGTCAACAGCAAGCTACACAAATTGGTTGGAAGCTCACTCCAACCCGGGCTGGCTTCGAACTCATGGCCTTTCGGTCAGTGGTGATCTCAATACAGCTGACTCCCAGCCAGCTGCACCACAGTCCCTGTGCTGTTCACACTCAACTTGTTCTACTTTTCTTGCATGGCATTGTCTTTTTAAGCTCTGTTCAGCCCTGGTTAGTACTTGAATGGGAGATCATCAATGAATATCAAGTGCAATTTCAGAGGAAGGAACTGGCAAAACCATCTCTGAGTATTCCTTGCCTAAGAAAATCCTATGAAATTAGAGATTGTCATATGCCAACAAGCAATTTGAAGTCACTTGCACACACCTTTACACCTGTCATGGATAGGATACACCCAGAGATACTCTGAAAGAAACAAGATCCAATTGTTAGTTCCAGCTTAGACTCCTTGAATTTGCAGAAGTGTTGGCTCAACCTTTGATTTAACAGGATTCCTTGAAATGACTTTATTGAGTTTGTCAATGTGTGCATCCCTGGTATGGCCACTCAAATACACGGCAGCACTAAACTGTCCTTCTCTTCTTACATTTTGTTGCCGAGTTAAGCATTTTGAGATATTTGGGGACTGGAGGTCTTGCAACTCTAAATGTCAGCATTCATTAAAACTGACTTCTTCTGTTTTTCCAGAGCTGCCTGCTAAAACACTTGATCTGGCAGCATTTAACCTGACTGAACTGGTCAACGGGATGTTAAGTACAGCTCTCAAAGGTAAAAGCTTCAATTTATTTACTAGTTTTTCCCAGCATTTGAAAGTTTTGTAGTTGGCACTACTAAATGTTTATGACTTAAAGAAAAATGTATCTGTTAATATTTAAATATAAAGAAAATTAATAGAATTCATGTTAATTAGTCAGTTGATTCATTAAATCATTAAATGAAAAATAATGTAAATTATTTTTTAAAAAGGTTAAATTGGCAAAAAACTTCTATTACTCAGAAGTTAAACCAATGACCTTTAGTAATTTGAAAAAATGGATTTCAAAATTGTTGCTAAAATAGTTTTAATGAAGCAAGCTCTGAAATGTGTGAGTAGTGAGACAGAAATTGTTCACTGTTAAGGGAGCATGTAGCTACTCCATCTTTTATAGCAGCGATTCCCAACCTTCCTAATGCTGCGACCCCTTGATACAGTTCCTCATGTTGTGGTGACCCCCAACCATAAAATTATTTTAATTGCTATTTCATAACTGTAATTTTGCTACTGTTATGAATCGTCATGTAAATATCTGATATGTAGGATGTATTTTCATTCACTGGACCAAATTTGGCACAAATGCCCAAATTTGAATATGGGTGGCATTGGGGCAGGATTGATTTTGTCACTTGGGAGTCATAGTTGCTGGGATTTATAGTTCACCTACAATCGAAGAGCATTCTGAACTCCACCAACAATGGAATTGAACCAAACTTGGCACACAGAACTCCCATGACCAACAGAAAATACTGGAAGGGTTTGGTGGCCATTGACCTTGAGTTTTGGAGTTGTAGTTCACCTACCTCCAGGGAGCACTGTGGACTCAAACAATGATGGATCTGAACCAAACTGGACACAAATACCCAATATGCCCAAAAGTGAACAGTGATGGAGTTTGGAGGAAATAGATGTTGACATTTGGGAGTTGTGGTTACTGGGATTTATAGTTCACCTACAATCAAAGAGCATTCTGAACCCCACGAATGATAGAATTGGGCCAAATTTTCCACACAGAATCCACAACCTTTGAGGATGCTTGCCATAGATGCAGGTGAAACATCAGGGGAGAATCATTCTGGAACATGGCCATATAGCCCGAAAAACCTACAACAACCCAATGATTCCAGCCATGAAAGAATTTGACAATACATTAAACAAATTTGATCTCAATCATTTTATTAAATTATAATATCCTTTGGGGATCAAGGTTTTGCCTGAAATTGTCCTGTTTGGCTGTTTTATTCAACTGCAATATGTTGATTAAATTTTACCTATACTTCCACAGGCAACAATAGGTTCTTCTCTTTGCTGAGTATTACATCATACAGCTCATATGCTTTCCATAAGGTCTCCATAGTCATCTACAACAGTAAGTTCTCCAAACACTGCTTCACTACAATTTCTAAGATGCATACAACCAATTTCATGTTGCTTCCCTCTTCCTTTGTTCACAGTATCCAACTTGAAGAATGTTGACCCCACTAAGTTCCCCATGAGATACTGCTATTGCCTAAACAACAGAACAAATGATTTGACAGGTAAGTCATATGGGAAAATGGTGCCTATTGTCTGGAAGATCTTGCTGAAGCGGTTGAGAAAAACACCCAATCTTTCTGCTTCTATTTATGAGTAAGCATTGCAATATCTTGCTGGTTATCTATGATGGGGCAGTGGGATGATGGCACTATGAATTATTCTTTATTTTCTGCTTTAAACCCTCCCATTTTAGCTTTTTCTTAAAGCAGGTAAACATCCCAAAGGAAAGTTCATTATGATAGTATATCCATTTTATGTCAGTATCATAGATCTGCTACCAGAATTGCTTCCACCCACCTCAAGATGAGGGGGAGGAAGGCACTTTGCTCCCTTCCAGCGAAGGGAGAGCCTTAAAAATAGTCCTGACCAGGACTTGGAAGGGGCAGGACCAACATGGGGTGGATCCCTGCCCTGCTCTCTATTCCAGCTCAGAGCTTTGACCCACCCTCCTACCCTTTAACAGTGTATGTTAAGGGTCACCATTGGGGCTAGATGGGAATCCACCCCACCCGTGTCTTAGGGGTTTTTTTTACCGGCCCTACACTGACCAATCCAGAGCTAATTGGGTGAGTGAGCTTTAAATAGGCTATAATGTGTAAAGAAAGGAATAGGTTTACATCTCAGTGTGCACCTAAGGCACCCCTTTGTGGTGTAGGCCATGAATGGAAACCCTCAGCTGCAGTTAAAAGAACCGAGGTGAGGGTGAACAGCAATGGTCTTGAGTGGGGAGAGTTCTGGTCCCAATATCCTCTGGAATTGGGATGGAATTATCCATCTGTTTCCATGAATGGTCACCCAGGAATCAACAGTTAGTAGATGAGGAGTAGGTCTTGGTTGGTCACTTGCTTTGATTCATATACACAACAAGTTCATGCCCTTAAATTGGTTGGCAGTTCACATAGAGACTGATTGGTAACATTTAATAAAAGTTACCCATAGTTTAACCTACATTATTGTGTTGACTCATTATTTCGTTGGTTTGGGAGCAATCACAACTTTGCTTGACATCACCTCAAACAATCCTATTGCAAAATATATTGCAAAATGACCCCAACATTTACCCAGCTTTTCTGGAAGAAGCTGAAATTTATATGTCTGTAATGGGTCAAAATGAGTTAATTGATGGATGCAATATGTTCAAAAATGCATCAGTTCGTTCAAACTATGTAAGACCTTTCAAACCAGTGAGGACATCATAGGTCAATACAAGTACAAATGCCTTTCAATAGGCTTACAATATTTGGGGGTTAACAACTGGATTTAAACTGCAAATGTTGAGGTGGTAAGTAATTTCCAGAAAGTGCAATACTCTTAAACCTATTGCTTCCCAATGCCTCTCTTTTTAGTTGCGACTCTGCAGCATATTTGTGCCGCCTCCCCTCCCCACCTCCACAGATTTGCTAGCCCTTTCTTGGCCAACTTTAAAATGAGTCTTGGCATCCTTTTGTTTTGATCTCTTTTTAATTAAGATGTTAGACTGAGTTATTAGACTGTTACAGGAAATAGTTACTGTGTCTGTTATGTCTGCATTCAAAATCAAAGTGGTCATTGTCAATTTCTGCCCTTAATCTTTTTTCCCCCTTCTAAAGGGATGTGTAATATAGCACAAATCTTGGCTCTTAATCTCTGGTCACAGAGTAAAATTTTTGAGTCTCAGATTGTAAGTACACTTGTTTTCTTTGTCTAGATTTCACAGCTTTGCTCGTTGATATTGTTGGAAACACCACCAGTTATCTGACTGAAATCTTCAAGTCGACTTCTATTTTGTCTGGTAAGAATGACTACCAATTTTGGCTTATACATTCCAAGCCTAGTTCAATAAATATCTCCGTTTTGTTAATTGTGTGTGTGTTTTTTTAAAAAAATCCAACAAAGCATTTTCTGAGTTTTACTTACAGTTCAATAGCTTTGCTTCATGAGGAAGTTTCATTTATTTAATACTTGTTTGGATCAGAAGGAATTCCCCTCCCATAAATGTTAGAAGGTGATCCAGGAAATTGCTGGAAGGCATGGGATTATCTCTCATAATCAACAACATTCTCCCATAAACTAGTCTTGAATCTTCTCAATTAATCCTTTTGAAGACTTAGGCCTTCATGAATGGCGATGATCCTGGCATCCTTGAAATCTGCTGGGATTTTCAATGAGCTGGTGGAGTTGTTGTGTCAGCTCAAGTCCTCTCTCTTTAAAGATTTCAACAGGGATCCCATCAGTTCTGCTGGCTTTGTTATTTTTGTTGTTGTTGGTTGATGGCATTGCTGACTTCTTCCAAACTAGGCATTGCTGCAAACTCATCCCTGGTTTGTTGTTGTGGGATTTGTGAGAGAACCTCTTCAGCCACTTTGGAGCTATGATTCAGGAGGCTTTGGTAGTGTTCTTTCAAACGTCGTACAATTGATTTTTTTTGTCCTTTAGAAGTTTGGTTCCATCTGATAAGCATAGAGGATGTATGCCATGCCTTCTTGGTCCATAGATGACCTTTGTGGCTTTGTGGCTGAGCATCATGGGCATCTGCCAGGTGTTGGATTTCTTCAGCCTTCTTTGTCCACCAGGTGTTCTTGAGCTCTTTTGTCCTTCTTTGGATGGTACTTGGAACATTAATTTCTGCATTAGTTTGAAATTTAGTTTAATGAATCATACTTAAACCATTAAAGGTGTTGGTATAGCATAGCAGTTTGGATGCTGAACTAGGATTCTGGGACATCATGATTTGAATCCTCGCTCAGTCATGAATGCCCATTGAGCAAGTTACATTCACCTAGCTCCAGGGGAAGGTTATGCTACTGAAGCATCTGTCTTTTTTTCAGTCACCCAGAGTAACGACACAGACTGCGTCTATATTTGCGTTATGTCAGGTCGCACAGGTAAGCAGAACGTCTCCTTTCCATTTCCATGCATTTATCTCAGGGCCAACCTCTGTATCTGGAAATCACACTGAATTACTCCCTTCACATTAAAACCCATTTTATGTGGGTTGTTAGTATTCTGTGTCTAGAATATTTTGATATGAGAGAAGCATTTCAAGATTGGACTCTCTCACCACTAGTTATGAAAAAAGTCATTCCCAATGCTCCATGACCCACAGAAGAAAAGGCTTAGCCCAAGATCTAGGAGTTCTTACACCAATGGATGACATCCATCATCTGACCTACTTTGTTCTCTGAATTAGTTTCTAAGGTGCCATAAGTTCCCTTTGCATACTCCTCCCTCTATGTTAAAAAAATAATAGAGTTGGATGGTGCCTCATGGGCTACTGTGTCCAGCCCTCATTCAGTGTAGGATCTCCAGCCAAAGCATCTCAACAGGCAGCTGCCCAGTTTTCTTTTCAAAGATGTTCAGAGAAGGAGAACTTGCCACTTCTCTGGGCAATTGGTTCTATTGCCAAATGACTCTCATTGTCAAGATGTTTCTTCTAATGTTCAATCAAATTCCACTCTCCAGTAACTTCAAACAGTGTTGGGCTAAGATAAACCAATGTTCTGTGTATATTAAGGCTGGTTCCTGCATTTGTAATTGGTTGGAGATTCCATTCCCTTTTCTTTAGAGCAGGGGTTCTCAAACTTTTTCAGCTGTGGACTTGGAGCCCTTTTCAAAGCAAAAGTTTCTCATGGGGCCCCAAGAAATGTTTATATATTAGACACAGACCAGCTGTTAGGAATTGGGAGAGTTGAAGTCCAAAACACCTGGAAGGCCGAAGTTTATCCATGCCTGTTACATATTATAT
The DNA here is from genome assembly GCF_025583915.1 of Anolis sagrei ordinatus. Classification (NCBI taxonomy): domain Eukaryota; kingdom Metazoa; phylum Chordata; class Lepidosauria; order Squamata; family Anolidae; genus Anolis; species Anolis sagrei. The sequence goes on along the minus strand of NW_026847438.1, from coordinate 237,150,514 downwards.
ATTGTATTATATATAATGTACATTAGGCATGGGCTGGGCCAGTGGCAGATAGATTGGGAGTGCTTGTGTGAACAGTGAAAAAAAAGGAAAGAACGATACAGTATTTAAAATTACAAACAATCTTAACCAACATAAACATAAACAATATTTCAATTGAAGACTCCTGGGGCCACCCAGTCCAACTCCCTTCTGTTGTGCAGGAAAAGCACAATTAAAGCACCCCCAACAGGATGGCTATACAGCCTTTTTAGTAGTAGTAATAATAGTAATAATAGTAGTAGTGGTAATAGTAGTAATAATAATAATAGCTGAAACCCCAGAGGCCATCTAGTCTAACCCCCTTCTGTCATGCAGGAAAAACACAATCAAAGCACTAGGAGGGAAATAGGGTTTTGGAAGTAAAGAAAGTGAGAAGGCTGTAGGTGGTGAGATCTGGGCAATGAGGGTGGTGAGGGAGAAAGGGTCTGTGCCCTGGAAGGATGCTGCTGATGATGTTGTTGTTTCAGCAGCTCAAAATTTAATTTCCCTACATTTCTCCAGAGAAGGAAAGAGGAGGAGCCTGGAAAGAGCATGGCACCACAAAGCCCCTCATTATAACCCACGGAGCTCCGAGGGCTCCGTGGAGCACAGTTTGAGAACCCCTGCTTTAGAGAAAGGGGAATGAGATAGCAAAAAGTGGAGGTCATTATTCTGTTTCTTTGAGCATTAATTTCTCATACTTGGAATTCTTCAATGTTAGAAAGGAATAGTTAAAGCAGGAGTGGCTAGTGGCTCCATGGGATGGCAGATCCATGTTGGGTTTTCCTGTGAACTTTAAATATGCTATTAAAGATGCATACTGTATTTGAGGAGGATAGGATTTGGCGTCCTGGTATCCATTAAAATTCACATTAAAATCTATTACTATTCCGCCTCTTACTACTCAAGATTATTTCCTGGCCACTAATTGTGATAATCATTTGTCTGAATGTACTCTGATTTTCAGCAGCCTCTCTTGAGTCTATTTTTCCCTTAGGCAGAAATGTGTCCGAATTATGGGAAGCAATTGAGAAATCTCCAGTTATTAATTACACCTTTTCTGGTAATGTGTCTGATCTCTTGGGTAAGTAGATGCTGAATTAACAAATTAAGATTTATGAGTGTTGAGCAATGAGAACAGTAATTGAGTTGAATGAATTGGCTATACTCTTTTATTTAGAAGGTTTTCCTTCTGTATTAGGGCCCATTAATTTTGCAGAGAAATCTGTTTTCTGCAGCTAGATGGACATGCAATTTAAATAGTGATTCTAAGAGCATTAGATATGCCTATGTCATCCTTCAGTGTCCTTCCTCAAAGCTAATTTCCCTCTATAATATTTAATTGCAATTACTTGAAGTATGTCCTTGGTTATTGCTTATGATTGTTGTTTTATTATTGGTATAATGTTATTTTATGTTGTTTTATATTACTGCTATATTTTATATGCTATGTTTTAACTCTGGGTTACTGGACTTGGCCCCATGTAAGCCACCCCGAGTCCCTTTGGGGAGATGGAGGCAGGGTATAAAAATAAAGTTGTTATTATTTATTTATTTACTTCCTATTCAAGTCTTCTGAAATGTTGGTTAGAATATTTCTGCTTGTAGAACTTGTCCTTGTTATTGCTTCCCATTCTATGTTGTTGGGGGATTAAAGGTGATTGAGCTGCCCATTAAATAATTAAATTATTCTCATTGTGGTTTTGTACCCTTTGGGTTATGGTCACAACATTTTCTGAATCAAACCAATTTTCTGTCCCTTCTCCCTCAAAGATTTAAACTTGATCCATCCCGGTTGGAAGCCTTTCTGGGAAGATGCTGACAAGGTTTTAAGTGATAGTGCAAAGGGCACATGGACGTTTAAAAGTGAGCAAGTATCCTCTGGTTTAACGATCTAATTTTTTATTAGAGCTGTTCAGGTTAAAATTAGTTGACCAATAAATTTGGGGTTTTTTTTTAAATGATCATTGTTACTAGAATTACTGGCAAATATGTCTGGAGGTTTGGGAATGGTTTTTGATGACTGATAGAAATTTATTTATTTGTTTTGTGTCAAAAGCATTACATACATAAGTATAAAACTGATAAAAATAGAAGGAGCACAAGAAGCTAAATAATTTTTGACTGAAACTGGCAACAGCGACCACATTGTCTGTAGCTTTCAACAATTCTTCCTCTATACATGAGGCAGGGCATTGAGGACAAGCATACAGGTGCTGAGTTGTTTGTTCTGCTCCACAGTCACACAAGGTGGAGGATTCTTTTAGTTGGTTCCATTTTACCAGGTTGTCTTTTGATCTGCCCACTCCACTTCTGAGTCCATTCAGGGACTTCCATGTTGCCCATTATTGGTTTGGCCCTGGAGGCAGACCCTCATGGGCGGACATCCACTTGGGATTTCCTGGTTTAGCTGCCCAGACGGATGCTCTTGCTGTTGCCAGGGGAGCCTTAATGGGAGTGGTGGTTCTCATGAACCTTTTCCTTGACTGATAGAAATCTTTTTATTTATAATTTTCAAAAGGTACTGTGGTTCTCCAGCAAATAGAGGAATATGTCTCTCCATGAGTAGACCTACATTTTTTGAAATCTATCCAGTTTCAAAAATCCAAAGTCCTTTGTGGGGGGTGGGGGGGGGGGAGGAGACTAGATTTCTGCATTTTAAAAAAACTATGAGAGTGGTGGTGGACCAATGCTCACTTTCCCCAGAATAATCCTAATCCTAAAACGAGTGTGCAGCTCTAAGTCCCACCTTCCAAGCAAACTGAAATCACTTTGTGGAACTTGATGGATGCAGTTAGTTATAGCAGTTGTAGTTATCGTGTGCCTTCAAATCATTTCCAACTTAACAGGCATCATTTTTATCCCTTTAAACACCACTTAATTTCAATTTTTTAAAGCGAAAAGTGTTATATAAAGCAATCAGTCAATCTAATTACCTGTTTTCTGTACTTTACTGTAGCAATTTACAGACAAGTTTTACTGGGAACACAAATCAAACACTGTGCCAGGAGCAATTCTAACATTTATTCTCCTTCTCCTTCTTCTCCTTCTTCTCCTTCTCCTCCTCCTCCTCCTCCTCCTCCTCCTCCTCCTCCTCCTCCTCCTCCTCCTTCTCTTCCTTCTCTTCCTCCTCCTCCTTCTCCTCCTCCTCCTTCTCCTCCTCCTCCTTCTCCTTCTCCTTCAATGCATTTTAGCTACAAAGATGCCTATTTGGGCACAGAATGCTCCCTTGAAAGAAAAAGAGAAACTCCTTATACATCATCCCATATTTGTGGAGTCTGCAAGTTTGAAAGGCTCTGAAATTCCCCTGGCATGGTTGCCTTCATGGCTACAGACCACCGCCTTGAAGACATATGACATCCCAACTGTTGAAGCATCATCTGCTCCTCCTGCACTTTCAACACCACCTCTTGCTCCTGCAGAAAGTTATGAGAGTTCCCCTAAGGCTCCGACACCACTTAGTGAGTTTTAAGAATGCAAGGAATAGGGATGTAATATTAAATACAGTAGTATCTCTTTACTTGCATGGGGTCACTATGTCACATTATCTGTCCCCCTGCCCCCTCAGCTCCAAAGAGAACTGCAAAAACCTGGACCATTGCTAGAAAAGAAGATGCAACCACCTCCTCACAGTTCACCATGTGGCCAAAGACGTCTGGATTGAAAGGCTCTGATGTGTCATCTATCCAAGTCTCCTGGCTTTACACTAATGCTCTAAAAGACTGGAAAGTTTCCCCCACCCAACTGGCTTCTTCCTCTACTCCTTTGACAAGCCATGGCGTTCCATCTGGAACACAACCCATACCAAGTAAGTTTCCAATGTACAAAGTTGGAAAGAAGGAGAAGATCAACCATAGAGATTAGCAAAGCCTACTTTATACATTAAAAGGATGAGCAGATGTTCTCCAGAGTAACTTTAATGAATTTTTATAACTTGGTATTATAAGCATTTATTTATTTATAGGTGTCTTCACAATATAACTCCATGGTTTGGGATGTCATAGGTGTCTTTCCAAGACACTCATAACGTTTCATGGGCAATGTGCAGAGCTCAATATACATGCACTGACAACTTGTATCCATACTCAGTGTACAATATGCATCACCTTCAAATATACACCTACGAGCAGGAGCGTGGTAGGAAAAAATCTACTACTGCAGTCCTGAATGTGGCTATTCCTCTTGGATAAAAATGTCCATCTAGTTCACTAGTGAAACTCATGAAGACATCAGATTACAGTAAGATTCTGGTGATGTTTGAAAAATATCTCATTACTGTATTGTTGAAGGCTTTCATGGACAGAATCACTGGGTTGTAAGTTTTTTTGGGCTATATGGTCATGTTCCAGAAGCATTCTCTCCTGACATTTCACCTGCATCTATGGCAGGCATCCTCAGAGGTTGTGACATTTGTTGGAAACTAGGAAAATTGGGTTTATATATCTGTAGAATGTTCAGGGTGGGAGAAAGTACTCTTGTCTGTTGGAGCTAGGTGTGAATGTTTCAATTGGCCACCTTGAGTAGCATTTGATGGCCTGACAGTTTTTAGGTGTGGCTTGTTACTGCCTGGGGAAATCCTTTGTTGAGAGGTAATTACTAATTAGCTGCCCCTGATTGTTTCTTGTCTGGGGTTCCTCTGTGTCTGAGTGTAGTCCTTTATTTACTGTTATAATTTTAGAGGTTTTTTTAAATACTGGTAGCCAGATTTTGTCAATTTTCATGGTTTCTTCCTTTCTGTCAAAATTGTCCGTATGCTTGTGGATTTCAATAGCTTCTGTGTGTAGCCTGACATGGTAGTTGTTAGATATCTCATTACTATCTCATTACCATTACTCACCACACATTAGGAAAAATAACTCATACTTGTTTCACTATTTCTTGCTTTGCTATTACTTTGCATTTTTAAAAGAAAAGAAAACCTCTTGATTGATGTGAGAAAGATATGAAATGAGAAAAATCTCATCACAAGAATAATTCTTGTAATGACAAGCCGATTACAATACATTTCTCATTATACATTTTATCATGACATCCAAACATAATGATTACATTGCATTTCTAATTATATTTTTTTCATCATGACATGCAAACAACAATTGTGCTCAAGCCCTCTTTGAAGGTCTACTGAAGATGTTCTAGTTAATTATGGTTGGAAGTGAGATGCTGAGCTTTTGGTCTGATCAAGCAGAACTTTTTTTAATCTTCCTACAGTTCATGACTGACGATCTGCAGTCATGAACTGTAAGAGTTGCTTCAGATCTTCTCTAATTCAGATTTTTAAACTGTTTCATGATATAATAGAATTCTTGGAAACCTGTTTATACAAACATTCAACATTTCTTCTCAATTTGTATTTATTCAATACTCCATAGAATCAAATCAAATCAAAGAGTTGGAAGAGACCTCATGGGCCATCCAATCCAACCCCCTGCCAAGAAGCAGGAATATTGCATTCAAATCACCCCTGACAGATGGCCATCCAGCCTCTGTTTAAAAGCTTCTGAAGAAGGAGCCTCCACCACACTCCGGGGCAGAGAGTTCCACTGCTGAACGGCTCTCACAGTCAGGAAGTTCTTCCTCATGTTCAGATGGAATCTCCTTTCTTGTAGTTTGAAGCCATTGTTCCGCGTCCTAGTCTCCAGGAAGCAGAAAGGAAGCTTGCTCCCTCCTCCCTGTGACTTCCTCTCACATATTTATACATGGCTATCATATCTCCTCTCAGCCTTCTCTTCTTCAGGCTAAACATGCCCAGCTCCTTAAGCCGCTCCTTATAGGGCTTGTTCTCGAAACCCTTGATCATTTTAGTCGCCCTCCTCTGGACACATTCCAGCTTGTCAATATCTCTCTTGAATTGTGGTGCCCCGAATTGGACACAATATTCCAGGTGTGGTCTAACCAAAGCAGAATAGAGGGGTAGCATTACTTCGCTAGATCTAGACACTATGCTCCTATTGATGCAGGCCATGACGTACCTATGTTGCCATACCATAGGGTTAATCATATCTATAAGATATGCTTGAAGGAAAAGTAATTCCTTTCTGAAAGCAAATCCATAAATGTTTAACAAATTGAGGTCTTTTTTGATATTGCCTATTTTCCTTTTAAATCAGTTCTTTGGCTTCATTCAAGTTACTCTCCTAAGAAATTGTGTTTGTTTGTCTCTTGGAAGAATGGAAATATCTGCCTGCCTGCCTATCTTCTACTGTATCAGACAAATATTGTGATGTTCAGAAATGTTATGCACACACACAATTTTGTAAAACCATTCCCAGGTTTTGCCCTATATTTTGCCAATCAAGAACCTGAAAATTCATGAACAGTTTCAAGTTTAAGAAGCCCACATTATACTGAGTTCATATTTCATTCTCATACATAGATGCCATGCAATGCTCAAATTTAGTTCAAAGAGCATGGAGAGATAACATTTCACATTTTCAGCAACAGGTGTTCCTGTGCCATTGGCTTCCCCATCTACTGAACAAGAACGAGATGCATTGAAGACCCATCCCCCTCCTTGTGAGTTAGAACTATTTTATATAAATTAAATATACTGTCTAAATTGAATATGGATGTTATCCCATTGGCAGGAGAGAAGCTGTGGAAAACAGGAGAATGTTTTGGGAAGAGTGGGAACTTGTCTTAGCCTGGCCAAGTCCATCTTTGGCTGGTCATTAGGCATGGGCCATCCATGGTTCTAAATGGCTCTGAAGTACTTACAAAACTAAAGTTCTGGTGGTGAAAACTAGGGAGCACTGGTGCTTTGCTTCTACAGTGCTGCTAAAGTTCTGGTGGTGAAAATTTCAGAACTCAAACAAAACATTTCTAAATTCATTATAAATGGCAAAAGTAAAGACTTTCTGTATATATTTCAGATTTCAATATTAATGTCAAAAATACATAGTATGATTTTACATAGGATTTGTGCTACATTAGAACAGTCAAGACAAATATCACTTAAGTAAAATAAACATTAAATATTAAATAACCAGAAAAATAAAATAAGGTGCAAACACTAAACTAATCTGGGAATCTGCTATTGCAACACATCCAATGAAGTGGTTTAAAACCAGTATAAAAAAAAGATTAGGACTAAGTACGTTCCAGTCTACTTGGAATACACGAAGCTCATTCCAGAAGCGTGTTGAAGAACTGGTCCAAGAGTCATAAAAATTGCCAATAATGAAATAATAATGAAATTTTGAAAGTTTTGTTGAAGTTCTGAAATTTTCACCACCAGAACTTTAGGAACACTATAGAAGCAAAGCACCAGCGCCCCCTAATTTTCACCACCAGAACTTTAGTTTTGTACGTACTTTAGAACCATTTATAACCATGGATTGCCCATACACATGTTTTTTCCCAGTCTTTTCCCCTCTTCCCTCTTGGACCCCCTTCCTTCAGTCAGGATTGGATAACACCCAGCTCCTGAAAACATAGTCTTCTATCTATTTTCATGTGATGGATTCCTACAGAAGTGGCCGAACATCATGGGATGGCCTCTGTGGCACTCCATTTTGCCAGCATGCAAAAACCGATATAAAGCAGGGGGAAACTTACATGGGATGAGGTCCTATGAAATGAGGTCCTATGGGAGGAGGTCCTATGAAATGTGAAACAAATTAATTGAGTTAGGGACTGATGCCAAAAGGAATAGGTCTACCTGTGCTTATCTTGCTTCAAAAATTGTATATTTTTATGATGAGGCATGGTATAGTGGTCTGAGTGTTGGATTATGACTTGGAGATCAGGGTTCAAATCCCCATGAAACCAACTACATTCAAACCCTGGTATTCCAGAGCTCTAGCCCAACCCTCAAACCACTGCACCATGCAAGCTTTTACCATCAGAATATGTACAACAACCAAAAATAAGAGAATTGAATAATCTATCTGAACTACATAAAAGTATGGACTTTACAGTAACATTCACATTAAAGTCTGAGCAAAACCAAAACAGAGTTGCCAGGTTATTGAGGACAAGTGAGGGCAAATAAACAACGAAAATTTATTCTGTATTACTAAAAAAGAAAAAAACTTAGACAAGTCTAACCCACCAAACAGGAATGGTAAAGAATGATATATTTTAGCATCTCGACATCCAAAATGGTTCATACTAGAACTCTAATGAAATCAATTTCTCACTAATGAGAAGGTGCTTTGGAAGTCCTTGAAATAGCATGGTTATTTAGATAGCATTATCCCTTTACTGGTAGTTGACAAAAAGAGTAAGAAAACCCAAAGAAGACATAAAAACAAAACAAATATTTAGAACATCTATTCCTGGGTGTAGATGAGTCATCTGACCTCACATTCAACTTGGTTGAGGAACCTATAAAACATTTTTCTGCAAACCTCTTTGTGCTATAAAAAGTCATTCTTAATTTCTGGATAATTAAAGATACTGATGTGTTTCTATTTTCAATCTTGCAGTGGGAACCTATACACTCTTGACATGGCTGGACCCTTCAAAAACCACCAAACCCCCTCGTCAAAAGCAGACAGGTGAGATCATTTTGCATGTTGCACTCTAGCACTGAAACACCTTTTCACCCAGCACCATGCCAGAATTCAGTAATACTATCTAGAAATGTTTATTAAGGAAAGCAGGTACAAAATGAAATAAGGGCATTTCCAAAATGGTCTATAGAATAGAAAATAAAAAATAGCAGTAAACTAAAAATAGGAAATACAAAATAGCAGTAATCCCAAGAGAACCAGAATCAAACTTGAATCCATAAACCTGAAAACAGGAGCTTCTTCCAAGGCATACCCTTACAGGAACAAAGACATGAGCCAGAACAGGAAACTTAAATCATGAACTTGAGAGCAGAGACAGGAAAATCAACCTTTAGCAATGTTGTCGCTTCTGAGAGGCTTGAAGCCAGACTGCTTAATTTAAGCCCATCCAGGCACCCATGACATCATGCCGAACACACCTAGACTTCAAGGTCTTCTCACTAGATATTCTGTGAGAATATCTAGTTTGTCTGTTTTTTACTCCCATTCTCAGGCCCAATCCAGCTTCCCATCGGCCCAAGCACTTTCACTGTCCTCTGTTGCTTGGGAACCAGTACTGGAATGCTAAACATCGGCCTCCTCTACCTCGACCACATCTGCCTGCAATTCTCTCTGATCACACACAGACTCCTCATTTTGAAACCCAACGTCCCCCTCATCCTCTGAGAAATCCTCAGATGCTTGCTGTTCTACAACATTGCTTTGGTGTCTGAGGAAGATGGAAATGGGGCTAGGCATGATTTTCAGGATATCATCAAGTTATTTGCACATTCCATTGAAGTAGAAAGAATGAGTAATGTTGCTGGTGGAGAGAACAAGTAATTTTGGAATATTTGTGCTTTATATTCTGACTTTTCCTTTTATATGTTTAACAGATGAGGCAAAAGCTAGCCTCAAAATAACAAATTTGTGATGGAGCATGTAGTTTATGTGCAGAAATCTATAGAGCAGAATTTCTCAAACTGTGCTCCTCCAGATGTTTTGAACTTCAGCTCTCACAATTCCTAACAGCTGTTAAGCTGGCTGGGATTTCTCAGACCTGAAGTCTGAAACACCTTGAGGAATACAGTTTGAGAAACACAGCTATAAAGTTCACATTCTCAATATTTCATATTCTCAATGAAAATAGTGTAGTTGCATGGCTTCTTTCAAAACTTCTTGTGAGAAAATTTACACATCAGCTTGAGCATCTGCACATTGGTAAAGCATACATTTTTTCAAGGATTACAATAGCCCCCAAACATATTTTAAAATTGTAATGAATATAATGTGCACAATTGTGTGTGTGTGTACAATTACATTTACAACAATGGAGAAATGTTTGCACATTGATAACCTGTGCAGCTAAAAGGGCAAATTAAGAAAAAAAATACATTAAAATGTATACATTTCTGTGCAGGAAGTTAAAAAAGTCAAAAGCTTACAAAGTTTTTTCAAGGATTCCAATATCCTCCAAACAATGATTAAGTTTTAAAATATTTATTTATTTTATTTCATGTCAAAATCATTGCATAATTAAAATAAGTATAAAACTGATAAAATAGAGGGAACACAAGAAGCTAAGTAATTTTTAACCAAAGCTGGGCAACAGTGACTGCATTATCTGTAGCTTTAAACAATTCTTCCTCTGTACATGAGGCAGGGCATTGTGGGCAAGCATACAGGTGCAGAGTTGTTTGTTCTGTTCCACAATCGCACAAGGTGAAGGATTCTTCTAGGTAGTGCCATTTTGCCAGGTTGTCTTTTGATCTGCACACTCCACTTCTGAGTCTGTCCAGGGACTTCCACATTGCCCATTCTTGGTTTGCCCCTGGAGGAAGAACCTCATGGTGGGTCATCCAGTTGGAATTTCCTAGTTTAGCTGCCCAGAGGAATAATCTTGCCGTTGCTGGGGGAATGTTAAGAGGAGTGGTGGTTCTCTTGAAGCTTTTCCTTGATTTGAGTCCTTATTTCTCTCCTGGTTAGCAGCAACTTCCCATCCCACATCTCGGGGGGGGGGGGGGGCAGTGCCAGCTAGCTTATAGAATCTATCAGCAGGTGTAGGTTTGAGACATCCTGTGATTATAGAATCATAGAATCAAAGAGTTGGAAGAGACCTCATGGGCCATCCAGTCCAACCCCCTGCCAAGAAGCAGGAATATTGCATTCAAATCACCCCTGACAGGTGGCCATCCAGCCTCTGTTTAAAAGCTTCCAAAGAAGGAGCCTCCACCACACTCCGGGGCAGAGAGTTCCACTGCTGAACGGCTCTCACAGTCAGGAAGTTCTTCCTCGTGTTCAGATGGAATCTCCTTTCTTGTAGTTTGAAGCCATTGTTCCGCGTCCTAGTCTCCAAGGAAGCAGAAAACAAGCTTGCTCCCTCCTCCCTGTGGCTTCCTCTCACATATTTATACATGGCTATCATATCTCCTCTCAGCCTTCTCTTCTTCAGGCTAAACATGCCCAGCTCCTTAAGCCGCTCCTCATAGGGCGTGTTCTCCAGACCCTTGATCATTTTAGTCGCCCTCCTCTGGACACATTCCAGCTTGTCAATATCTCTCTTGAATTGTGGTGCCCAGAATTGGACACAATATTCCAGATGTGGTCTAACCAAAGCGGAATAGAGAGGTAGCATGACTTCCCTAGATCTAGACACTATGCTCCTATTGATGCAGGCCAAAATCCCATTGGCTTTTTTTGCTGCCACATCACATTGTTGGCTCATGTTTAACTTGTTCAACATGGTTTGTTCAATGCTATATTCACCTGCTTCACGTGGGCAGACTTGTGCAGGCATACTCAGCAGTTGAGTAAGACAAGACCAGAGCTGGTATTCTTATTAATTTTGGGTCTGCACCCCATGCGTTGCCAGTAAGTTTCTGCAGGATGTTATTTCATGCAGCTACTTTGTGCTTGGTGTTCTTACAGCATTTCCAAAATCTTAGCGTTCGATCTAAGCTGAAACTGAGATATTTAGGATGGGGACAGTGTTCAATATATAAAATATAAACAAACACCATGTGCATAATTGACTGTCTGTATCTCTGTCTCTCCTCCTCTAAAGCATGCGTAACACAATGTATTTCCTTTTGATCTTATGACCTTTTATGTTCTGTTCTTTGTTTCAGTGGCAGGAAATATACATTTACCTGTATTGCCTACATCCCCACAAAGGCCTGGCATGTTACTGAAGGTGCATTCCAGTAAGTACTCTGGTTCTATACTTATAGTTGTTACTATAAAAAGTGCCTGCGGTTCATATCTAAGTAGCTGTCATGAACTTTGTTCACTTTGTGTGTATGTGTGTGTTCCTGTACATCCTATACATCTATTTACTGTGGTTACTCCAGAACATGGAAACCGCTTATGTTGATTACAAAGAGTCCAGGAACTGCAATCCTTAATTTTCCTTTTTCGATGCTCTGGAATATGCTGTATCTTTTCTTACCATTAGATATATCCAAATGCTTATGTTCGTTTATGTACTTGCCTTTATGACGGTTTGGGACTACTAAAAAGGCATCAAACTTCTAGTCCTGGAGCCAATTCATCAACTTCAATGAATTAGCCCTAGGCTGCAAAACTCAGCTTACTTGAAGTAAATTTGTGCTTCAGGTTTCTCAGTTGCATAATGGAAATAACAGCATCCAGGAGCAGAAAACAAGCTTGCTTTCAATTCTCCATGGATTTGGCTGGGAAATGGCTCATGCTCCAAATCATCATGTACTAGTGGACCACAGCACCTCAACAAACAGCACAAAAAAGGAAATCTTTTCACCCTGAACCTTAATCGGCTTGAAGAATATTTGTTAAAAGCTATAGTAATTCCTAACAATTTACATCAAAGTTGTGCTACTTTTAATAGTTCTGAAATTGGATTGCCAGTGAGGGAAACAGGGTGCAAAAAAATAGGAAAGAAGTATGCACTTTGAGTAAATGTGGTATGATGCAACACAGAAAGTTAATGGAAAGCAGTCAGATCATGTGTGTTAGTAGATGTTCTTAGGTGTATTTGGATGCATCTGTAGTTTTTAGACCACTTGATTAGTTCTGGAGGTCTGGAGAACAAGCCCTATGAGGAGCGGCTTAAGGAGCTGGGCATGTTTAGCCTGAAGAAGAGAAGGCTGAGAGGAGATATGATAGCCATGTATAAATATGTGATAGGAAGCCACAGGGAGGAGGGAGCAAGCTTGTTTTCTGCTTCTCTGGAGACTAGGACACGAAACAATGGCTTCAAACTACAAGAAAGGAGATTCCATCTGAACATGAGGAAGAACTTACTGACTGTGAGAGCCGTTCAGCAGTGGAACTCTCTGCCCCGGAGTGTGGTGGAGGCTCCTTCTTTGGAAGCTTTTAAACAGAGGCTGGATGGCCATCTGTCAGGGGTGATTTAAATGCAATATTCCTGCTTCTTGGCAGAATGGGGTTGGACTGGATGGCCCATGAGGTCTCTTCCAACTCTTTGATTCTATCATTCTATGATTCTATGATTCTATGCTCAATGCTATAGTATGAATGTCTGAGGATTGTAGCTTTAAAAGTTTGTATAGCATTGTTGGTCAAAGAGTGTTGATGCCTAACCAAACTACAACTCCCAGGACCCCATAACACTGAGCCATGGCAGTTCAAGTGGTGTCAAACTGCATTAATTTGACTATGGAGGTGCATCTTTTGAGAGAGAGAGAAAGAATAGCAGCCAATGTTCACTTCGCTGAGGAAGGACATCTCACCATCTGACCAAAAAACCAAGTGTCACAAAATGGATGTATGGGTGAATACTTTGGCCAAATACTAATGACAATTATGAATGCATAAGTGTTGTAGTTGTTGGACTGTGCAGTGACTACTGGCCTGATCCCCTCAATCTCCAATCAGGCAGGTTTGCTGTGATCAATGGGGATCTGTTCCCTATCAATCAGGAAGCAATTCATGGCCATTCCTACTCACACTTGCACATCCCTGTGAGCAATCTCTGGTTTCAATTTCTCGTTACATCAGGGATCAATCGCATGAGGGGACATTCTTCTTAATCACAGAGAATAGATGTCATCCATTGCAGTGGCTGTTACCCAGGCAAAATCCCCCTTTGTGCATGGAAGCTTACTGGGTAAGCTTGGGCAGATCACACTTTCCCAGCCTCAGAGGAAGGCAATGACAAACATTCTCTAAATAAAGCTTGGTAAGAAAATCCCATGATGTGTTTGCCTTACAGACACAATATGGAAACAACTTGAAGGCATGCAACAAGAAATATTAAGACCAATTCTCAAAAACTATGTTTATATTTTACACACACTAAAAGCACACTGGTGCAGAAGGATGGGATAAATATAATTTCTACAGATTTCAGATTAAAAGAAGGTGACATTTTCAGATTCATTAAATGCCGATAGGTGTTATTGTGAGTGTATGTGGTGAGAGACCTTTTAGGAAATATATCCCAGTACTTGGAAAATATAATTTTTGCTAAAAAGAAATGGAAATCTGGAGGACTATGGAAGCTCCTATGGGAAAAACCCTTAGGCCATCTGCAACATGGCCTAAGGGATAAGGATTGGCTCTGAGGGCTGGGCCTGTCAGGCTGGGGTGCAAAGCGGGGCTGGGCGTGCGCCGCGGCTGGAAGACGGGCCTGTAAAAAAAACCAAACATTTAAGCCATACTTTCTCTTATTTCTTCCTTGTCTTAGATTATGGAATGTCACTGTCACCACATTTAGAAATATCAGATTGGCACACTTGCAGAATGCCACCAGACATGAATTGTTCTTAACTTTTGTCAAGTCAACGTTGACTTATGGAGACCCCATAAATGATCCCATCATAAAAATCTGGTTCAAGTCCCGAGACTAGCTTCCTTGATTAAGTCTATCCACCTGGAATGCGGTCTTCTTTTTTTCTAATTGCTTTCTATGTTTATCAAACATTATTGTCTTTTCTAGTGAGTCATATCTTATGATTTGGCCAAAATATGATAAGTCTTTTTAGTTATTTTGGCTTCCAGGAAGAATTCAGGCTTGATTTGTTTGTTTTAGCAGTCTATGGTATCCATAGAACGTTTCTCCATCATCATAGTTCAGATGAGCTGATTTTTTTTCCTATCAGTTTTCTCCTCTGCCATGCTTTCACAACCATACATAGAGATGGGAAATACAATGTCATGGAGGATCAAAACTTTAGTATTCAACAATATATCTTTACACCTCAGGATCTATTTTAGTTTTTTCATAGCTGTCTTTATGCCTTCTGATGACTTGCCTGCAGTCTCTGTTCTGATTAATGATTGAGCCAGGGCATCGAGTGCCTTCATCAACTACTTAAAAGTTCTGAAAACCACCTGTGGTCATTATTTTTTTTGTTTTCATAATGTTTATCTGTAAACTTGTGCAGTTTCAAAATGAAGGAAGGGAAATACATATTCTGGAAAGCAAAGTGCTGAATCCAGACATAGACTACCAAAATGGCTACCAACAGAAATGTGAAATGACATAAGAAGGCAGCAATTCAGGAATTTGCCTGTAGATATTAGGGCTATAAGGAAGTATTAGGATGGCTACGGGAATATTGGCACTACCACTATGGCTCTTCAACCCATACTATGTTGTGTGGCAAGTTCGGGGAAAAAATATACCCATGTACATTTGACTGTGAGTTTAGTATGTGGTTGCCAACCATACACTACCTATGTTCAGGTGAATACCAGGAAACAATTCTCTTTCAGAGCATCCTGCTGAACTGATCATAGGAAATCTATGCACTCAGGAGGCATGAGAAGGAGGGCTAGGAACAGAAAGACCGGAGACACTGGACAAAAACCTTTCCCTGTACTCCCAAAAGAGAGAAATCCCTTGAGTGTGAAGGCCAGTTTCCAAGAGGGGTAGTTTGGTAGTTACCAGTCTTTCACAAATGGAACTGGGAGTATGCACTGCTTGGTTTGAAAAAAATGTAAAGAGGAAAAAGTTGGACGGAAGATGCCTGAAATTGATTGCAGAGCTGAAGTATTGGTCTTGGAGCCTTTCTGTTCCATTAAATGTCATTTTAATGTCAAAATGTTTAGAAGTGGGGATGAGAGGAGAGTCTGGGAACCTGGGTTATAGGGAGTGTGGTATACTGGTTACAGTCCTGGGTTGGGACTTGAGAGAGTCAAATTTTCTCAGTGAACTTGGGTCTGTCTCCCACTCCTGTCTTGACCTGCATCACTAAGGGCAGGAATGTATCCCCAGCTAATACAGAGGTTGTACTACAGTAAATACATGATAAATACAACCACTATGCCTTCAGGCAAGTGGTTGAGAAGGAACTGCCTTTTTAGGCTTTCAGTATGCTGCACATAAAATAATATATCTGACCCTCCCCCTGGAAGAACAAGGCTGGTCTTGAGTCTCAGGAATAAAACCATTGGTGGAAAAGATGCCCCCCCTCCATGTCTGGAAATGACAGTGGCAGGTAAACCATTCTTTATTTTACCTTGTCTTTATTTTCTTTTGGCTTTCTTCAATTTAAAGGTACCTTAGCTTATTTACTGGAACATGATTATTTCATTCCAGACAGATGACATAGACTGGAGAGTCAGAGAAGAATGAGCCTGTTGTCCCTGGAAGAAGGGACAAAGTGTTTGTAGCCATTCTCAGCTTCCCAGAACATCATCTTCCCTTTCAAGATTGTTGGGTAATGATCTGTTTATATCTGGCTCCTCTGTGTGGGTGTAATGAAATGGTGGGTCAGAGAAAGGACCAAGCATCTAGTTACCCATATCACAAAGCTCCAGGGTTCTTCCTTTTGCTACAGGAGAAGCGTCTCAAGAGTTTCAATAAAGGGAACACTCCACTTGGACCATTTCTCCCAAGAAAAGGATTTCCCCAAGATCCGAATCATTCGCTAGGACAGAACAAAAACCCACTGTGCCAGCTGCCATTTGAGTTTTATTTTCCAGGACCAGAAGATACAATATGGTTCCTTCACAACTCATGCCAATGACTTTTTGGACTCCAACTGCCAAGCTCCCAATGCCAACATGGCCACTGGGATATTGGGAGAGTTGCAATCTAAAGCTGTTTTTCACTTATTTTTGGATTGTATTTATAACATTTCTTCAGTTGATTCATATTAAAACAAATGAAACCCATTTCTTTTGTTGTTGATTTTTTCCCGGAAGCATTTTTCCCTTGTAGTATCCACCATGTTAAAAAACAATGAAGCCATTTTGAACCCATTAAAGAACAAGAGACTAATTGCTTTCAGTCTGACAAACTGGCATTGAATTGCTACTGTGGAAGGAGAAACCTGAAGATCTAGCAATCTGTTTATTTCAAGGGACATAGGGCCTACCCTTACACCTTTTATTGTGGCTGTTGTACCTGCGCTATGGACACCAATGTCAATAGTTCTGGTGCTAGTTCTGATGTAATGATGCATGTAGGGCTGTGTCTACTTGACCAAAATGAAGTGAACTCAACTCTCAACTGCTGTGGATAGTTTAATCCACAGATAGATTTTCAGAAAGCTCTGCATCTAACCATTAATGCAGCATTAATGCAGGAAAATGTAATTAACTCCAGAACTTCATGGAACTTTTGGATCCCATTGTTTTGGAAAAGTGGACAGGTGGATTGGGAGGGGTTTGGTCCAATCCATTGTCCATATGACTAAAAGACCCACCACTGCATTGCTGACCACAAGCAGCTCCCTTGCAGAAACAACGTCAATTCTGGTGAGGTCACACCGGGGTGCCCAGCGAAATAGGATGTCATCCACAATCCTCTGGAAGGTAACTTCTTCGTCAGCATTTTAACAGGAGCTCCAATGTACCCTTAACCCAGCAAACCTTCCTGATGGCCAAAGGACTCCTGGAATTATCTTAGTTTTCCTTGAGACAACTCTGGTGTGATTTATTCTCGATTAATTGGGTAAGTGTAGACATGTCCTAGGATATCGCCAATTTTCCATATCATTTTGTTCCTGGATTTTCAGCTTACTCATTCTTTTATCTTTATGAAGTAATTTAAATGGAAATGACTTATCCAACATTGTGTACTTCACTCTGTTGAGGAAGTTACAGTGTTATCAGGGACATGAGGGATGAGATGCCACTTCTGTTACTATCCGGTGGCCCATTTCTGGTTTTCATGTCAGTGGGATAATGAACCCACTCTAGCATTTAGTTCAAACTTTAAAGGAGCTATTCAAGGCATCTTAGATAACCCCTTTAAAGTTTGAACTAAAATGCAGAGTGGAACTCACACACACACCACCCAGATGGAAGGCACCAGCCACTATTGTTGCTAGCTGTTAAAATATTTTGTCTATCTCTTTGAAGAGACAGAAGCTTTATTTCTGCTGCCATCAGCAAATGCCATTTTATATTAAATTCAAAGCAGTCTCCAACAACTCAGGTGTATGTCAACAGTGTTTCATTACTTTCAGAGTAACCTCCTTAACCCCTCCTATCATGTAACATAACCAAAGCCATAAAGAATGCAAAGCATTGGGGAGGCAAGCAGGGAAGTGGAATCCAATCATTCTGTAAAAAAGAGATTACAGCTAAGAGGGTTTGCAAAAATGTACAGTTGAGCCTGAATTTCAAATTGATCACCAAAGCAGTGCAAATGAAAAGTACGGCCTTTGTGTAGAGAGGAGGTTTTTGACATGACAAACAAGCTCAGCCAATATGGCCATTTTGCCCAAGAGTTGGCCCAAAAAAGTGCTGCCCAAGGCAAAGAAGAAATTCCGCATACAAAGAGGTGACCACACTAGCAATCTTTTACATTAGTAATAGGCTACAGCAAAACCCCTCAAAACAACTTATGCTGATACTTCTATTTGACATTGCTGTGTACCTTCAAGTTGTTCCTGATTTATGGTGACTCTAAGGCAAACCTATCATTGGTTTTTCTTGATGAGATTTGTATAGTCTTCCTCTGGGGTGAGAGAATGTGGCTTGCCAAAGGTGACCAAATGAATTTCTATAGCTGAGTGGGGATTCTTACTAACCAATCTGTGGCCATTTATATTGGGAGTGAAGCTCCAACTAAGGACCTCTTCACATGGAGTAAAAATGCCCATTTAGCCACTTTATTTCAGGACTTGGGGCCTGCCATGCGCCATCACTTGCGGCACTGCAGGCCTCACCCACTTTCCTCCCAAAGTGGAGGTGAATCACAAAAGGCATCTTGTCCTCCACCATGGGGACAAAAGTGTTGTTCGGGTAGCTCAGTTGGAGTTGCCTTCCCAAATCTATGTGTGACAGCAGAAAGGACAGCAGGGCAACGTGTTCCCTCCCCAAATCTATGTGTAATAGCAGAAAGGGTGGCGGGGCAACATGTATTGCTGCCCTTTCTGCCATCTGATATGGGAGGGAAAGTGTGCCAATACACCCTTTCCCATCCCCACGATGTGATGAGGGGAGGAGGGAGGGTGCACGGGGCACCACCGCATGCCTTCTCTTTCATCAGCAAAAGCCAGTGAAATGGTACAACCCAAAAGGGCCATGTGATAAGGTCATAACTCTTGTCTAGCAGTCATTCAATAGCCTGGGAAAAGGTATGGTGAATTGAAGTTTTGCTACCACCTTGCTCAACATAGTTTAAAAAAATCTTTGCATTTCATTTTTTCTGCCAAAATGCAAGATACTCCACTTAGGCAGAAAAAAACGAAATGCAAAGATACAGAATGGGGGATGATTCCTGGATCGAGAGCAGTACGTGTGAAAAAGATCT
Organism: Anolis sagrei ordinatus; assembly: GCF_025583915.1. Taxonomy (NCBI): domain Eukaryota; kingdom Metazoa; phylum Chordata; class Lepidosauria; order Squamata; family Anolidae; genus Anolis; species Anolis sagrei. Next base: position 237,131,290 of record NW_026847438.1, on the reverse strand, counting down.
TGGAGTCCTCGTGGACAACAAGTTAAACATGAGCCAACAATGTGATGTGGCGGCAAAAAAAGCCAATGGGATTTTGGCCTGCATCAATAGGAGCATAGTGTCTAGATCTAAGGAAGTAATGCTACCCCTCTATTCCACTTTGGTTAGACCACACCTGGAATATTGTGTCCAATTCTGGGCACCACAATTCAAGAGAGATATTGACAAGCTGGAATGTGTCCAGAGGAGGGGCGACTAAAATGATCAAGGGTCTGGAGAACAAGCCCTATGAGGAGCGGCTTAAGGAGCTGGGTATGTTTAGCCTGAAGAAGAGAAGGCTGAGAGGAGATATGATAGCCATGTATAAATATGTGAGAGGAAGCCACAGGGAGGAGGGAGCAAGCTTGTTTTCTGCTTCCCTGGAGACTAGGACGCGAACAATGGCTTCAAACTACAAGAGAGGAGATTCCATCTGAACATGAGGAAGAACTTCCTGACTGTGAGAGCCGTTCAGCAGTGGAACTCTCTGCCCCGGAGTGTGGTGGAGGCTCCTTCTTTGGAAGCTTTTAAGAAGAGGCTGGATGGCCATTTGTCAGGGGTGATTTGAATGCAATATTCCTGCTTCTTGGCAGGGGGTTGGACTGGATGGCCCATGAGGTCTCTTCCAACTCTTTGATTCTATGATTCTATGAAATATTTTACGAAGTTATATAAATGTAAATCACCAAGAGGAATTCAGCCCTAAATATACCAGCCAGAATCCTATATCATCCTCTACATAACATAATGTCATGCATTTTTAGCTGTGCAGCAGAGAGGGCTAGAACACTGTTAGTGAATTCCAAAGTTATGTAACAGGAAATTAGCAAGTGTTTTCTAATGCTTATCAGATTGTTAATGTACATTGATCACTCCGTATTCAGAGTATAACAGAACTATTGTGCATGGGAACTAATGTGCAGCTGTGCATGAGTCAGTTGCTGTTTTTCCTACAAATATACACTTTGGTTCCCGCTCCAGGAGAAGAGAAGTCAAAGTGTCTTTCAAAGATAGTAAATTACAAAAATTTGCAGTAAAATTTGAGAATTAAAGTCATTTCATAAAACATTTTTCAGTCAATTCAGAACATTCAAAAGTTTTTAAAATCACCTATAAAGTACCACCACCCATGCTTTTGCATTAAAAGCTTCCTGAAATAAAAATGTCTTGGCCTGTGTTCCAGAGGGTGGGAGCAGCTACTGGGAACACTCCCTTCTGAGTCCTCACCAAGTGAGCTTGAGATGGTTGCAGAACTGAGGGAATGTTTTCCCCAGATATCTTAAAATTCAGACAGGTGCATAATATTTCAATAGAAGCCTTCTACCGATGTTATGAAATTGTCCAGTTCTAATTCCGGCAAATAAACTAATATATACATCTATACATGTTAATAAAAAAGATCACCCCAAAAATGTAAGTACTGTATGCTTTGTCTTATCAAAAAAGGGACCATCCCATTTTCTGAGTAGAGTAGTAAAAGATGAGAGATTAACAACCTCATCACAAAGGGCTTAATTTGGCTGGACACACCAGTTTAGCCCAAGTAGTCCACAGAGCCAACTGGTTCCCATCAAACGACACCAGCAAGGCTCTGTGGGTGAACTAGGATGGAGCTGGTGCATGCCACCACCACAGCAACACAAGAGCCTGTCATTGAGTCTTCCCATGTTGCCATTAGAAGCAATGGAGAGAATCCACATGATCCACGCTTACTCCCATGGGATCAACTTACGTAGAAGCTGAGCAATGTGGGGCATGAGGCACTAGGTCCCCCATGCTTCCCCTCCCTGACAACACAGAGCAATTATAGTGGCTATGTAACAAGGTCGTTATTTGCCCCAGAAGAACCCAAAAGAAGCTCCAACCCCTTTTACTCTCTCCTCTATAGTGGCAACTCTGTGTTGCCACTTCTGGACTTTTTAATGCCTAGGTGGGAAAATAGCAGTGGCAGCTATCTGCTTGAGGCAGAGCCAGTGATCCGTGTTTTAACCTTCATCCCTAACTTCTGCGGTATGAAGTTTTACCTTGGCACTTTAATGATGATATTTTTAAAATTATCTTTAACTTTTAACTTAATCAAATTTTAATTGTGTTTTAATATATGTTGGTTCACTATTACAGAAGTTTTAGGACAGTGATTAGTGTCTATTTGTGTATTTTTTTTGTTTTGTCTTTTACTGTTGATATGGTCAGTGGACTAATCAATAAACTTTACTTAGTGGTTCCTGTGAAATCACCAACTTTTCCATAGGTAATATGAAAACTCATAATTTTGGCCTCTCAACCTGCCTTTGTCTTATACACAAGTATATGTAGAAAGTTGACTTACAAAGGCACAAATCTCCAAGAGCATCCCAGCTGAGATTTTCACATTCTGGTTTCTGCCAAATATTATGTATAAAGAATTACAGTCCAGACATTTGAGTTCATAAAAATGTAGCTTCACACTCTCTCTTGCCTTCAACACAAATTGGAAAATCTGATGTCTATGATTTATTATCTTCCTTTGCAAGGAACTGTTCCAACACAGGGTCTGGAAAGAAAAACAATTCATTATGTAACCAATTTTACAAAATCTCAGTGACATTATGGTCACTTTCTTTAAATAGTAACTCATTATCTTACTTGCTTCTGCATTTCTGTGTTTTAAAGGAAATTTCTTAAAAAGTGACAAAGGAACAGCCTATAAATAAAGTATTATTATTATAATGGCATGACTTGAAAATTCTGTTCAAAGTAACTAAGGATGGTTTCCAAAAATAAATGAAAAATGTTATTCAATGTAACCCATCCTAAAGGATTGCCATTCTATAGTTTTTCTTTTTAAATGTTATGTTATGTTCACATTATCCCAAAATCCAGTACAGAAATATCACTGGTTTCACTTACCTACACTCTAAAAATATTCCCTTCCCAAAAGCATTTGTGGGTCTCTCTAGGTTCAGTGTGATGTTTCTAACTCAAGTATAGTCAAAATATGGAGTTCACTATTATCCACATTACCAGGTATTCACATGGGGTCTTGGAGTGTATCCCATGGATATAGGAATGGTAGTACAATTCATTTAACAACACAGTGTTAGTTGTAATGGATCTGTGCATGGTAACACCTTGGTGATAATTCCTTTTTAAAGTTTGAATTTAAACTTGGAGAGGGTTCAGTGCCTCATTGCCACCAGCTTCTGCAGGTTGCAACATTATTAGGACAGTGTAAAAAGCAATAGCCATTGTTTCTATTTGTTGTTGTTACTATTTACCATCATATTGAGTTCGACTATTGATCACCCTATGAATGGGAGACCTTCAAGAGACAAGACCCTGCTTAGAACTGGCAAAATCAGGGCTTTGGGTTCCTTGATTGAGTCAATCTATCTGTAGTGTCTGTAGTGATACCTTGACTTAAGAGTTTGTTTCAGTCCATGACCAAGCTCTTAACTCAAAACACTCTTATCTCAAAGTTTTATTTATTTATTTATTTATTTATTTATTTACAGTATTTATATTCCGCCCTTCTCACCCCGAAGGGGACTCAAGGCAGATCACAATGTACACATACATGGCAAACATTCAATGCTATTTTTGACATACAAGGTTTACAGACAGATAGAGACCATTCAACAGTTCTTCCACTTTGGATCCTAGAGGTTGCTCGATTCGGCCACAGGGAGAGCTGTCGCTTCATCCACTATGACACCGAGCCTTTTTGATCATAGTATTTCCTCCTTGCTTTCTGGCATAAATTAACCTCCCCACTTTAAGCAGTTTGTAATTTCTCTACTCACAGCTCACAGCTGTTTTCGAACTGTTTAGGTAGACAGTAGGCTGAGCAATTTTTAACAGCTATTTTTTAAGAGCTATTAATAGTCGGGCACTCAACCCCAACTTGGTCTTTAAACTTGCCACCTTTCAATCAGCAGTTATTTATTGCAGCTGATTAACCAGTTGTGCTACCAGCCCGGCCCCATTGAAATGCTATTAATCTGTTCTAACCCCCTGAGACACCCTCCAATTTTTTTGTTACATGTTTATAAATACGAAAATGTACTTTACTAATAGCAAATAATGCATGGATGTACATTCACATGGAAAAATATAAAGGTTAAACTTTAAAATGGTAGAAGCACAAAGTTGTGGCAAAGAAGTACAAAGCACAAAGTGAAGAAGCAGAAGTATTATTTTCTTCATTCTGTACTCATTCCAACCTCCCTCCCTCTCTTGCTCTCTCTCCCTTTCCCTCTTAATGAAGCCAAATATACCAGGAATAAAAACCACATAAAATCAACTAACTCAAACTTCCTCAAAGCGGACAAGAGCACCAGGCACTGAGGCCACTCTCTTGAAGCCCTGAAGCCCTGAACTCTCATGCTAGCGTGCCCTTTGATTTTAGCTCTTATCTCAAAATTCTGCTCTTATGCCAAAGCAAAACCCAGGGTGAGCTCTAAATTCTCTTAAGTTGGGGTGCTCATAAGTAGACGTCCTACTGTATCATTAAAAGAAGTTGCAACTGTGGCCCCAAAATTCAGTAACAGTTCTAAGACTTCAAAATGAGTAAGTCTCCCTTACCTCCATGAAACTCGTATATCGGAATTTCATATGAATAGATTTGTACTAAGTCCTGTTAAAAATGATGGGGCTTACATTTGCCTTAAATTGTACAGTCTATTTTATTGAGGTGTTTGTTGGTATTTGCAGTCAAGTTGACTTTGAATTATGGCCACTCTATGAATAAGAGGTCTCCCAGATACCCTGCTGAAGACTTGCAGATTCAGGACCATGGCTTCTGTGATTTAGTCTATCCATTTGTGTTGTGACCATCCCCTTTTCCTACAATCTTCCACTTTATCAAGCAAGTCTAATGAGTTATGTCATTTCATAATATGTCCAATGTACATTAGCCTTGTTGTTCCCATGTATCTTCTAGACCTCTGTACCTTTCCATATAATTTGGATCTGGAAAACAGGTACATTAGGATACAATACATTGAAGAAAGTTTCCAACAAACAGTATGACTGCTCTCAAATGTTGTGGCCAACTTTATCACAAAAGAGCAGACATTTTTTCTGACATAAAAAGATGTATTATTTTGATTTGCCAAGCAATCACTCTTCCATAGCAGACACCAACAAGCCTAAAGGAGTCCTTAATGGAGTCCTTTCACAGCATAGTCCTGTAAGTTTCTTCTTAGAAGCAACATGAAAGGATGGGCTCACAGAATTCCTTGGTGTTGTTCTACCATCATCTCTGAAGGACCTCTGGGGGTTTCTCCCTTTGTATGAAAGCGTGTGTTTCTTCTTTGTAAATAAACCGTTAGATGTGCCCACAAGTGTCTTTTAATATGTCAAACACACGGGCTTCTTTGGGATTATGTTTTCCCCTAGGATGCCCACAGACAATGAAGAAAGGGAGCTCTGTGACTACACCATCCGTCCCGGTTCAGAGGATAAACCCTTGTGTGATGGAGCTGTGCAAATTTTATCAGCAGTGCCTTTGTTCAAGGGACAGAAGCTACTCAAGAGAAGATGCTATAAGGTAAATAAAAGAACCAGTCTAGCAGATAGATAGATAGATAGATAGATAGATAGATAGATAGATAGATAGATATAGATGAGGAAGAAGAAAAATAGAATTAAGGACTGAATTTTCTCATTGTGTGTGTGGATTCATGTCATTATAATTAAGTTTTAAAAAGAATCCCCAAAATTACAAATTGGATTGAATTGACAAGTTTGAGGGGAGGAATAGAATACTGAATGTAATTTAGCAGGTATGCATTGGATGTAGATGCTTTAGCAAGCTGAACAATTTCACAAGGGACCCTCCAAATTGGGTGAAGGAAAAAGAAAGTGTAACCTTAGGATGCTGTGTTGACCCATTCAGAGGGACCTGAGAAATCTACTCCAAAACAATATGTGATGTGTCCATTTAGAACAAGGTGACAATCTCTCTCACACACAAACCTGTCAACATTTTATGGATGAAATTCAGGACATAAGTGGCAAAAGTACCTTCAGAATGCAGTGAAATGGGCAAATATTATTGATGGGGGAGAATGCACGAGCTAACAAAGGCAGCTGCAGTGAGTTTTTACCTGAGTCTCTAAGGAAGGCAAGTTTCTTCTTCTTCTTCCCCTCTGAGTGAACACTCAGTTAAACAACTTCTGAGTTTTGAACTCAGTTTGCAATAACTGAGTACAGAGGAGGCAAGTAAGTGGAAGGAGAGAGGAACTGAGACATTTTAAGAGCAGTTTGAAAATGGGATGATTGGACGGTGTTAGAGTGGGAGGGTGTTAGAGTGGAAGGGTGCTAAGGCTGTGCAGGTCTATTCAGTCCTAGCAATATTTGGCATGCATGAGAAAGTTCATATCAAGCCACATGCATTTAGATGCTCCATGGTATAGCACAGGGGCTGGACTGTTTCCATTACACCAGTGGTTCCCAACATTGCTTTGACCAGGGACCACTTGACCAGGGACCACTTTGACCAGGGACCATTCTCCAACATTGGTACCAAAAGGGTTATGTATCAGTTTTTGGTCAACTTTAGATTTGGTTTGGTTATTTGGGGCGCTGAGTCAGAAAATTGCATTGGATAGACGACATCAGGTCTAGTTTCTGTTACAGAACATATGCCACCTAGTAATTGCCACCTGTTCACCCACAGAAAACCATATTTAATAATCTAGAGCTGATGTGGTAATAGTAATCTTTCATGCATAGTCAGCCTCTCCCCTCCAGCATTCCAGTTGCCTCGGCACTATTAGAGGGTTATGTGAGACCCTCTTATCACTCTCGATGCCAAATGGTTTTGAGGCAATGGTGTAGTAATGGTGAGGCTGCGGACCATATTTTCGTTCTTGCGGACCACTGGTGGTCCACGGACCACAAGTTGGAAACCACTGTATTATACAAAAGTGGGAATCCCCTTAAAGGAGGAGACATTTGTAGGGGCTATTTAACACTTACCTTTCATTGCTGCCTTCCTCTTCTAACATACCCCACTTCCTGCAGTAAACATGATCTGAGGACCTTGGTAGGGGAGGCATCTAAGAGGGATTGTAAGATCTGAGGAAGGAGACCACTAGCCATGCTGGCTGGGGGGAAAAGGAGTGGCAGTCCTAAATATTTTGAGGCCCTTTCACACCATCATCATGCTATGATGTCGTCTAATGACCATGGCTCCATATTATGGAATCCTGTAATTTCATGAGGTGTTTAAGATCCCCTGGCTTATAACTGCACTGCCTGACAAACTATGGATCTCAAGGTGCAGTCATGGTAAATAAAGTCAAAGCATAATTACTATGGTTAGAACGAAGTCCTGAAACAATGGTGAAGCACTCACACTGGCAATGGAATGGAAACACAAAATTCAGTCCCATTTCTATTCTTTTGAAATTGATAGGGTGGTTAAAAAAATAAAGATAAAAGCTAAATTACAATTGTGAGCAATGACATAGAAGCAAAACCGATTTTATTGGGATTGTGTTTTTGGTAATGTGAAATACTGCCTTGTTTTCCAAGAGTGAAGTGAAAGCTTCTGTCCATGTATGTATGCCATGAAGAGATGTGTGCTTATGGGACTTTTTAAAGAGTTAATACATGCATGAATACAGAAACACTCCATTTATCTGGTAAATATTGTTTTAGGTTCTGCATTGAAAACTATTCTTGGTTCTGGAAAAATGCAATGTATGTTTGTGAAAAAGTCAAAAGAACAGCTTATTCTAAGAGTAAGTAGAAGTGTCATTTGAAGTTTTTCAAAATGTTGGATCCTAGACTTTAGCTATGCTTAAAGCAGAATGATTGACATGAGTGAAAGAAACATATCTTGAGTCATGGTTACTTTATGTCTTATTTATTTTAGCTGGGTTATTGCAATCCTAAAAAGCCTAAATAACCTAAAGACATCAGAGTCTGTCTGATCCCAGAAACTAAGCAGGGTCAATCTTCAGGTGGAGGGTGCCAACAAATACCAGGTGCTGTAGGTCTTATTTCAGAGGAAGGAATGAGCAAAACAGCCTCTGAGTACAGTCTGACCCTCATATTCATTGGGAATATGCTCCAGTAGTTTGCAGGGATATGTAGAACTATGAGTTATAGTATAGGCCTGGGTAACAACGCAAAAATTTGTTTCTAAAATCGATTTGTATTTGGGGGGTTTTTACGTTTCGATATTTAAAATAATTACAAAACTTTCCTTTAAAAAAGTTCAGTATTTACGAAATTTCGTTAATATTAACGAATCGATTCGTTAAGATGGCGGACCCCCCGCGCATGCGCAAATCACCTCTGAAACTTCGTTATGAAGACGGGGGTCGATTCGTTAAGGTGGCAACGAATCGATTCGTTAAAAAAGAAATATTTATCAGAAATATTTAAAAATGGAAAATTAACAATGCTTGCCCTGTTGTGGAGCGAACACAGCCACAGGACAGGGACAAACTCACACACACAGGCACACAAGGGTCTTTTCTTTTTTTAGAATATTTTTTGAATTTTTTGAAGAATAAAAGAAAGATATTTTTCAGAAATATTTAAAAATGCTTGCCCTGTTGTGGAGCGAACGGCAAAGCCTCCCCGCTGCTCCCAGCCCAGGGAATGAATGAATGCAAGCAATGAATGAATGCAAGCAATGAATGAATGCAAGGCAAGCCTCCCTCCCGAACCTCCCGTCTCCTCGCCTTCCCCAGCAATGAGCAATGCGGCCACGCGGAGCTGCTTTTAAAGGGCAGCCCGCCCCAATCACAATCAGCCACGGTGCTTGGGAGCGCAGGATTGGCTCCCGTCGCACCCAGCATCCTCCATCCCTAAAACGTCATTTCCGAAACAGGCGGAAGCTCGTAAAAAAGATGGAGGATGCCGTTTCGATATTTAAAACACTTCCGGGTTTGAAAATATGTTTTGTAATCGTTTTGTAATTGCTAAAAATAACGAATATTTAACGAATTACAAAATTAACGAACGAAACCGCCCAGGCCTATTATAGTAACCCTTTTGCACAAGCAATTTCCAGTCTGTAGAGTCATGAAGGAGGACCTAGGACCTAGCTGGGGATTATGGTCCAAACAGTGACTAAAAGCATGATTATTTCTAAATGATTGACACTTATAACAATTTTCAGGAATGTTACATTTTCCATATATACAAAGCAAAGCAGGGAGGAAGTGGAGTCAAATAGTTTGTGGAAGCTCATGATGATTGGTGGCCTTTATGTTTGGGTGCATCTATACTGTAGAATTAATGCAATGTAACTGCCATGACTCGATGCAATGGAATGATGGGAGCTGTAGTTGTACAAAGTTTCCTTCCTTCTCTAGGCCCACATAATTCTACAGTGTAGAGTCATGTTAAGTCAAGCTATGAATCCAGTTTTACCTCTTTTGGAGATAGGATTCCAAATCTTGGATAGCTCCTTTAAAGTTCAAAGTAAAACCTGGAACAGATTGACTATATACTCCTGAATCTGGACAGTTTAAACCAGATCTGGGCATTTCTTAGTATGCAAACTCATCGATTAACACCTGCCCCCTTTGCTTTTCAGCTTTGAAGCAAAAATGCCTTGCAAGCATTTGTCGATCTATTTGAAACCTCAAGAGGAGCCATTGGTTACAAGAAGGCTTGCAGCAGTTCTTAGGTTTGAATGCCTGATGATACAACACACAGGAGAACAAAGATATGGAAGACGTTTTTCACTTGTAAAATAGTGTTTTCTCTTCCCTGCAATGTTTAAACTGAGTTTGATAACTAATAGAAAGTGAAATTGAATTTTGTAAAAAACCTGTGTTGTAATGAAATAATTTGGATTTATTTGTATATTACTTTTGATAACACATGTTCATTAGTTTTGTAAGCCATGGATTGTTTGCTGTGTTTGAAATAGTACTGAAGCCAATTCAAATTAAAAACAAAACCCCAGAAATGTAAGAATTGTACTGCATTGATGTCTTGAAGATTTTGTGGGATTTTTTGTTTTGTTTTGGTGCATTTAAAATCACGCATATATTTAATAGAATTCACGTCAAAGCTGTATGTGGTTATAGCAAGATATTATTGTTATGCAACAATGATTGTGAGGCCATTTGATATATAGACTGGCAGTCTTTTCCCCAAGTATGCCAGGGACTGGTAACATATATATTATCTGAAAACGATCTATAACTATCCATCATTGGCTTGTGGTCCAGCACCATCCCACAAACAACCATATTGAGTAGCATTGGTAAGGTGTTTATCATATTCAGTCCATGAATATGGACAGCTTCTTTGTACAAAATTGTCTTTAAAAGGCATGGACCATTGAGCCATCCTGTTTAGGCTTAAAATTGGGAATCATGTGGCCTACCAATTATTTTTTAACTACAACTTCCATCTTATATCCATTCCAGTTCATCAATTCATTAGTAAAAGACCCTTCAGTGCTGGCCATGTTACCTCTGATTAAAACTCTCCAACAAAGGAGAGCCCATCACATTCTGAATTAGTTTATTCCATTGCCAAACATCTTCAGAAGGTCTTCTGATGTTAAGTTGGACATTCCTTTCTTCCATCCCTTGAGTTGTGTCCTACTTTCTGCAGAAGCAAAAAATCTCCTTAAATAAGATTCAATCTGGTCTTCTCTTCAAATGTGTGTGTCTTCATGTAACTTTGAGGACCTCATCACATTAGGAAATGTTAGTGTCCTAGGACACTTGGAGGATGCAAGGAGGACAGAGCCTGCCAGATGCCATCAGAAGACACACAGATGCTTCCAGCAAGGCTCTGTCCTTCCGACATCCTCCAAACTTCCTAGGACGCTTCCCAGAGAACACAGGAAGCTTTCCGTGTTCTCATTGAGAATAACAGGGCTAGCGTGGGCGAAAACCATGTGATCATGCTTCCCCTTGAGGGATGGGTAAGTGGATGATGCAGTCGATGCGGGGTGTGGGCCAATGGGTTTCCCTTGCTGCCCACTGAATTTGTCATAATGCATGGCAAATCCACCCGCTATCACCCACCAAGTGGACCTCAGTGTGATGAAGTCCCAAGTCTTCTTTTGACTTGTGGTGTCCCCCATGAATGTCATTTATATTTCATATAAATGGTATATTCATAACCTGAATGTAATTGTATACAAGATATTTAATAATGTTCTACATGAAGCAAAGTTTGTGTTGAATGGTCAGAAAGCAAAGATGTCACTCTCTCAGCCACTGATGTGGACAGTTTTAAATTTTGGAGTATTTCTGATTTTGGAATTCTGGATAAGGGATGCTCAGCCTCTATGAGTTCTTAGGTCATGTGTATATGTCTGTGTGTATTTCAGTGCTTCTTACACATTGTAATGCCTCACTGCACACACCAATACATCAGCTAGGCTTTTCAACACTTGGAGAAGCCGAGCTCTGTAAGGCAGTCTAGTTTTTCACCTGTCTCTCAACATGGAACGCTGCCTCTTATTAAGTTCTTACCATGTTGGTCACATGACTAACCAGGAGATGGCTAACAGAGGAACAATTGTTGTGTAATTACAACAGGGCCTGTATTATTTTGGGAACTTGCAGTACCCTGGAGAATAGGCCTATTTAATATAGCCCTGAGTATATAAATGATCTATAATGTTAAACCTCGCCGCCGCAAGCGTTGTGACCTGCAGAAATCTAATGAAAGGGCTGATTCAGAAGGGTTGAAGTGGGGAAAGGGGGGCTGAGGAAGAAAGTGGTCACATGGGAAGAGGGGTCATATCCAGGTGGGTATAAATCACCAAGTTCTAACCTCCTTAAAGCCAATTTCCTCCTCCCTTTGGGCAATATTCTTCAAGGTAAGTCCCATTCCCTGTGATTTTTCTTGGATGGGGATCTTGGGTAATGAGGAACACATTTAGATCATAAAATATATAGACTAGGGAAGAAACTTTAGCAAAAACAAAAAACCAGGAAAAAGGGGACAATCCTAACTGTGCTTTCTGGGGAACTAAGTCCACTTCAATCCAGCCAGGCTTTCTTGAAAAAATATAATGCGTAGGATTGAGTCTGTAGTGTTGGGTTGAATTCTGGGCACACGTGAATTTGAGATTCCATGCATGTTTTTATGCAGTTTCTATTAAGGACTACAGCCTTAAAATAAAACAATTAAAACAAGTAGGTGTATAAATAATACATAAATGTGTTTCAACTTTTGATGACTCCCAATAAGGTGGCATGTTTTCAATCTTTCTCTGTAGTCTCTATAGTAAGAATGTAAATAAAAGTCACATTTTTTTCATGTCCTGTAGAAGAAAGTGGGTCTTGAGACCCCTGGTTTACAAAAGGATATATTTTTTAAAAAAAATTGCAAACATGCAAATTATTTGTAAAGCGTTTTTATGCAGAAAACAGCATTTTAAGCACCCCCCCCCCAAAAAAAACAGTGATTTTTGCACAAGGTATGAGGGACAATCCTAACTGTGCCTTCAAATTGTCTGTTGATTTATGGCAACCCCAAGGATTTGTTAGGGTTTCATTAGACAACGATTACTTAGTGTGGCTTTTGCAAGTTACTTCCTTTGAAATACAACCTACAGTAATGGAGATCTCCCATACCAAGTATTAACCAGGGCTGTCTCTATTTAATTTCCAAAATCAGACAGGATTGGTGCCATTAGGATATTTAGCCTATTAGTGGCACTTACTACAAAGCAACTATGAATGTAACCACTAAAGTATTATGCAGTGTATGTCTTTTCCTTTGGTAAGCCACAATTAAGGCCAATGTAGTTAATATACCAATTGAGGGACTTATTGTCCAAGACTGGGCTTGAAAAGCAACACTACCAATATATCGTAAATTCTATTTTAGTCCTTACTAGAGTAAACCTGTTTAAATTAATTGGATTTATCCTGTTGGATTGGGACTGACCATCAGGGTTTCAGTTACCCACATATGTTCTGGATATGTATAATATTTATACTGGATTAAGGGGAACTTCTTTGGGTTGGCTGTAGAACATCTTTAACAGCTCACAGATTCCTTTACTTGAAATGCATTCCTAGAATAATGCTTTCCTTCATCACTATTATATTATTACATTGGATAATAAAACAAATGTAGAAGATTACAATAATTGGATAATCCCTCTCCTTCCTTGGGGTAGTTGTATTTTGAGATTTGAAGGACATGTATGCAGTCTTACCATGTTACTTAAATCATCAGGAAAGTTTTCTGCAAAAGGATGATGGTAATCCTACTGGTGAAAGTATTGATGATATTGCATAGTAGTGGTAAGTGGAAAATTGTGTTACTATTTCTCCAGCTCTTTAAGTAGTGTTTGTGGACATTTTGCCTCTGTAGAATCGTCTTAGGCCCCTTCCACACAAGTGTATAAAATCCACAATGAACTGGATTATAGTGTGGACTCAGATAATCCAGTTCAAAGTATCGTGGATTAACTGCCTTGATATTCTGGGTTATATGCCTGTGAGGAAGGACTCATAAATATCCAATAACAACAGGTCAACAACATATGGTGCTTGGTTCACACACACACAACACCCATTTTTGAAGCTCTGGAAAAAATCTAAAAAAATCTTTGCAAAAAAAATTGTTCACTTTGTTGCAAAACATAAAAAAATGTAAGAATTAAAGAAAGCAAAACAGGGACACTTATCCACCCATTGGCTAAGAATATGAAATTCCTTGAAGTATGTGATTGTTCAAGACAGCTGGAGAAAGTGTGCCTGCCAATTCATTTTATGGCCAGCCAAGGTAAAGATTTTTCTCCATGTGCAAAATCACAATGATCCAAAACATCATTGGGCAACACCTAGCATCACCCAAATCACCTGAAATCGTCAGAAAAAACATGACAGTTAAAAACCAGACATGGTCTGGATGCCTGTTGGTGTGATAACCTCAGTATGGGGTCTTACACACACAGTTGGACTTCTTTGGTTATTGTACAATGGACATTATTTAGCTCATGGTTGGGTTAAATGGACTTCTAAAAAATTAACTTTTTACATGGTTTTAACAATACTATCAGTACAAAATAGAATAGGTCTCTTGAATCAATTGGGTCTACATATGTGCTGATTCAACATTCAACAATTGATTGAATGGATCTAATCTAATTGAGAATCACCAACAAAAAAGGTGAAAGAGAGAGCAAAGATTAGGCCAATTTATCATGAGGTAGGTAATTCCATACTCTAGGAGTGGTGTGTATTTGTCTGTGTTTTCAGATGTACCCCTTGCCAAAACAGCCACTGAGTTTTCCCATTGTTTCATATCTATGCTATCTATGCTTCTTATTTGTGTAACACACCACATTTGAAGTTCCTTTTAAAGATGTGGTTGTACAGATATGGTAACTGTGTGCTAAAGACATGTTTAGTTCATGACTATATAAGCAATCACACAAATGTAACTATTTGACATTGGCATGATAGTTGCTGTGTGTCTTCAAGTCATTTCTGACATATGACAACCCTACAGCAAGTCTACCATTGGATTTCCTTGGCAAAATTTCTTTAAATTGAGCTTGCTTTTGCCCTCCTCTGAGGCTGAGAGAATGTGACCTGCTCAATGCCACCCAGTGGGTTTCCAAGTCCCAGTGAGGATTCAAACATTGCTCTCCACAGTTAAAACACTAAAACAGGTATGGGCAAACTTAGGCTCTTTGGGTGTTTTGGATTTCAACTACCACAATTCCTAACATCCTACCAGCTGTTAGGAATTGTGGGAGTTGAAGTCCAAAAGACCTGGATGGCTGAAGTTTGCCCATACCTGCTTTAGACTTTGCAGATTGATTTTTGGCTAAATCTCTGATGCCATGATCTTTAACGCAATATCCTCTTGGTAATAATGATACTGGACTCCTAGTTCCTAAGCCCACTTCTTAGTTCTTCTAAGCAGTGGGCTGTTAGAATTTCCCCCACTCATCCGCTGGCATTTTAGGAACCGAGATTCTTTTGCCGTCTCAATGAAATTCTGTGGCAAAACTCTGATTCACTATATAGTTCAGACATACTTTAATGCCCTGCCTTCTCAGCCCTATGCAGGACATTGGACTACTAATTGTTCTTTGTGGAACCTTTATACATATTTTCATATTTTGTGTTTCACAATGGGGCCCTAATTAATTCAAATAGTATTCATATTGCATTTTCTGTTGTAATTGTTTTTTTTCTCTTCTGGGTGCGCCAGGAGGTCAAGGGCCGGAGACGCCAGCACTTCCAATGGATCTTCCTCTTGTGACAGAAAGAAACTTAAGTAAGAAGCTTTTATTCAAGATCTGTCTAGCAATGAGAACTCTGGGAGAAGGGGTATAGATGTCTGAAGTTGCACACTGTGGCCTGATTGAGTTGTTTGCTTGTGGTATGCTTTCCACCCTGTTGTTCCAGTGGTTAAGATTTTCTTAACTACTGTAATAATATTGGGGTCATTCTTCTGCATAAAAAGCATGGATTGTATTGTTTCTTTGTACTCCAATCAAAAGATAAGGTTTAGAAAAGTGGAGGGCAAGAAGCTTTCTGATAACTATGGGTTCCCAACATGCATTAAACTGAATGCCAAACTTGTGGGGGGGGGGGGGGGGAGAGATCCAAACTGAAGTGTTTCCATTATTCATCGCAGTTTTCAAAAGCAACCAAATCAAGCAAAATATTTGAACAGTTACTCACTGCAGAAAATTCTTTCTCAATTCCTTTGCATGAAAAAATCCATCCAGAAACAGAAACATTGCACCTTCCCCCCCCCCCACCCCAAACTATCACTCCAAAGCAACAAGTAAAAAGAAGAAATACTTGGGAAAGTAGCAGTAAAATGTCACATAATTGCCAGAATTTTGTAAATCACATTAGTTGCCCCACAAGTGAGTGTATGTGTAATGAAATGGACAATAGAAATAATATTGCAAACTTATTTCTATTCAGATAACATTACATTCTTCAATGGAGTCTTTGCAAATGTGGAAAGTGTTGCAGTGTTTTTTGGTAAGTCTAGCTTTTTTGTTATCTTATAATATTCATAGAATCATAGAATCACAGAGTTGGAAGAGACCCTGTGGGCCATCCAGTCCAACCCCCTGCCAAGAAGCAGGAAAATTGCATTCCAAGTACTCCTGACAGATGGCCATCCAGCCTCTGCTTAAAAGCCTCCAAAGAAGGAACCACCACCACACTCCTGGGCAGAGAGTTCCACTGCTGAACAGTTCTCACAGTTAGGAAGTTCTTCCTCATGTTCAGGTGGAATCTCCTTTCCTGTAGTTTGAAGCCATTGTTCTGCATCCTAGTCTCCAGGGCAGCAGAAAACAAGCTTACTCCCTATGACTTCCCTTCATATTTTTATACATGACCATCATGTCTCCTCTCAGCCTTCTCTTCTGCAGATTAAACATGCCCAGCTCTTTAAGCCTCTCCTCATAGGGCTTGTTCTCCAGACTCATAGACTTTAGGGGGGGAATATCCTAATATATATCAAGATTTTGCATATATTACTATGAAACATAGATGTATCTGGATCCAGTGATACACAAGTGCAAAATTATATCAGCTCTCCTGTATATCAGGAATGAAGATGTGGGAGCACTGTGAAAACTCTAAGGTYTTATTTTGCTCTCTTCCTGACAGACAGTAGCCTTTTAATTTCATTTCTTCTCCCTTTCTTTCCTTTCCTTTACAAAATAAATCCATGGTCACCGACCAGTTTCAGTTGTCAGTGGTCTGATTCTTAGGCTCCATCTTTATAGTCCCCCCCCCCCCCAAATTTTTTTACAAACTTTCAGCATTTATCAAACCGTGGATATTTTCCTCTTGTGCATGAGTAAGTAAGTTTGGCTTAAGTCAAGATTTATTTAATTTTATTTAAGATTTAAATAAAATTACTATGAACATATGGGTTACTCCACGTCCTTACCCTCCTGTCATTTCCTGTCCATGTTTTGATAAGTTTGCGTGGAGAATGAGAAGATTGACAATCAAATTAGAATTCTGTTTACCAGGTGATAGCTCTCACTGTTTTTTGTCCAGCATGAGTTTTTCCTTAACCTATCAATCTTGCATTTGAAATTGGCCGTTGGAAGGTTAATTGGAAGATTGCTGAAGCAATCTCTAAGTAAATTTTTATTAGAGGAATAGAAATAAATTAATGATAGCCAGTCTGCATTCTCTTTAAGTTTGATCCTGGGAAGCCAAGGCCATCTTCATGAGACATGTTTGGGGGTTTCTTTTTCATCTTATAAGGAAAAAACTTAGAAGTTTCTGAGTTTCTCCCCAAAATTCTCTGTATTGAAAAGAAACTTCTTTATGTATGTCAATGGGCCTTAATGTTGATTTCTTAACATGCATGTTCGTTTAGACTGTTTAGGTTCCCACTTCACCTGGCTCCAGTCTATATTCACCAACTTTCCTGCGTTGCTCAACTTTGTGAACAAAATGAAGTGCGTGACCGGCATTTGCCCCAGAGAGTTCGAAGACTATGGTTGTGCCTGCCGGTTTGAGATGGAAGGCCTCCCTGTAGATGAAGTAGATAAGTGAGTCTAACACTGGCTCTATACAACCATTGTGCTGAATGACAGTGTTGAGCAACTAAATCAACACACCAAAATTATGCAGAATAATAATAATAATAATAATAATAATAATAATAATAATAATAATAATTCGAACTGCAAAGACTCTGGCACAAGCCAGTAAAGGTGGTCCCAGTGGTGATCAGCACACTGGGTGCAGTGCCTAACGACCTTGGCCTGCAGTTAAACACAATCGGCGCTGACAAAATTACCATCTGCCAGCTGCAGAAGGCCACCTTACTGGGATCTGCACACATTATTCACCAATACATCACACAGTCTAGATACCTGGGAATCTGCTGTGGACTCATCTTGTTGTGTTTCAAATAATAATAATAATAATAATAATAATAATAATAATAATAATACACTTTATTTCTATTCTGCCCTTCTCCCTTAGGGGACTCAGATAGGATTACAGTATTTACAAACATAGGAAAACATTCAATGCCCTTACAATCACAGATATAGTGAGACACACAAACATAATCAAAGGCAAGGCTTCTCCTTTCATTTCTGGCTGCTGGAGGCTATGCTCATTTCTGGCTTTTCTCCATTTTCAAGCTGAGGAGCCTGCATTGTTACCTCCTGATTGTGTGGCCAACAAAATTGGTTGAAGTGTCTCTTGCCTTTTCCTGCTGAAGCTGTACCTATCTATCTACTCACATTTGCATGTTTTCCAACTGCTAGGTTAGCAGGGAGCTAGGGCTGACAGATGAGAGCTCACCCCATCTCACGGATTCAAACTGCCAACTTTCAGGTCAGCAACTTTCAGCCAGCACAAGGGTTTAACCCATTGCAACACCACAGCCACAAGCAAGCCCACATGAGCATCCATGTGCAATGTGATCCATTGGATTGAAATGTGGACAATCCCCATTGGATAACTTGTGCATGTATAAGTACACCAAAAGGTCTTAAACTCTCTATGATTCCAGATATGTAAGGGCTTTCCATGGTTACTTGGAGATATATGAAAGAGAATTATTTCACAGTAGGCCACTGAATCATGGTTTGGGGACTAAGACAATACTCAGATGAAGTATGCAATGCTAATTAATTTTTTCCCCTCTCTCTTGCCCTAATAAGTTGCTGTTTCCAACACCGAAAGTGCTACGAAGAGGCAACTGATGAAGAATGTATGTGGGATCCTGCCAAGATGACTATGGATGTCAGCTGTCTCACCAAAAATATCACCTGTGGTAAGACTGAAGAGAAGAAGTGTCAAAGATTAAGGATGTGGAAAACAACAACCTTGTACATTTTCCTACCCTTGATGAGAAAGAAGGTGAAGGCAATTCATCCCCCTCCCCTAAAGAAAAGCCCAACATAAGAGTCTAACCACCCCATTCTGGGACATTGGAATGAAAAAAATCAGCTAGTAACAAACATTTATTTTAAAAAATCATCCTGTTTAAAAATATGTGTTTTCTGTTGACAAAACGATATTTTGCGCAAAATGTCCAGGTTTTGTGAAACAAGTTTTTGTGTGAATTTTTCATGAAAAATATTGCAAAAAACACACACGCAGTGCCACCTTTAACAACAGCAACAACAACTTTATTCTTATACCCTGCAACCATCTCCCTGAAGGGACTCGGGACAACTTACATATGGGACAAAATGCCCACAAGACATAAATACAAAATATCCATTATGGCAAAAACACAATTAAAATAAGAGCATGGTAAAATATAACAATCCAGATAAAAAACACAATTAAACAAAACATCAGAATATAAAACAACAGTGTTGAAACCCAATCAAATCAATGCTCAACAAAAAGCAATAACCAGTAATACAATGGGCGTGACCAGGCTGTAAAAAGGGCTGGGCATAGGGTAGTGCAAATTGCGTACCATAGGGCCAGGGTACTGGATGAAGTGCAGAGAACAAAAGATTATCAGGCAACCTAGGGACTGGGCATTTATAACAAGGAACTAGGTGTTATCGAATGCTAGCTGAAACATCCAGGTTTTTAAATCCTTGCAAAAGAAGAACAGTGTGGGGACTTGCCTAATCTCCTTTGGGAAGGTGTTCCAAAGTTGGGGGTCACCACTGAGAAGGCCCTCTCCCTCTTCCCCACCCACTGTGCTTGTGACAATTGTGGGAGCAAGAGAAGGGTCTCTCCAGCAGATCTTAGCGCCTGTGCCAGTTTATACGGGAAGATGTGGTCTCAAAGATATTAAGGACCTGAACCGTTTAGTCTTGAACATAGTCAGGACCCAAATCGTTTAGTCATATGTTCATAAACCAGAACCTGTTCTTTCAACCCTAGAACACTTTGGGGAAGGGGGGTGGTTACAAGATTCCAGCCAACATTTTCAGAAGCTGAATTTATTCTAACAATTTAATTCCTTGAAGACAATCTTTCTGGCAATGAAGACCCCATTTTATATAGACTGGAACCATACGTTGTGCCAAAACTGCATTAAAACTGGCTCTTTTTGTGAAATTATCTCAGTCCTGAGCTCATTCTGTGCTGGCTGAGTCATGTCAGTGACACAGGATAGGATTTCCTCGCTACAAAATGAAATGCGCTTGTCCAGGTCGAAACCTTCTAGAGAGAAGGCAGAGTGTGAAAACAGATCTCTCAATACTACTTTGTATGTGGGCCTCTTTCTCTTTCGAAAACATGATTTCCTTTCATCTCCAGAGTCTGAAGATTCCTGTGAGCTCTTTCTCTGCAACTGTGACAAAGCAGCCATTGAATGTTTTTTGCACTCCCGGTTTAATTCTTCCATGAACAGCTTGGATGTTTCATTCTGTCCGACTCCAGTTACAGGTGAGAATATAAAGAGAGAGCTCTCACAGTGAGACCTCAGTTCCTGGAGGTGCCTGGTTTTCCCCCAAGTTGCATTCTGATGGTTTTTTTTTAACTTGCTTAGTAACAGGTTATTGCTTTCTGTTGTATAATGCCATTTCCTGAGACAAATTTATTTATTGTATTGTAGAAGGCTTTTATGACTGGAATCACTGGGTTGTTGAAGGTTTTTCGGGCTATATGGCCATGTTCTAGAAGCATTCTCTCCTGACGTTTTGCCTGCATCTATGGCAAGCACCAGAGAAAGACTGTACCACACTCGGAGGTGGAATATTCCACTGCCAAACAATTCTTGCAATCAGGATTTTTTTCCTTATGTTTAGATGGAATCTCTTCTCCAGTATTTTGAAGCAATTGCTCCATATCCTACAGGTATCTACATGGGCCACAAATGGCAATGCTGATCCAGAATGAGATCTATGTCACCATGGTCAACAAGGCTAGCTGCTCAGCCAGCTACACTGCATACCTTGGAATTCTCCAGCAGCTGGATGGCAATTGGTTAGAAACAAGGTTTCTTCCAATTCTATGATTCTATATGAAAAATGAATAATGTGCATAATTAGAATGGAAATTGAAGAACCTTTGGAGTTCTTCAATTTCCATTCTAATTATGCACATTATTCATTTTTCATATAGAATCATAGAATTGGAAGAAACCTTGTGGGCCATCCAGTCCAACCACCTGCCAAGGTGCAGGAAAATCACATTCAAACCACCCCAACAGATGGCCATCCAACCTCTGTTTAAAACCCTTCAAAGAAGGAGCCTCCACCATCACTGGAGCAAAGAGTTCCACTGCTGAACAGCTCTCGCAGTTAGGAAGTTCTTCCTAATGTTCAGGTGGAATCTCTTTTCCTGTAGTTTGAAGCCATTGTCACATTGTGTCCCAGTCTCCAGGACAGCAGAAAGGACAGCCTGCTCCCTATTCCCTATGATTTCCTTTCAAATATTTATACCTGGTCTCCTCTCAGCCTTTTCTTCTGCAGGCTAAACGTGCCCAGCTCTTTAAGCCACTCCTCATAGGGGTTGTTCTCCAGACCCTTGATCCTTTTAGTCACCTTTCTTTAGATGCATTTCAGCTTGTCAACATGTTGCTTCAATTGTGGTGCCCAGAATTGGACACAGTATTCCAGATGTGGTCTGACCAAGGCAGAATAGAGAAGTAGCATGACTTTCCTGGATCTAGACACTATGTTCCTTCTTTTTTTCAGAGATACCTACTGAGAAGAGTCTGACAACAGCTAAAATTTCAGGTATGCATTTTACCCAACACAGCTTTGGTCTCTGGACTTCTGGGACAAAATATGGACAATATTTTATCAAGAATGGTATCAGAAAACAGGATTAAATAGTCCCATTTTCTATTCATGCAATTGTATCCATCCCTTCAGGGATCTAGCTTAATTCCTCACTTTGCCCTCAAGTCTTTCTTCACCCCTTTCAACAATGCCTGCTTCAACCCCTTCTCCAAAATTGCTGACATTAGGAAATACAACAAGTCTTGAACAGAGGGTCAAACTAATGGCGGGAAATTGGATTTCTGTGCCCACAGAACAAAACAAGTGTGAAGAGGTGAACTTCTTGACAAGATTTGTTCTGAAGTGATTTGCTATTGCTCTCCTCTGAGACTGAGAAAGTATGACTTGCCCAATGCCAGTCAATGGGTTTCATGGCCAAGTGGGGATTTGAACCTTGGTCTTCAGAGTCATAGTCCTGCACTAAAATCACCACACTCACTCTGAAGATACAAATACTAAAATTCATGTGTACACAGAGACATCACAGCTAAAAAGTGCATCAATGTGCCATAATTGTGGGGTGTGGGTACAGAGGTGGCCCTAGGTAATTTTCAATGGTAAGCAAACAGTGTTTTGGCACCCCCCCCCTAAACCAATCATTGATATATATTTTCTATTGGCCCTGGGAGTTCTGTGTGCCATATTTGGTTCAATTCCATCATTGGTGGAGTTCAGAATGCTCTTTGATTGTAGGTGAACTATATATCCCAGTAACTACAACTCGCATATGTCAAGGTCTATTTTTCCCCAAGAGCGCCGCAAGAGTGCCCCTGGGCAAAATCAACTATACTGCAAATGCTTGCGTAATGGGTTGAGCCGCCCCTGGGTGGGTATATCCCTAGAGTGGAGAGAAGCACTGCAATAAAAGATGAAATGTCAACACTAAATCTCAGACCAAAACAAGAAGCATGTTAATGCTTGCAAACAGTAACAAACACATCTCTTTGTATTTTTTTTGCAGACCTTCAAGATCAGAGGATCGAAGACACACAGTTGACAGACACATCTGTGGCAGAGGGTATTCACTTGTCCCCACTGTTCTTATTTAGTGTAGTTCTGGTCAGAATTTAAAATGAGCACAAATCAATTTAGGCTTATTTTTCTTCCACAAGGAAGCAACAATTCTAGCTCTTAGAGCTTATTTTCATGGTTATCAAAATATGGACTTGGTCTCTGAGTTGGCTCCTGCTTGTCCTCATGATATTTCTCATCTTCCAATAAGTATTCTGGGTTAAACCAGTTTAGCATTGTGTGGGGTTTGCTTGAAACTGCAGCATATCCCCATGGATTTGGGATAATGTGGACATCAGATCAAATTGATTCATTAAATACATCTGCACCAAAATTGAGGTCTTCTAGAGGTCCTTTTCTGTGTCCCATCAGTGAGCTCAGGAAGTTGTGACAAAATCAAGGTTGCCTTTTGGATTTTTGGGGGGAGAGTGGATATTTTCTTTCATGGGTGGTTGAATCTGTGGATACAGAATCAGTAGATATGAAGGGACATCTGTAATTTTGACTTGTTCAGTTGTTTTGAATTGGTTGTGCTGATTTCATTACATGTCATCATGAGG
This sequence comes from Anolis sagrei ordinatus, assembly GCF_025583915.1. NCBI lineage: Eukaryota > Metazoa > Chordata > Lepidosauria > Squamata > Anolidae > Anolis > Anolis sagrei. Next base: position 237,108,052 of record NW_026847438.1, on the reverse strand, counting down.
TTCCATGATATTGTTGATATGTGCTGCAAAGTTGGCTTTAATGCATGTTGAGTGATAGTCCTCTAAAACATCCTGTTATAGGCCAGGATAAATAAAAATATTTTTAAAAAATAGATTAATAGTTTAAATCACATTGATTGATGAAATCTAAACATGAATAAATATCAGTATGTGCATTCATAAGTAATTTTGCATATTTTCTTTTCAGTATTCCAGGAAGTTTTCCCACTGTCTTCTAAGCTGTAGAAAACTGAAAGATGAGATGACTTATGGGGAAATGGGGTTAAATCAGTTGCAAAGTAGGGAAGGTATCTGCAAATTAATTTGCCAAACACAGACAAAGAGCAAATAGCTTCTGTGTGCCTTCATTTTATGGTGTTTGAGATTTGTAAAGCAAATCTTGATACTTTTCGTATTAAAAGTATTCAATAAATTAGTATAAAACTGATAAAAAATAGATGGAGCATAAGTGGCTAAATAACGGGCAACAGCAACCGCATTGTCTGTAGCCTCCAACAACTATTCCTCTGTACATGAGGCAGGACATTGCGGACAAGCATACAGATGCAGAGTTGTTTGTTCTATTCCACAGTCTGAAGATTTTTCCAGATAGTGCCATTTTACCAGGTTGTCTTTTGATCTGCCCAATCCACTTCTATGTCTGTTCCACTTCTGTGTCTGTTCAGGGACTTCCAAGTTACCCATTTTTGGTTTGCCCCTGGTAGCAGAGACTTGGGGAAGGGGACATCCTATTGTGATTTCCTGGTTTAGCTGCCCAGAGAGATATTCTTGTGCTGGGGGAACATTAAGAGGAGTGATGGTTCTCATTAAGCTTTTCCTTGATTTGAGTCTACCGGGAGGAGGCTGATAGCAATGCAGTGGATGGCTTTCACAGTGTTCAACCTTATTTCTCTCACAGTTAGCAAGAACTTCCCATCACACATCAGGGAGGGCAATGCCAGTTAGCTTGTAGAGTTTTTAAACAGGTGTAGGTTTGAGACATCCTGTGATTATTCTGCATGTTTTGTTCAATGCTATGTTCACCTGCTTCACGTGGACAGACTTGTGCCAAACGGCAGGCATAGATTCTTTTGATTTCAGAAAATACAGAGCATCATCTACCATCAGCATTATGAACAAAATTAAAGCAGAATTGTTTTTTTTTTCTAATTGTTACAACTGCACTACATTAGGATTTAGGCAGAGGATGATGAGACCTAGATTTTCCCATTTGGCTATGTGTACCACACTTCACTTACAGAGATGCTCCTCTTTGTTGATTATTTTGCCATTAGGGAAAGAGTCACAGCAAGCTATTTTTCAATGTATTTGGTAAATTAATCTGATAATAAGTTCTGCCCAAGGTTTTCATGCTACCATGGATGTAACTTCGTGTATTATATATCTTACAGCTACTCCACCACCCACCAGTGGAATAGTAGTAGAGATGTCAGGGACAGAATGTAAGTGCTTCATGGCCATGTTTTTTATTGATGTCATCAGTTGATTTTATTAGTTTGCACAATTGTTCTTCATTCTCTTGATGAAATCATTTCTTTCTTCATATTGTTTCTACTTTCTTTTCAACAGTTACTTCCCAAGATAGAATTATTGGGATCCAAGGAGGAGGAGGAGGTGTGTATCCGCTTTGTGCTCTTTTGAAGTATTTTTAAAATGTGTACATAGACATAAGATTATTGCTCAAACTGCCCTTTATGAATTAATGAATTAATCAATGGCCCAATTGATGAATCAAATAGTTAATAGGTAGGGGGGAAATCAATGGTCTTCCTATGAATTATTTGTTGAGTGATAATAATCAGAATGGAGGCTGAAGTCAAGAAATCTGAAGACTAGGGCTTGGCAGGGCAGCTGTGAAGGAACAACACAATATGATGAAGTGTCAAGATATATATTTCAGTGCTAAAATCAGGATCTTCCATGCTATTGCATTTCTTGTCTCTAATATTTCTTGTCCGGAAGCTCCAGTTAGTCCAACGGGCGGCAGCCATGATTCTAACAGGAGCGGGGTGCAGGGAGCATACAACTCCCTTGCTGAACCAGCTCCACTGGCTGCCGATATGCTACCGGGCTCAATTCAAAGTGCTGGTTGGCCTTTAAAGCCCTAAACGGTTCTGGCCCAACTTATCTATCCGAACGTATCTCAGCCTATCAGCCCACCAGGACCCTAAGATCTTCCGGAGAGTCCCTTCTCTCTATCCCTCCAGCTTCAGAAGTGCGGCTGGCGGGAACGAGAGATAGGGCCTTCTCTGTGGTGGCCCCGGCTTTGGAACACCCTCCCTATAGAGGTACGATCAGCCTCTTCGCTGATGGTGTTTAGGAAGAGACTCAAAACATGGCTGTTCAAACAAGCATTCGGCTAATCTGTGGCAATTCGAATATTGATGACTAAGGACAGGAAACATGGACAACGAATTCTGGATTGCGATTTCAACTCGAGATATATGGGATTATTATTGGTGGCCCAATAATTTGTTATTGAATTTGTTATTATATGTGTATATGTTTTTAAATTGTAGATTGTTTTAACTGCTGTAAACCGCAATGAGTCGCCGTTCTAGGCTGAGATATTAGCGGTATACAAGTGTATCAAATAAATAAATAAATAAATAAATATGATCATAAAAACTAGATAATGAAGAATACTGAATAGGAAATCAACTAATTTAAATGTAGTGAGGGAGAAGAGGTCTATGAGTATCATGGACTGCTAAAAAAGACAAATCAGAGGGTCCTAAAGCAAATAAACATGAAATCTCCCTAGAAACCAAAATGACTAAACTGAGCTTGTTGAATATTGGACATATCATGGGGAAACATGACTAAAAATAATAGAAAAGATAATAAGGATTAATAAGGTAGAAGGCAGTAGGAAAAAAGAGGAAGGTTGCATGAAATGACTCAATTAGAAAAGCCATTTACAAGTTCTTGATCAAGGCTGTTGATGATAGAGGGTTTTGGAAGTCATTCATTCATTTTGGTGCAATTCAAAATCTACTTTGCAGAACTTAACAACAAAAGAGTGATCATTGAAAGGAAAGACAGAAATCATGTATTTTCTAAATTAGTTCTACTCAAATTTATGGTCCCTCGATTGATGCCAGTCTCACAGTCATTGGCTGCCAGTCCCTGGTGAGTTTACACAAGAGACAAATGATTATAGCCAATAAATACAAATATAATGCAATTCTCTAATATTCCTCAGACCTCACTACCTCTGAGGATGCTTGCCATAGATGCAGGCGAAACGTCAGGAGAGAATGCCTCTAGACCATGGCCATACAGCCCGAAAAAACCTACAACAACCCAATTCTCTAATACATTATAAGAAAACAAATGCTGGTTCCCAACATCAGATAGCTTTAGATTCACTCAAACAGTGCTTGGAATTGATCTTAAGCATTACATTGCTATTAACCGAATGTTCTAATTATTGTTTATAAAGAAAGTTGGATTGTCTATTCTGTTACATAAGCTCCAGAGCAGGGTCCCAGTCAAATGTGATCTAAATTGTTATTTTTGCTTTGACAGATATTCCTTCCGATATTAGTGACCTGCTGGTGAAGGACTTGGAAGAGGGAGGCAAGTATATATACACAGTTGGTACCACCAACTTCTTGTGACAATATAAAAGACAAAGATATCATTATCTCTATAATCCATGTATATATACACAAACACACACATATATACACATATACACAAATATATATACACACAAAACACATATGCACAGACTGGGCCACAGCAATGCATGGCAGGGGCTGCTAGTTAAGTAATGTTATGTGAGCAGTTGGGGGATGCAGGCTACAAAAAACAGGGAGAATTTGCATAATTCTTTGTTCATGATAGAGATCTATGATAGACCTTAATCCAGGGCATACTATCCATCATTGTGAATTACTTGCAGATAATCAGGTTTTTCTTTTGGAATGGATGTGGACAAGTTTCTCTTTCTTCTCAAAATCTTATACTCTTGTCACTTTATTTGCCATTGTAGCTGTTACACCGGACATGGAGAGTGGTGGAGGATTGGAAAGCTTCAGAGAAGGAGGTGAGTGGGTGAGAACTGCTAAAAATTTCAGTTTTTTTTGGCTGGGGCACATTCACTCCCATATTAACATGGGAGCCACCAGCCACCTTTGCCTCCATGGGTTGTTGTAGGTTTTTTGGGCTATATGTCCAGGTTCTAGAAGCATTCTCTCCTGACATTTCGCCTGCATCTATGCCAAGCATCCTCTATGGCAAGGACCTCACAAGCTCTGAGGATGCTTGCTATAGATGCAGGCGAAATGTCAGGAGATAATGCTTCTAGAACAGGGGTCTACAAACTTTTTAAACAGAGGGCCAGGTCACAGTCCCTCAAACTGTTGGAGGGCCAGATTATAATGTGAAAAAAACATAAATGAATTTCTATGCACACTGCACATATCTTATTTGTAATTAAAAAAACACTTTAAAACAATACAATAATTAAAATGAAGAACAATTTTAATAAATATAAACTTATTAGTATTTCAATGGGAAGTGTGGGCCTGTTTTTGGCTGATGAGATAGAATTGTTGTTGTTGTGTGCTTTCAAGTAGTTTCAGACTTAGGTTGATCCTGAGCGAGGGCCGGATAAATGACTTTGGAGGGCCGCATCTGGCCCCCAGGCCTTAGTTTGAGGACCCCTGGTATAGACTGTCAAAGATGCTTGGAATGCTTGGAAACTGAAGAAGTAGACTAAACCTATGAAATTGTCAAAGGCTTTCATGGCTGGAATCACTGGGTTGTTGTAGGTTTTTCGGGCTATATGTCCATGTTCTAGAAGCATTATCTCCTGATGTTTTGCCTGCATCTATGGCAAGCATCCTCTATGGCAAGGACCTCACAATCTCTTGTGGATGCTTGCCCTAGATGCAGGTGAAACGTCAGGAGAGAATGCTTCTAGTATAGGGGTCCACAAACTTTTTAAACAGTGGGCGAAGTCACAGTCCCTCAAACTGTTGGAGGGCCGGATTATAATGTGAAAAAAACATAAATGAATTCCTATGACACTGCACATATCTTAGTGCAAAAAACACTTTAAAACAATATAATTAAAATGAAGAACAATTTTAACAAATATAAACTTATTAGTATTTCAATGGGAAGTGTGGGCCTGCTTTTGGCTGATGAGATAGGATTGTTGTTGTTGTGTGCTTTTCAAGTGATTTCAGACTTAGATTGATCCTGAGTGAGGGACGGGTAAATGACCTTGGAGGGCCGTATCTGGCCCCCGGGCCTTAGTTTGAGGACCCCTGTTCTAGAACATGGCCATGTAGCCCAAAAAACCTACAACAACCCAGTAAACCTATGAAAGCTTATGCCACAAATTGCACGCTGATATTCCAGACTAACACAGCTATGACTTTGTTTCATGACTATTTGCAGTAATATCACAGGAAGGTGTAACTGCTACTTTGGACAGTTTCAGGTCAGGAGGTAAGTCCATATCAAGCATTGGCTTGTTTCCAGTTCTCAATAGAACTCCTGGTTGTACTGTGTATTCCAGATGCTGAAGGGATGGGTCATGGCTACTCAGGGCAGAAAAAGGTTGCAATCCTAGACACATCTTTCTGGAAGTAAGACCCATTAGCAACAGTGGGACCTGCTTCCAAGGAAACATGGATTGGGCTGGTATAAATATTGTGCTGTAGTAAACAAATAAACAACTCCTTCCTTTCCTTCCATTCATACCTTATATTTTGCCCCCTCCCCCCCCCCAAAAAAAACCTAGGAGTTATATTGTCTTACATATCAAAACAGATACAGTACAGTTAAATATATACAAGATCAACATGAAAGTAGAATGAAAGCTTGACAAAACTGAAAACTAATTGGAACATGTCATTAAAATGTTAATAAGCAGTGTAGACACAATACAATAACAGTGAAACCCATATCTGTGGTTTCACGTAGCCATCTCTGAGGAACAGTATCCCTCTAGGAATTGGCTAGATCCTCAAGGAAATTATATGGTACCCTTCCCTCAGATGCTTGGAGATTGAGGAGGTCGTCTTACACTATAATTTGCACAGTGACATGCCAGAATAACACAGCTATGTCTTTGTTTTATGTATATTTACAGTAGTATCACAAGAAGGCATAACTGCTCTTTTGGAAAACTCCATGCCAGGAGGTAAGTCCACATCACCCAATTGATTGCTGACAATTATGAACAGATCATAAAATGTGGCTGGCTGTTCACCTTTTTCCAGATGCTGAAATGAAGGTTCATGAAAGGAGACATGATGAACATGTTTAAATATTTGAAAGGATGTCATAAGGAAGATAAGGAAGAGCAGGCTTGATTTTTGCTGCCCTGGAGACTAGGGACGATGTTACATTAGCATTATAAAGCGGAGGTATTTGATGTATTGTCGAAGGCTTTCATGGCTGGAATCACTGGGTTGTTGTAGGTTTTTTGGGCTATATGGCCATGTTCTAGAAGCATTTTCTCCTGACATTTCACCTGCATCTATGGCAAGCATCCTCACAACCTCTGAGGATGCTTGCCGTAGATGCAGGTGAAACATCAGGAGAAAATGCTGCTAGAACATGGCAATATAGCCTGAAAAACCTACAACAACCTGGAGGTATTTGTTTCCCCATCACTCTGTTTGTTCCATCAGAATTATGGGAAATGTAGTATAGGAAAGCCAAGGACCTCTCTAACTGAGAATTCCAAAAAACCCCAGCAAACTACATTTTACAGAATTCTGCAGGAGCAAACAATGTAAGGAAGTGAGTGCTTCTGCTTTATAAACGCAAATGTGGTATTGTCTTAGGACATGAAGTGATGTGTTGAAATTACAGGAAAGGAGATTCCACCTGAACATTAGGAAGAACTTCCTGAGTGTTAAGCAGTGGAACTCACTGCCTCAGAGTTCTTTGAGGCTTTTAAGTAGAGTTGGAAGGCCATCTGCCGGGGTGCTTTGAATGCACTTTTCTTGCATGGGAAGGGGTTGGACTAGATGTCCCATGTGGTCTTTCTCAACTCTATGATTCTCTGATTCTATGGTTCTGTGAATATTTTCCCAGACCTAAGATCTTCTGGCAACAGTGGGATCTTTTATTTTGGACTGGTATATTAAACCTGTAATGCATAAGGAAACTCACCACTATCTTTATCCTTATCACATTTTTATATCCTACTTCTATCCATTCCTTAAAAAGAACTGAATTTATGGCAGCTTTCAACTAAAAATGAGTAAAGTGAAACATACAAAGATCAATATTAAAATCTGGAATAAGCAGGATGCTCAAGATGATGGGAGTCATTTTCCAACACAGTTAGAACATGGTTGGAAGATTCTCCATTGGTGAAGACCATTTGCAAAACAGGTTTTATTTTCTGACAAGGCAATCTCTTCCTGATATTGTTAAAAAGGAACCATGGATATGTCTTCAGATCCAACCGAGGAAGCTTTCTTCACAAGGGAAACCCCTTCTGCTTCATCTGATATGAACTCAAATGATCTTCGAATGGTGCCAACCTCAGATACTCCAGGGCAAGCCACAGAGCATGGCAAGTTGAACTTCTCTAGCTGCGATTTCTAAAGAAAGTAATGCAAACTCTTTGTTTTTAAAAGTACCATATTACTGTGTAGGTTGGGACAGATATAGCCTCCCAGGTGGAACACAAAGCTAGGATGAACCCTGAAACTTAGTAGGAAGACTAACAGATAACTTGGGCCAAAGAAACTAAAGCACAGTTCTGCCCTCAGCCCAGTACGCTAACAACACTGGTTGGGACAGAGGTTATTTCAAGCATGAGTATTTTACAGCACTTCATAGCGGAATGCTTGAACAAGCATTTAGGTAGAAACTGGGAAAAAGTACTCTTTTTTTTGGACTGCAGTGCCCAGAATCCCAAGGGAAGGATATTAGAGGCAAAGTTGAAATACTTTGGCCACATAATGAGAAAACAGGAAAGCATGATGCTGGGGGAAATGGAAGGAAAAAGGAAGAGGGGGGTCGACCATGGGCAAGATGGATGAATGGTATCCTTGAGGTGACTGGCTTGACCTTGAAGGAGTTGGGGGTGGTGAAGGCTGACAGGGAGCTCTGGCGTGGGCAGGTCTATGAGGTCACAAAGAGTCGGAAGCAACTGAAAGAATAAACAACAACAACAACCCACAATCCCCCAGCCTGCTTGTCTAAGGACATCCTGGATGCCGGGAATCTGGGAGTTATGATGCAAAAAAAGTAATTTCACCAAACTCTGGTTTTATGAATCCTGCAGAACAGGTTCTGGTCCATAAAAGCTTATTTTGCCAAAACTATCATTCCTCTCTAGGATTTGACTCTAATTTTTAGGTTGATGTGATTTAAATCCTGCCATTCTAAAATGAACCTGCTTTATCTAATCTGCAGAGAATAATTTCAAGATCGTTGGAGAGGAAGGTGCAAGATTGTCCACCGTGGCTCCAGAAGAGACATCAGATCCTGGGGAATCCTTTGGAGAAGGTATAAAACAGTATAAAACAGGGGCATGTGAGAAAAAAGTATTGCAGGTCCTGAGGAGTTAATGGGGGTTAAAAGGGCCATCTCTTGGGCAAGCCACATGCTCTCAGCCTCAGAGAGAAGCAAATCTGAACAAATCTTGCCAAGACAAACCCACATTTCTGAATTATGGTGACCTGCTGGAATCCATGTAGTTAATTTTGACCCATCTCTATAATCTATTGAAGTCATTTTAGATTTTAATCCTTACATCTGGAGTATTAACTATCCCTCCAAATCAGCAAATTTAATACATGTGACTTCTGTTCCATCATCCATGTCATTGATAAAGATGTGGAATAGCACTGGGCTTGGGGCAGACCCATGTGGCACTCCACTGGCCACTTCTTTCTTTCCAGGATGAAGAGGAGCCATTGGTAAGCATTCTTTGGGTTCGGCCAGTCAACCAATTCCCAATCCACCCAACAATAGCATTGTCTTTGAGATATAACATTACATTTGATGTAGTAAAAAAAATGACTTGGATTCCTTCTTCTCTGTATAGTTTGTGACCGCTACACCTTTCTGCAACTGAGAGAAAATGGAAGAATCAAGAGGGTATTGCCACAATTAGGCGAGATGCTTTATTGCTTAACCGATCGATGCCCAGAAGAGTTTGAATTATATGGCTGCTACTGTGGCCAGGAAGGGAGAGGCCAGCCATCAGATGACCTGGACAGGTAGAGTGCAAATACTTCTCACACAGCCTTGAGTTATGGCTGTTAATATTGTCTCAAACTATATTAATTTTATAGTGCTGATGTACACTATGACAATGACAAAACACTGCATAATAAATCTTATCACAAAAATGCTATGACAGGGTCTCCAGAAGCCAGAATCATTGTGAAGGCACACAACAACAACAACAACAACAACAACAACAACAACATAATGAAAAGATATTCAGATTGATCTTAGCTGCCATTTTCACCAACTCAAAGACTTCAGATAAAGATGTGAATTTGCTGACAGGAGTAACTAATGGTTCCCATATCAGTGGGCCAGCAATTCCTTTCTGGGGTTTAGTCTGAACCTTTAGGTTGCTATACAATGGATGGAACAGGGTTGGGATAAAGGGCCTTCAACAGTTTCTTATCATTTGAGCTTGAATCTGAAATGGAGTTATCACCCCACGGATATGCAAGTCACTCTGGCTGGTTACTGTTTGCCATTGAGGGGAATTCATGAATGTACTGGATCAGCTCTAGATTAAGGCACTGGGTGCAGTTGAGTTAAGTGTTCAGTGGAAAAAGGCATTCAGCAGCTGGAATTCCAAAATGAACCTTATTTCCTGAGTTTGATGTAGTATTTTTCAGTTCTGAAGAGACTTATTTATTACTTTTTAAGCTGTAATGTCTGCTGGATGCAAACAAATTGAAAAATATGAACTAATCTTTTGCAACTACATGGCAAATACTTTCTAGGCATTTTCTAGATCCTCTAGGCCAGCGTTTCTCAACTTGGGGGTCGGGACCCCTGGAGGAGTCGCGAGGGGGTGTCAGAGGGGTCGCCAAAGACTATCAGAAAACAGTATTTTCTGTTGGTCATGGGGTTCTGTGTGGGAAGTTTGGCCCAATTCTACCATTGGTAGGGTTCGGAATGCTCTTTGATGGTAGGTGAACTATAAATCCCAGCAACTACAACTCCCAAATGTCAAGGTCTGTTTCCCCTGAACTCCACCAGTGTTCTCATTTGGGCATACTGGGAATTCATGCCAAGTTTGGTCCAGATCTATCATTGCTTGAGTCCACAGTGCTCTCTGGATGTAGGTGAACTACAACTCCAAAACTCAAGGTCAATGCCCACCAAACCCTTCCAGTGTTTCTATTGGCCATGGGAGTTCTGTGTGCCAAATTTGGTTCAATTTCCTCGTTGGTTGGGTTCAGAATGCTCTTTGATTGTAGGTGAACTATAAATCCCAGCAATTACAACTCCCACAGGATAAAATCAATCCCCCCCACCAACCCCACCAGTATTCAAATTTGGACGTATTGGGTATTTGTGCCAAACTTGGTCCAGTGAATGAACGTACATCCTGCATACCAGATATTTACATTACGATTCACAACAGCAGCAACATGACAGTTATGAAGTAGCAACAAAAATAATTTTATGGTTGGGGGGTCACCATAACACGAGGAAGTGTATTAAGGGGTCATGGCATTAGGAAGGTCGAGAACCACTGCTCTAGGCAATTCTATGATGTTTCCGCCAGAGGCTAATTTCAGAGTCATGCTTGAGGACCTACTGATAGAGAGATGTCATCTCTAGGCATTTCCTATGTGCACTAGCATGACTCTGGTATGCTTCTGCCAAAAGTCATTTGTTCAGTGGGGTTTGCTATTCCCGACTGTTTTACATATCCACATAAAGTCCTGGAGTATTTCTCTCGTGGATATGATGGCTGTATTGTACTATAGAGTGGTTGCATGTTGTTTGCTTAATTAAGCAACTCTCTGCTTAATTGAAGGTGCTGTTTCTCTCATCATTGCTGCTTGGAACAAGTTAGGAAGTTGGGATGCCATCCAGAAAGAAATTCCAGATCTGAGGTTGTCTGTTTTGATCACACACCAAAGTGTAAGTTTATGATGAATGACGAACAAATTTACTTTCGTACAGTAAAACAATAAATCCTCTTGTTGTCATATACTGTACAGGCATTCACTGCTATAGAGAAACATTCAGACATTTTTGTCTAATGCAGAGCAGTCACTTTAACCTTAAGAAGGTTTAACCTTAAGAAGTGCACTTCTCCATGCAGCAACCTTTACACACAGATGAATATAGAATTTGCATATATTTGAGCTATGATGTACACATTTGCACAGGCATTTTGTTGCACATCTGGTTTTGTAACAACAACATTTAACCAAAGGATAGTAGAAATTTCCTTGATATAATCTCAACCAACATATTTCACCTTAATTGGACATTTTAGTCTTCCAGTCTATCGCCTAAGTTCCATTACTCAGGGGTGAGTAAAACTGACCCATTAAAGTCATTGTATTTACCTATATGTTGACTCACTATTCAACAACTGATTCAATGGGAGTTACTTGATTGGGATTTCCAACAGGATCTCAGATAGTATTCCTTATCAAATTAATGTAGATCTAAAATATAGGCATTCTGTAGCATCATTGCTTCAATACTGGTGTTACTCCCAAAAAGGAGCCCCTGGTGGCACAGTGGGTTAAACCCTTGTGCCGGCAGGACTGGAGACCGACAGGTCACAGGTTCGAATCCGGGGAGAGGTGGATGAGCTCCCTCTATCAGCTCCAGCTCCTCATGCGGGGACATGAGAGAAGCCTCCCACAAGGATGATAAAAACATCAAAAAAAATCCAGGCGTCCCCTGGGCAACGTCCTTGCAGACAGCCAATTCTCTCACACCAGAAGCGACTTGCAGTTTCTCAAGTCACTCCTGACACGACAAAAAAAAACCTCCCAAAAATCATTACTCACATCGACTCAGTTGAATTTAGCTAGATGTTGGTTCAACATTTAAGAACTGATTGCTATGAAATCCTGAGATTTGTAGTTTGGTGAGATACCGGCCCTCTTTTGCAGAGAAAGCTAACTATTTTGTAAAACTGCAAATTTCAGGATACCATAGCATTGAACAGAGCAGTTAAAGTGGTATCAAGCTGTGTTAATTCTATAGAATGGATACATCAGAAATCTCAGCCAATGTTTCTGTACAGAAAATGGGGTTTTGATACCAAAAAAAAAAATTGTGTGTGTAGAAAAAAAAAAACCCTCATGTATTATTGTGCAGAATGCTCTGAACGTTTCAAGAAGTATGAACACTGGAAGAAAAGTGTAATTATTCTTCCTGATGCAATTTTCCAAGGGACAGGAGACTTTTCTCAATGTGAGGAAATGAACACAAATGAAAATTGTATTGTCGAAGGCTTTCATGGCTGGAATCACTGGGTTGTTGTAGGTTTTTCGGGCTATATGACCATGTTCTAGAAGCATTCTCTACTGACATTTTGTCTGCAACTATGGCTTGCATTGCCTGCATGTATCGCCTGCATCTATGGAGGATGCTTGCCATAGATGCAGGTGAAACGTCAGGAGAGAATGCTTCTAGAACATGGCCATATAGCCCGAAAAACCTACAACAACCCCAAAATGAAAATTCTTTCTGCATGATTCTTTTCTTAGTAACTAAGCAATGGTCATTTTCCCCTTAGGTATTGGATGGACCATGTGTGAAAAGCTCCTGTGTTCTTGTGATAAGGCAGCCGCTGAGTGCATGGCTGCAGCTTCTTTCAATGAAACCTTCAGCTCCCCAAACAGACAAGCTTGTCACGAGGACAAACTGCTTTGCCGCAGGGGAGGGCACGGAAGGCCCCTGAGTAGCCCTGGGATTGGGACTGGGTCCTCAACTTCCAGCGAGGAAGACAGCAGCAGTGAGGAGGCAGCGTCACCCAAGACCCTCTTGAGAAGGGGAAAGAGAGCAGCACTCCTGGAGGCAAGGAGAAATGCCAGACCATCACCACCACGAACCAGATAATCTCTATTTCATCGTTCCACTGGGAATCAACCAGGAATAGTCAGCAACAGACAACTAATATGATATCTAAAGTTAGAGATGGGATATCTGTAATATCACTCTTTGGGTTTTCTGTAGTGACTTTCCATTCTTCAGTATAGCAGCTGTGGGAGAAGACAGGTGGGAGGTAATTTGGATTAGTATAGCATTTGGGAAGAGGCTAAGCCATTCATCACTTGCATTGCTAGTATTTGCTCTATAGAGTCACTTATTTCATTTGTAGATATGTTAAGGGGCAATATAGTAATCTGTTGAATCCAAACCAACCCAGAGTTTGTGTGTCATCTGAAAGAGTAAACCTATTTTAATTTGCATAAGCCTTTAGGGATTTAAATTGATGTCATCAGGTCTATCTGATAATAACTTGTGAGTCTTTGCATTTCTGCACAGGCCATAGAAAGGATAATGATTTTAATCTAGAAATAAAGGGTGCATCTACACTGTAGAATTAATGCCGTTTGACCTCACTTTTAATTGTCATGGCTCAACGCTATAGACCTGAATCTGGCTACTCAAAATTCTATGTTTCAGTGTTTAATGAAATACAAAGGATCTGCTGTGACCAAAGCCCCAGGTTTTGCTTAGCCTTACCTCCTCCCTGACTGCTGTTGTTAGAAATGAATTTATTAAATGCATAAGCTGCAGAGTCTAGATCTGAGCTTTTCTTCAGTACTTTCTCTACTATTTAAGTATTATCATAGTGGTATTTTTCCATTTTTAAAGGCACATTTATTATATTTAGTGTTACTTAAAGAGGATTTCAAATGTTCTTAGAATTCCTAGGGCTGTTCCAGATTAACCCAGGAGCAATTGGGCTTTAGATATGCAATTGTGTCTAGGTTAAAGGCCGCACATGCTTCAGAAAGCTTGTGCTTTCTTGAAGGGGGGAGGGGGTCTGAATCGGGATACAAAACAAACCCCCCCAGAAGAGCCCTAAAAAGAAAATAATATCCCCCCTTTTCTGGCACTCTTCTGGTGCATAAAAATGATGTGCCAGGAGAAAAAGGGGACCAGGAGTGATTTTCCTTCTTCCCCTTTCACCTGGTGTGCCATTTCTATTCGCCAGGAGAGTGCTGGTGAAGGGGGAATGGCAGCCAGGTAAGTTATTTTCCCTTTTAAAGGCTTTTGGGGGGGGGGGTTGGGGAAGGTGTTAGAGCCCTCTTGGATATTCTGGGCTCATGGAGCCTGGAAACCATAAAAGGGCTGTGTAGACAGCCTCCTCAAAAGTCCCAGGACTTCTGAAGGGGCAGTCCAGACTCTGCCCACAGCTAGAAAGACCCGGGTCTTTCAAAATGAGCCAGGTTTTTCCAGTTGACAAATTACTACAGAAAAAGCAGGGTTTTCTTGTTTTGTCTTGAAAGTAATCACTTTTATGTCTGGCATCATTTGGACACCCCACGTGAAAACACAAGACCTCACGCTTCTAAAAGGTTGTCTGAATGTGCCCCTAGATTTGATTTAACTGAGGTATTTTGTCCTAATACAAGCCAATCCACTAACATAGAGTTTTTGCGTACAGTAACAATTAATGTTCTAGATCTAGTGTGTATCTTCCCATCAGATGTTTATTTTAGAAGGAAGAAGGGAGCTAGCCAGCTGGCCTTCTTTGGGTAGCTTTTCAAATTTCTTAAATTATATTAATACTAGGAAGAACTAGAGGTAGGGGTTGGTTTGTGCAATGTTTTTCCTGTGACTGCTTTTTAAAAACATGCATTATTTTGGGTTTGACCGTAATATGTCATCATTTGAGAGAAATAGAACCCACCCTCAAGTATTTGCATTGACAAGAGGTAAGCTCCAACAACAGCGAAATTCACCCTTAATTAGGAATGATCAAAGACAAAACACACACTGAAGACAACTCTCACATGAAATGTACAATTGCAGAATCTTAATTTCCCTTTTATTTTCCTGAATACAGAACATTACAGAAGCACATTGCGACATTGAATAAAAACCAGCCATTAGGTAAAGCCAAGAAAACATAAACAGGAAAGTAATCAACTAACATTAGTTTTACTCTATATAATTGATTGATTTCAACGCAAGGGGATAACTGCACTTGTCCATTTACACGACAATAATTTTCCCTAAGGATAAGGAAGCTACAGGAATGATTGTTGGTGAAAAGCAAGACTACAGATACACTATGCAGGAGTCCTGTTTTCATATTTGAGGTACAACGAATATGCAAGGATCTATATGGTGCATCTATTTCTAGGATTTTGTTCTTGAGTGATATCAAGAAACAACGCTGTTGGCAAATGCCAAGAACACATGTGAGTGAAGATAATTTAGAGCAATTTATGTATGGCCAAAGAATTCTGAATCCCAAAGTATGTAAGAAAAGGAAAGTGCCACATATAAACCAAACAGAGATGTTCAAGAGTGCAGATTTATGGACAAACTAGTATTAGTTGGCCTCATTTGGATGTGATTCTTCATGAAAAATATCTCAACTATTTTCTTTTAAAAAATAGATAGTGGAGTCATCCAATGAAATTTTCCAGTCATACCATAAGGGTACAAATGGAAGATGTACAAGTGTTTGTGCAAATCTAATTTGTGGCAAGAGAGCTTGGCACAAAGACAACAACAGTGATAGCAACCATGCTTGAGAAGTAATCCAATGAGGTCCACAATGTAGTGGCTTTTTAAATAAAGTAAAAACCATCCATGTACGCAATATTTTTATCAGCCTTGCTGAAATGACACTTTGGAAAAAATTGTCCATGAAGGCATAATGCAGTAGTTCTCAACCTGGGGTCCCCAGATGTTTTTGGCCTACAACTCCCAGAAATCCCAGCCAGTTTACCAGCTGTTAGGATTTCTGGGAGTTGAAGGCTAAAAACATTTGGGGACCTCAGGTTGAGAACCACTGGCATAATGCACCTTGGTCTACATTCCAACTTTCCTATGTGTGTATACATGGGTTTTATGTAGATGGTGTATAGACAGGCCAAGAAAAGTTGGAATAGGGTCATTAACTGGAGAGATGCGGCATGGCTGTGTGTATGTCTTAACATATATGTGGAGTCCTTCAGGCAGTTTGTGGACCAAACACAGGGAATGCTCTGAGTGCAGATTCAAGTGATTCTTGCTTGGTCCTGTTGATTCTCAGGAATTACTTTAAAAGTGTATACAAGGAATTTATATTATATATGGGGTAGTTAGGATTACAGCTGGAAAAGGTTACTCTTTAGACTACAACACAGATAATCCCCCATTCAGCAGGGCTACTAGCCATGCTTACTGAAAGATCTAGAAGTGCAGTCGGAAAAATATACTGTTCCAAGCTCTGTGGTGTAACAAATGGCAACATTTGCCATATCTTTAAAGGTCATTCGGCTTCTTAGAAGCAATTACCCAAGGGATGTGTTCATTCTAGAAGGAAAGTCTAAAATAGTGGTTCTCAAATTACCCATGGGTCCCCAGATGTTTTGGCCTTCAACTCCCAGAAATCCTAACAGCTGATAAACCGGCTGGGATTTCTGGGAGTTGTAGGCCAAAACACTTGGAGACCTACAGGTTGAGAACCACTGGTCTAAAAGATACCATATTAGTAATTAAACTGAGTGGTTACATGCTATCTTAATAATAATGCATATTTCCTTCATCCCAACACTCAATCTACTGCTACTTCTAAGGGGACAGGGGTGGGTTAGCGTTACAATTAGTCCATTAGGATGAATGAGCTAAAGAATAATCTTGCAGGATGGAGCTCAGGTTCCAAAGACTTTGTACGAATCTCTCTGGGGTCCTTCAGGGCTCTCCATGAAACTCTTGCATGCCTAATATTAGTAGACATTTGGGCCAACCATCCAGTGAAATACAAGGCCTTGCTGCTGGAAGGAGGACCAATATCACATCCTTTGTGTCATTTGGATTCCATCTGAACATGAGGAAGAACTTCCTGACTGTGAGAGCCGTTCAGCAGTGGAACTCTCTGCCCCAGAGTGTGGTGGAGGCTCCTTCTTTGGAAGCTTTTAAACAGAGGCTGGATGGCCATCTGTCAGGGATGATTTAAATGCAATATTCCTGCTTCTTTGCAGGGGGTTGGACTGGGTGGCCCATGAGGTCTCTTCCAACTCTTTGATTCTATGACACTATGATTTGGCTCCAACCTTGGACCTTCCAAATGTGTGGACAGTTACTTTCCAACACACTGGAAGGGGCCAGTGTTGGAGGAGGACAGCTTGAGTACATCCACTGGGCTCTTTGGATCCAAGCTTAAAGTCTTGTAAGTCAGGTCTTTGTGCTACAATGGCTCCTTCATTTTACCTACAGGACAGCAAGGATAACAACATTCCTAATCATTTACACATTTTTATACATCACTTTGCAACACAACATTGAGAAAGGATTATATCCTAACATTTATACCAAATATATGAACTTCAGTTTAGCCATTAAATATAGTAAAATACATACAAACCACAAGGTCTTTAACATATGTAGGCCACAGCATCTTAACACACACATAGATATATCGTCAAAAGGTCTTATACACCACATAGGTTTGAAGAACACTCATTAATACAAAGAGAGAGACTTCACACAACGTAACCTTTGCTTCTTCAGTTTCACAGTTTAGCATTTATCAGTAATTGATCCTTTATTCTTGTGATATCAAATATATATATTTCCTACTAATTTCCCCGGCAATGACAAAATAATCTGCTTTCCTGAAATCCAGTCTGTATGAAACTATACTTCTTTAGACATTAAAAATATTGCACATTTGAGAACTTCCAACAGAAGTTATCTGCCTCTCGAGAGGTGCAGCTCTGGAAATGAAGGGAGCACTTTAGAAGTGCCAGCGTGGCAGGAAAAGGTGCTCCATTCAAGCACGGAGCCAAACATGGCACGGTCAGCAGCAGGATCCCACTCATGTATGGGGCTCTGCTTCACAGCTTTTGACCTTTGGCAGGAAATACAGCACATTTTGTTACCCTCTTCCCATTAGGTAAGACACTTTTTAATGGGTTTCCAAATCATTATGTGGAATGTCGAAGGCTTTCATGGCCGGAATCACGGGTTGTTGTAGGTTTTGTTGAGAGGTAATCACCTCTCAACAAAAGTTTACTCCAGGCACTGTCAGGCCATTATATGCTAATCAAGGTGGTCAGTTGAAACATTCACACCTAGCTCCAGCAGACAAGAGTCCTTTGTCCCACCCTGGTCATTCCACAGATATATAAACCCTTTTTCCTAGTTCCAACAGACCTCACTACCTCTGAGGATGCTTGCCATAGATGCAGGCGACATGTCAGTGGAGAATGCTTCTAGGCCATGGCCATATAGCCCGAAAAAACCTACAACAACCCATTATGTGGAATAGTGCAATCGAAATGTCTTGGATAGCTCAAGGTAATATACATACAAATAGTTACATAATTATGAGCTTCATCATAGTCCTGTTAGGCAGACATGGATCTTCTTAAGTGGAACCCCAATCCAGGAAGAAGACATCTGTTAGCTTACAAAACTGTGGCATTTTAAAAACAAAATTAAAAGGAGAAGAAAGTGTGATCTGAATTCAATCCTTATTCTTCTCCTTCCTCATAAGGATAATTGGCAACATTGAAAACTAGTAAATGTATTTCTAGCCAGTACTACAGTGGCTAGAACTGAATGCAAAACATCTGCTGTTAGAGTGGATTTTCAACCAAGGAAAAGGTTTATACATAGCACCTTATCTGTGCATGCATTTTTTTTCTATTTTACTTAGCAATAGAATTATTTCTTACCAAGTTAGGTTTCTCTTAACTGAGAAATCTTGGGTGCAGCATTTCTGTGAATATCAAAATCTCAAAGTTTATAGGAAAAAACCAAACTTCTCCAGATTCTTTGGGAAGGATTAGGAAACTCAATCCAGTTTCAAAACTATTTCTAATGGCTACTGCACATGTGGTCATAGGCCTTTTAACAGTATAGTCCCGTGCATGTATTCTTGGAAGTAATTCCCATTAAATGCAATGGGGCTTCCTCTAGTTATGTATACATAACTTTACAGTCTTGGTCACAAAGAGAGTCACACTTTATATTTACTAAGAGAAGGCCTATTCCACGGAAGTATAAATCTATGTGAATTTCGTGAACTTATTGAAATGGAAAAAAAAAGTGTTTTGAAAAATACATGTTAGACCTGTAAGAAAAAAACTCATGTGTACACAGATATTAAAAAATGCCATTTGCAATTTAAATTAAAAGACACAATTTTAAAATACAGTAAAGAAATAGAGAAAAAAACCTTTTTCTCCTTTAAAAAAAGTCTTTGAAATTAACACAGGAGTGCAATTCAAAACCAAAGGTAATTTGCTCTATGGAGATATCACATTAGCTTAGTTTTCTCCAGATGTTCTGGACTTCATTTCCAAAACTTCCAGCTGGTATAGTCAATGTACAAGAATTATAGGAGTTGAATGTCCAGAACATCTGGAGGAAAAACGGTTAAGAACCACTGTTTTAGGTGGAATAAGTATCAGAGATGTTAAAATCCTTCTTCTTTTGTTAAAAATGAAGGAAGCTCAGTACACACAAAGATCTGGAAATTTTATCTCATAGACTGGGATGGACTGGTAATGGGCATGTCCAGCGGTGATTGATACTGTTCCAGAAGGGCTAGGAGGTGGTCTAAAAAACAAACAAAAAAAGAGAATTATTTTTAAGCTTCACATATTCATACATATTCATGATTTTCAGTGATAATCCTGTATCAGCTACTTCGTTATCTGCACAAAAATACATAATTGAATTTCACATGGAAAAGTGAAACTATGGATCATAGTGAACGGTGTTGAAACAATGATTTTCCAGCCCAAGAATACAGTAGACTCACACTGAAGTTCATAGGAAATGTCTAGAGCAGGCATGGGCCAACTCTGGCCCTCTAGGTGTTTTGGACTTCAACTCCCACCATTCCTAACAGCCTCAGGGAAAGGAAAGGGAATAGTGGAAGTTAATAATAATAATGATAATAATAGTAGTAGTCGTACTTTATTTATATTCTGCCCTATCGCCCCAAGAGGACTCAGGATGGATCACAGTAGACATACATGGCAAACATTCAATGCCATTTTGGACAGACAGGACAGAGACAGACAGAACAGAAAGGAGGTATGTTATGTGGACATTCAGCTTTTTGGCACATTGGAGGTTGTGCTCGAATCCAGCCACAGGGTGGTGCTGTTGCTCCATCCTCTAAGACAAAGAGCCATCAGGACTTCCACCTTCCTTTTGGACACTGGGCATTTTCTGATCTTTCTCTTTATGGTGTTGTTTTTGGGGTACCTAATTTCTCTACTTACAACTCAAGCTGTTTTCAAACTGCTCAGGTAAACAGTGAGCTAGGCTGACAGTTGGGTGCTCATGTCAACAACGGGGCTTCAAACTGGCAACCTTTCATTTGGTAGACCTTATCATTGTTGGTGATTTACCACCTGTGCTATACCCCAGCCCTTTTGAAGTCCAAAACACTGGGAGCTGAAGTTTGCCTGTGACTGCTCTAGAGAGACCATATTTTGCTGGGTACAGCCAAATGAAACTGTGGGAACTGGTCCTACCAGGGCCAAAGTGTATACTTAACTAAGCAACCTCTTCTGGCCTGCTTCCCTCTAAACTTGACAGAAATGTCATTAACCCATATTTCAATTACAAATAAAAATGAATCTCATTCTCTCCATGCAGCCTGGTAAAGTTGTTGGGTGAAGCTCATGGGCTCATTCCAACATTATGATTGTCTGATTATATGAGAAAGAATGGTTACCAAACCAATTGAATTGCAACAAATGTTTTTAACATGGAGAAATCACTGGAAGACTCATTGGCATCTGTTATTAACAGCCTGCAACACCCAAACCATATTTACTTGGAAGCAAGTCCTAGGAAAGAAGCCAAAATGGATGCAGCCTTTTAAAATTGCAAAAGAAAAACAAGTTAATTAACCCAAAATCATCTGTTTCACATATTCATTGCCACCTCAAACAAATGTATTACCGTAGCCTTACCGAACAGTGCGCTCCAATATCTGTGTCAGCCTGTCATGGAGGAAGTTTGCCTAGAAAGAGGAATGATTTATTATTTTAGAGAAATGCTGGATTCTCACCCTCCTCTTCCAACAAATTAGGCTAGAAAACTGACATCTCATAAAGCTGACATTGCTTGTTATTGGGATTTAACTGCATCAACAGCTCACCTGTATGGATGGGGTACCATGAGCCAATAGACCATGTTCCAGGTGGGATTATGGCCAAGTGCACCTTCGCAGAATGAGAACAATTATTTAATTTTATTATTTTCTGGAATGTAAATGCCTGTTCTCCTTTGGTATGAGGGGCATTCATTAAAGATTTCACCTGACCCACTTCTATTTATCACAGGATGCTGAAACTGCACATGTGTAATGAAATAAGTCTCTATATATTACATGCCAATTTACAGTCTTGATTTCACAAGTGCTGAAGTGGTGTGAGGTTTGATAATGGATCAAGTGGAATACAGAGCAGTCCTCAAGTTCCTTTACTTGAAAGGCCACACACCAAAGGAGATGTTCGATGAGGTGAAAGAGGTTTATGGTGATGATTCCCCATCATATGATGTAGTCAAGAACTGGCATTGTCAATTCAAATGTGGTTGGACTTTGATGCAAACAGCTCCAATTTCAAGGTGACCCCATTCTGCTAATGATGAGCACACCATCAAGCAAGTGGAGGTCGCCATTTTGGAAAATCACCATCTAGTCCAAAATGTCTAGATTACTGTGGAGTCTGTGGAAAAAATCATCCAAGACCATGTTCACACATGCATAAGGTATCCGCTCGCTGGGTTCCCCGGCTGTTCACATCTTTCCAGAAGCAGGAACAAGTCGAATGCTCTCAGGCTCAATCGACTATATGCCAAGGAAACCAGGAGGCCTTTTTCAACAGACTGATCACACAGGATGAAAGCTAGATCCATAACTATGATCCTGAGACAAAAGTCCAGTCAATGCAATGGAATCATCATGAGTCACCGCCTCCAAAAAAGGCACGTGCCCAACTCTCGGCAGGCAAGGTCATGCTTACGGTATTTTGGGACCAGCACAGAGTAGTATTGATGGATTTCCTAGCAAATGGTACTATGATCACTGGGGCATACTATGCTTCACTGCTTAGAAAATTGCAGGAGGCAATCAAAACCAAGATATGTGGCATGCTCACCAAAGATGTCTGCCTTCTGCAAGACAATGCACCAGTTCACAACTCACATGTTGCCCAAATGGAAGTATGTGGCTTTGAAATTCCACAGCATCCCCCTTATTCACCCAAACTCACACCATCGGACTTCCACCTCTTTCCAACAATGAAGTTATTTTTGAAGGACAAGCAATTTTCAGATGATGAGACTCCGATTTCTGAAGTCACAATGTGGCTTTTGGAGCAACCTGTAGATTTCTACAAGTGAGGTGTTTACAGTTGCTTAAAAAGATGGGAGAAGTGGGTGTCCTTCGGTGGCACCTATGGAGAGAAGGACTAATAACTGTGCCAAGTTTAATTGCTCTCAGTCTACTGGAAGTGGGTCAGGTGAAATCTTTAAGAGATGCCTCTCATATACAAGGAACTGACACCTTACTAGGCAGAGTGAGGAATTCCCTACACCCTAATAAGTAAAATAAAAAGTTTCCCAGCCATTCAAGATGGAAATATTCTTAAATGTCCTGATAGCGTGAGGTGACCTAACATAGCTTTCTACAGAAGCTGAAACGTCATTATGATTATGACTCCTACTATGGCCATACTTGATGAACAAGCAGCAATTTGTAACTATGGTATGCATCCCTTAAGTATACAAGAACCTAAAATAGTCAGTGTGAGAACTAAACATATTCTTCACCAGTTCTACTGGAAATTGCTATCCCTTATATTTGTGGTGTCACTTTACATGATTTATGTGTGGGCTACATCCTTGGGGAAATTACTTGGATATTCCTTTTCAATGTCCAACCTAAAGCAAAGATCTGCCAAGGCTAGCCAAGTTGTTCAATTCTGCAGTGAGCTAAAATGCTTTATATTGATCATAGCTCTATGTGGATTCTTGTTTTGAAGACCTCAGAAGCCCAGGACATGTCAATATGGCCCTCTATAAATAACATCCACTTGAAGTCTGTAAATTAAGTATTCAGAAAAAGCAGAAGCACATCCATTAAGGAATGTGCTTCTTATGTCTGGCCTTGCCAGATAGCTTTGGTCATCTTCTCTGCTTTTGGCTACTGTTTTCTCCCATCGCCCCGTCCTTAAGGCCTGTCACCTCTATCTTATCAATTTTCATACTTTAGGTCACTTTGCATCTTACTCAGCTGAAGACTACATACACCTCCAGACAGAAGGGGCCAACTGGATGGTTGAAGGGATTCAGGGAAGTTTACATGCACAAAACATAAAGCATTTACTACCTCAGGTGAGTACAAATGTATCAAAATAATACACAATAAAGCAACCGTAATAACAGTGAGCTTACAAAGAAGAATTAAGCATTGTGATGAAAAACAAAAACAATCCAATAAGACATAGTTAACTAAAACATAAGTAAACATTACAACAAATGCCCTAAAAATAATTTAAAATGAGATCTAGTAAAAGTGGATATTTCAATTGAGTGATTTGAAGAACAAGATGGCTTCAGATAAGCAAGCATGTTGCAGACACTGTCTAAATGCTCACCTTGGTTTCACATTGTGCGGCAATTTCTTCGAAAGGAGCCTTCTGGAATTTTTCAATCACAAGACGCCTCTTTTCCTTCTCTTGTTCCTCAAGTGCATTGTTGTCTTTCAGGAAATTAAATAAAAATACTGAAGTTACATTTCAAAATGCAAGTTACATTTGCAAAGTATCTAATTACATTAGTAAAGCAACCAAAAGTAAGGAAGCAATGCAAAAAGATGTCAATAAATCACTGAAGTGGCAGTGGCCATGTTTATCTGTCACAAAGTTCTAGGAGGAGTTGGAAGGAAGGTAATGTGGTGCATCTTCTAACAAGACATGGTTGATTAACCAGCCAAAATGTATTAACCAATAAAAATCCAAACTGCTATCTCGAGTAACAAAAGATGGGGTGGGACAAGATGAGTGGACATAGAAACACAATATATCTTACCTATGGCTTGCTTCAGTGTTTCAAAGGTGATCTCTTCAGTGCTATTTGCCTAGAACACATAATGATGAAGAGCTTGATGAAAATACAGCTCAGCATGGTTATTTTGAGGGTCGATATCAGAACTATTCTTACTCCTCTAAGAAGTTATAAGGATGGAGTAAAAACATTTTAAATGTTAAGACTAAAGTTATAAAACACTCTCACATATTTTCTAATTGTTGGCCAAAATGAGCATTGTGAAATAAAAAGATCCACCATTGGGAGATTTTTCTTTTCTGGACTTTTTGTGAGAAATTTCCATCTCTGTTTTCCACAAAAACAGTTTTTACCATGAATTCAAGATCTTAGATACAAAAAAAATAATTAAAATATGCAAAACTTTCCTAATTGCATCCAAAAGGAAGAAACCCTTGAAATTATCTACTCTTTTTAGCAAAAGCAAAATAGTCATGATTTATCATCTTACATCAGACACTATTCCAATTTGAGCCCCAAATCCAAATGCCATAAAGGATGAGACAGTTGGCTTGGCATATGTTTATATTTTACCTTGAAAAACTCATGATTCTTTGAGTCTCTTTTAAGAGAGAAAAGGCAGTATATAAATAAATATAATAATTAAGTAATAGTAACAATGGCACAACTTTTAATTAGCTGGTCTTAGATGTTGAGCGACTTTTTCTCCAATGCTATTTAAAATTGAAATAAGAGAACGCACAAAAAAGAGACAATTCTTCAATTCCTGAGTATACTAAAGCTATCAAATATGAGAAGAATTATGGAATTTCTGGTGGAAATCACAGATGATGATGATACTTCATTTATATTCTGCTTTATTTTCTCAGAGGGACTCAGATCAGATTACAGTTCTACATATTTAAGGCAATCATTCAGTGCCTTTTTACATAGAAACAACAACATACAATACACAGTGGTAAAGAACTTCTGCTTCCATCTCCAGAATCTGGAGGTTATGCTCAACTCCGACCATGGGGAGGTGCTCTTGTTCCTTTTTTCCATGCCGAAGTGTCTGTTGTCCATTGTCTTCTCTGGTCGTGTTGCCAACATGACTACATGTCTGCATGGGGCAACCTTCCTATTGATCTACTCGCATTACATGCTTTTGAACTGCTTGGTAGGCAGAAGGTAGGGCTGACAGCCGGGAGCGCCCCCTGTGCAGGTATAGCTGTACCAGGAGCTCCAATTTTGTTTGCTTTGCATTGAATGTTTGTTGTAGTCCTAAGTTTCAGGGACTCTGCAGATAGGTGGCTTCTTTTGGCTGCAATCATAGGGCAAGCCACCTGTCAATTATAGTTAGATTCCCTGGTCCCGCCCCCTTTTTGGGTTTTGGAGGAAAGGGAGCCATTTTGGGTTCAGTCCACACAGAGAAGCCTTTCATGCAGGACATAATACCAAGAACTCCTGTAGAAAGCTTCATCTTCTATAGCTTGGCCAAGGAGAAAGGTGCCGTAGCTTGGCCAAGGATTATACAGCCTTACAGCTCCTTTGCTGAGGGACTTCAGCCAGCCATCACTGAAACCTGAACTCCTTTTCCCCTGGAAGTCTACAAAGCTCTGCTTGGTAAGGGTCACTCGCGGAAGCCAGAAGCAGTTGGTACCGGGTGCAGGGGCTCCACACCAACAGAGGCAAAGTCAGACTGCCCAGATTAGAAGTTAAGGATTTCCCCAGTAGTTAGTATACAGTTATGAAGATAGTGCCTGTTCCCCGTGGACAAGATTGAGAGAGAGCCAATAGACTGTTAAGAAAGCCTTAAAGTACCTGTTTGTTTTCAATAATAAAGAACTTTGTTGAACCTTTAAGCAATCTAAAGACTCTGTTTTAAGGAAATCCAAGGGCCTTTAATCTGAGGCAGCCCCGGCATCCCGTTGGGCACATAGAATTTATGTCCTGTCTACAGTCTTATGCACAGGCCCAGCGTGCGACAGCACACCGCCCAACTTGTGGCTTCAAACTGCTAACCAGATTTTCTGCAGCTATTGGCTTAACCCGCTGTGCTACAGCGGCCCCCAGTTCTTAATGTCTTTTACAATGATATAACGCCAGTTCAAATGTGATGCTAATGAATACCAAAGAGACATCAGACTTTGATATGTTGCAGGTTGTTGGACTATATTAAACGTATGACCCAGAAACATCAGCAATATTAGTGATGTTAAATGCACACCAGGGTTTTGAACTGATATTTTAAAATTAAAGGTGGGGATATTGGAAAGCATTGGGAACACAATGTAAAAATGACATTCTTTTAATTAAACGAGAATTTACATACCCTTTCCTCTTGATTGCAGCCTGGCAGAATGTCTACTTGAATTGACAAGGTGTCCACAATACTCTTCCTCCTGGACAGTCTATCTTCATCTGGACAAAAAGAGTAACAAGAATTCCATTACTCATCTTTTCATATACTTAGTTCCATAGTCCCAGACTGATGCAAGTCGAATAAAATATTCATAAACTATTGTTATTTTGTCTACTTTTGTATCGGCAATGTATGGCATAATGGTCTTTATTGTGGTCTTGTTTTTACAAATTATTTCCCACAACCAACTACTACAATGCAAATGCTAAACTACCAATGCATGGTGATTCTCTTGCACAGTCTGACTTAATTCTTCCAAGGCATTGACATCTCTGGCCCATCCTCTGTTTGGATATCAGTCAGCATGTCAATGACTTAAGTCAAGAAACAGCTTCCTAAGATCTACAGAAATACTTGCAGGAACACCTAAGCAAGTGAGAGTCCAAAAGTGGCAGGTAAAAACCCGGAACCTCAATCAGTGGCTGATACCAAATGAGAAACTTCCTCCTGAGCACATAGACGACTGGACATTTTGGAAGGCACTGAACGGACGGTGCTCTGGTACCATGAGATGCAGAGCCAATCTTAAGAAATGGGGCTACAGAGTGGAGTTCATGACATGTGAATGTGGAGACGAGCAAACCACAGACCACTTACTACAATGCAGTCTGAGCCCCGCCACATACACAATGGATGACCTTCTTACAGTGACACCAGAGGCACTTGAAGTGGCCAGCTTCTGATCAAAGGAAATTTAGCATAATGTCCAGTTTTTCAACTTTGTTAGTGGTTTTTTATACATTATAACTATTCTCTGTTTGCTTCTGACACGATAAATAAATAACCAAAGATCAAAAGTGAGAGAGTCTAGAAATATCATCCTGCTGTATTCCAATTACTGGAGGAAGAGACCTCTATTGCTTGATGTAGGTGCTGGCTATTAAGCTGGGCTTGGGGAGTCAGGTCAGGAGACAAGATATAGTTATACATTCACAACTACATCTGTGATATAGAATCTTGGTGAGTATTTTTGTTCTTATTGGCAATTATTTCATTCCTCATTTCCCATAAAGACAAGAAGGGTTTCTATGAAGCAACGAGGAAGTTCATACACGTTCTTGCAACTTCTCTGGTCCAAAGCCATCAAAAGATTCCTTGGGAGTCTATTTACACTACAACAGCATAGTAGTTTGCTACAATTTTAATTGTCAAGGGTTCATTGTACTGAATCTTGGAATTTAGAGCTTGATGAAGTATTTCAAATTCTCCCTCAGAGAGCTCTAGTCCAGCCATCCAACCAAGAATTATAAGAACTTCGTCAAAGTGCAAGTCTCAAGATTCAGTAAGATGTGGCTATGGCAGTTAAAGGTGTTGTCAAACTACAACTATGCATTGTAGTTACACTGTCCAATCCAAAAACGGTATTTTAAATGGTGCCTGGAGGAATGCTGGTGAGATACTTTTCAATCTCTTAGTTCAGTGGTTCTCAACCTGTGGGTCCCCAGGTGTTTTGGCCTACAACTCTCAGAAATCCCAGTCAGTTTACCAGCTGTTAGAATTTCTGGGAATTGAAGGACAAAACATCTGGGGACCCACAAGTTGAGAACCACTGTCTTTTGTTGTTCATTCGTTCAGTCATTTCTGACTCTTCATGACCTCATGGACCAGCCCACGCCAGAGCTCCCTTGTCAGCCGTCACCTCCTCCAGCTCCTTCAGAGTCAAGCCAGTCACTTCAAGGATGCCATCCATCCATCTTGCCCTTGTTTGGACCCTCTTCCTTTTTCCTACCATTTTCCCCAGGATAATTGCCTTCTCTAAGCTTTCCTGTCTCCTCATAATGTGGACAAAGTTCTTCAACTTTGTCTCTAATATCCTTCCCTCCAATGAGCAGTCGGGCTTTATTTCCTGAAGTATGGACTGGTTGGATCTTCTCGCAGTCCAAGGCATTCTCAGAACTTTCCTCCAGCACCACTGTCTTAGTCCCAGTTAATAATCTGGAAACCAATTTCATAATGTAAAAGAGTTTAGCACTGGTAACAGAAGTTCAAAGATGTGCACCAAACTGTTATAGCAACACCTCTATAAATGCCAGAACCCATGCAGAAGAACCCATTTCTATATGTTTGGAGATGAGTGGAGTCAATTTCAACCCATCATTCAAAACAACACATCGGTAGATACTTTTCCAATGGGATTTCATGGGTTCACCACAAAACAGAAAGTGTGTTGTGTGATGTGTCCCATGGGATCCTTTTGGGAAAGTGTCTAGAGACGGGTTCAAAATTGTATGTGATGAGGTCCAAACTCACAACATAAAAAATTAGATGAAAGCCACAGTAGCTCTTTCTATCTATCTATGCAAAGGATGCTTACTGGGATGTCTACAATTCTAAACCACAACAGGAAAATGCTGCAAAAAAGGACAAGCAGCTATAGTTCCAATTTACCTTTTGACTTACGCCTGCATTTATGAGGCTTTTTGCCAGATGGAAACAGAGCTAAATATCAAGAGATGTACAAAGGTGGAAACAAAACATTTAGGTTGACATGCTAGCCAGGAAATTCAAAAATAAGGATAGCAGAAAAGTCATAAACATGATACCAGGATTAAGAGAACTAGAGGACTGGAGGAAGGTGTTGACATCAGATTATTTGACACACAAATGGCTGCATTTGGAATGCATAATATTGTGTGGCACAGTCAAGGACATGAGAGAGAAAAGGATTTTATTTTGGGAGGACAATAAACTCCAAACAAATCTCCAAAGTGTCTACTGGCTTTATAATATACAGTTAGCTCACCACATTTTCAGGTTAAACCTTTATGGATTTAATTATTCGCATATTGATTAATGTAGTCTCCCAAGGAATTGCTACTTCCTCCAGCTCAAGTCTATAGTCAGTTTGACTATAGAGTTGCACTAAAAGAGTAGAGAAATGTCCTCTCAGGTACAAAAACAAAATAAGGGTTTTTTATTGGTCTGCTGTGAGTTTTCTGGGCTGTATGGCTATGTTTCAGAAGCATTATCTCCTGACGTTTCACCAACATATATGGCAGACATCCCCAGATCTCACAACCTCTGAGGATGCCTGCCATAGATGTAGGCAGGAAAGAATGCTTCTGCAACATGGCCATGCAGTCCAGAAAACTCACAACAAACCAGTGATTCTGGCCATGAAAGCCTTCAACAACACAGGGTTTTCATTGGTCATTTTTCAACTTCTATGGGGCCTATATAAGCCCCTCACAGCAACAGATGTGGAGGGCTGATTGTACCAGAACTAAAGCATCTGAGTGTAACGTCTAGGGTATAACCATTTCAAGCAGAGTTTCCATAAACCTGGATTTTTGGCTAACTGCCCTCATATCAACTGAATATCACAGAAAGGGAGAAGAGCAGCCAGGTGCCATACCATCACGTCTAAACCTAGCAATTGAAGAAAAGCACTCCCTCAATCCCAGCTGCCATCGCCATGGCCTCTGAGGCACAGAGCAGCAACTAGGATTTGCTAGAGTTAATCCTCTCTTCCATTTCCATGCTCCTATCCTTGTGTTTCATGTCTTTTTGATTTGCAAGTATGACAGTAGGGAAGTGTCAAATTAAAAATCTGTAAGCTGCTCTGGGAGCCTTTTTGACTGTAGAGATGGGAATAAAGGCTCTAAGCAAATAAACATTGATGCAGTCAAGAAAGATAGCAGAAGAATTACAATAAATGTGCAAGCTGTCTTCAATTATGAGCAATCAGCATTCTCACATACCATGTGAGAGTATAGTATGATCCCAGTATCCATGATGGATACATTCCAAGATCTTCATGGATACCTAAAACCATGGATAATAGCAAACCCTACCTTTTAATTATACTTGGGCTGAAGACATACCATAGGATTGCACTGGAGGATCTAGAAAGGCCCACAAACACTTCCTGGGCTGGGGGAAAAGATTTTGAGTCTTAGTAACTGTGGATATTGAATCCAAGGGTAATGTACCAGGTTGTGTACTTGTTTGTTGAACAACCAGTAACTCTACTGGATCTCAGGAAATACCTACTCCTGGTACAGCTTGCTACCTGAGATCTTTTGCCTGTCAACTCCTGAAATAGCAAAGCCACACAACAGTTTTTGCATTAAAATACGGGCAACTTTTATTTAACTATTACCTATTTAACTTGAACTTAGTCTAAATCATTGGGCCTGAACTTGGTGTGGCAAAGCTGTGGTAGCGTCCCTGCCCAGTCTACCCCTCGGCTAGTTAGGGCGAAACACCAGGGTCCCCTGAATACCTATCTGGGCGACCTCTAAGGGAAATGTATCGGAGAAGTCTCTCTCAAAGTTAATGAGGCCAGACTTGTTACAGTAAGTCGTAGCAGGATCAAGTGTGTGTGTTAAAGAAAAACCTTATGATGTTAATTATTATGTACAGCTGGTAATGTAGGTCAGCCAGCATGTTTTGGCCACACCCGGTGGGGTATAACTGTATGGATTTTAGAATACAGTTTGGAGAAGCAATATGCTGTAATACTGGTATGCTCTAACAGCGATGCTCTCTGCTATGGTGGAACAGCTATTTATTTACTCAAGGTTTATGTTTTGCTCTCTCATTTGAATGATGATGAAGAAGCCTTATTCTGTGTTACTTACAAGGACTATGTAAGTTTGTTGCTCTGTTTGATTTTGTATGCAACACCGCAAGTTTATGTTTTGCCTCTGCTGATAAAAGTTTTTCTGTTCCCTTTTCCTTTTGCCTGTGTGTCTTTTGCATTGGACCTGGCTAAAATCCACTTCTGTGCAACAAGACTCTCCCCATTCCTAGGACATCTGATTTCACCTCACCTTGTCAAATAGACCCTAGGTGAGTGTTTTAGTTAATGGCCTTCACCCCTGAGGGTGTATACCCCTTAGATGTATACCAAACCTTTTTATTTCCCTTACTTGTTGAAGCTTATTTAATGGTGCACCATCCCAATTTGCCCCACAACAGTATAGGGTAGGCAAAAAACCCTTACAGAACATAGGAGGGGAAAAAAATCCTACCTGATTCCATACAGTGACCAAAATTTATACTGTTTAAAGGGCGGGTGTGGTGGGTCGCAGATCAGGTCTAGAATTATTTAGGGGCAGGCTCAGCCAATTAGACTGGCTCTCTCTCCCCCTCCCCCCCAATAGTTCCAGCCAGAACTACTTTAATTTCTCTTTTGGGGGAGAAGGCAAACTTCTCTCCCCCCACAGCTGTGCAGGGGTGGGAAAGCTTATTAAAGTAGTTGCCAGACATGCAGGGTTCTGCACCTCACTTAAGTATCCTAGCTTTGCACCATTGGTTGGATATAATAATAATAATAATAATAATAATAATAATAATAATAATAATAATACTTTATTTATACCCTGCTACCGTCTCCCAAGGGACTCAGTGTGGCTTACATGAGGCCGAGCCCACAATACATCAATACAAGCAATAACAACCACAATACAAAACAAAATACAAATACTAATACAAAGCAATCGAAAATAAATCTCATACACAAATAGCATGAACATTGAACAATAGCACAAAACACATTTAAAATCTATGGCTGGGCCAAATGTAATTAAAGTTAAAAAATAATGCTGGACATGAACAAGAAAGAAAGAAAAGACTGAAACAGCAGTGATCTATATATTCTACAGTATCTTAGAACCTTCAAGGTGGAAACCCTACCTGACAAATAAAACTACACGATAATGTTGTTTGTTTGCTCTTGTTACTGCTCATTCACTGACATCACATCTTTTCTCTCCAGACTGGGGCACAAAATGAACTACAAAAATATTATAGTATATTGTGTACACTCATGTAACTCAATCTGTGTAGCTTGAGGGCAGATTTTGGGATCAAATTATGGATTTTGTATGACCTCTGAATAAGGAGAAAGGGAAGCATCATTTTTGATTTGAGGGCCCAGTTAGCCCGGGCTGCTGCCAAGCATTCAAAATGGGCAGAAGCAACACCATGGCAGAGAGAGTAGAAGTGATTGGTGCTTCTTTTAGGTTTTCTCAGGATAGTCTAAGCTTTCACCTTATACCACTCTATTCAGAGAATTTATTAATGAATTTGCTTTATTTATATCCGCCTTTCTCTACCCCAAGGTGGACTCAGGGCAGCTCATATATGGCACCTCCATAGTGCCTTAAAAACACACAATGGTAATTTAAAATAACTTGAATTAAAATTAATACATAATAACATGATTAAAATACATTTCAATGTAATCATGCCACCCAGGGTCAAAGTCTAAGGCCATTCTGTAGTCAAACTGCACATTTTCCACATTTAAATTACTGATCTGCATTATTTTTCAAAAGCCTGCTCCCAAAGCCAGATTTTTGCTCTACTTCTGAATGCTAGGAGGGAAGGGGCTGATCTGATGTCACTAAGGAGGGAGTTCCACAGCTGAGGGGCCACCACTGAGAAGGCGCTGTCTCTTGTCCCTACCAGCCATTCTTGTGAAGAAGGTGGGACCGAGAGCAGAGCCTCCCCAGAAGATCTTAATCTCTGAGATGGATTGTAGGGGGAGATACGTTCGGACAAGGGAATACGCTCGGAGAAGGGAATGGTTTTCTTTTTAATAAGGGCTAAGATACAGTACTCACATTGACCTGGGAATAAGCCAGCCCTGGGTTTTGGGGTTGATTTTTTGAATAAAATTTCTGGACTTAGACGCGAGTATTTCGGGTAGATACAAACACATATAAAGAAATGTAAGGAAAAACATTAAAAAGGTAAAAATAGGATGAAATTGTGTACAAAAATGTTTAAAACAAATCCAATAAAATACAGGTGTGTGTGTGTGAAACACCAAATATATTTTTTTAAAAACTTGTGAGCCATCAATAGCCTACCTGTCACAAGAGGTACATAAGGGACCGATAGCCGTTCCACACAGTATCCACTGCCACCCAGTGATTCTGCCATCTGGTTGGTCAGGAAAAACAAGTTTGTTTCATCCTTTCCCAGGGAATTGGGTAGGCTTCAAAACAGAATTCAAGATTATTAATTTCTATTCATCATAGCACTAAGCCAAGAAAACAATAGCACAAGAGGGAGTACAGATTAATGTAAACATCTCAAAGATAGTAACTGCTAGTATTTTTTGTTCCCCTTGTCAATTGTTTGGAGTATAAATGCATCTTGCCCTCTGTTTACCTTTAAAATCAGTTTTATACTTATTTATTTCTGCTTTTGACACAAAATAAATTAAAACTTTTAAAATGGGTTGGGGAATATGTGACCCACAAGGTGTCACTAGACATCAGCTTTTATCACTTTTCATCATTGGATATGTGATATAAGGTTCAAGGCAGTTGCAGTCTAGCAACATCATAGAATCATAGAATCAAAGAGTTGGAAGAGACCTCATGGGCCATCCAGTCCAACCCCCTGCCAAGAAGCAGGAATATTGCATTCAAATCACCCCTGACAGATGGCCATCCAGCCTCTGTTTAAAAGCTTCCAAAGAAGGAGCCTCCACCACACTCCAGGACAGAGAGTTCCACTGCTGAACGGCTTCACAGTCAGGAAGTTCTTCCTCATGTTCAGATGGAATCTCCTCTCTTGTAGTTTGAAGCCATTGTTCCGCGTCCTAGTCTCCAGGAAGCAGAAAACAAGCTTGCTCCCTCCTCCCTGGGGCTTCCTCTCACATATTTATACATGGCTATCATATCTCCTCTCAGCCTTCTCTTCTTCAGGCTAAACATGCCCAGCTCCTTAAGCCGCTCCTCATAGGGCTTGTTCTCTAGACCCTTGATCATTTTAGTCGCCCTCCTCTGGACACATTCCAGCTTGTCAATATCTCTCTTGAATTGTGGTGCCCAGAATTGGACACAATATTCCAGGTGTGGTCTAACCAAGGCAGAATAGAGGGGAGCATGACTTCCCTAGATCTAGACACTATGCTCCTATTGATGCAGGCCAAAATCCCATTGGCTTTTTTTGCCGCCACATCACATTGTTGGCTCATGTTTAACTTGTTGTCCACGAGGACTCCAAGATCTTTTTCACACGTACTGCTCTCGAGCCAGGCATCGTCCCCCATTCTGTATCTTTGCATTTCATTTTTCTGCCTAAGTGGAGTATCTTGCATTTGTCCCTGTTGAACTTCATTTTGTTAGTTTTGGCCCATCTCTCTAATCTGTCAAGATTGTTTTGAATCCTGCTCCTGTCCTCTGGAGTATTGGCTATCCCTCCCAATTTGGTGTCGTCTGCAAACTTGATGATCCTGCCTTCTAGCCCTTCATCTAAGTCATTAATAAAGATGTTGAACAGGACCGGGCCCAGGACGGAAACCTGCGGCACTCCACTCGCCACTTCTTTCCAAGATGAAGAGGAAGCATTAGTGAGCACCCTCTGGGTCCGTCCATTTAACCAATTACAGATCCACCTCCCGTAGTTTTGCCTAGCCCACATTGGACATCAGAAGGGTTCCACATTCCGTTCCCTTGCTTTATTGTTGGCTGCTACTTAGGATCTTGAAAGACAACTTGGTCTACTGACTGGAGTGATGGACCAGGACCTAGGAAACCAGGGCTCAAATCTCCCCTGGGCCATGGAAACCCACTGGGTGATGTTGGCCAAGTCACACTATCTTCAGGCGCTTCCAGACAGGCCCTATATCCCAGGATCTGATCCCAGGCTTTTTTGTTTATCCCACATTATCTGTCAGTGAAGACTCATATAACCCAGTTTAAAGCAGAAAACCTGGGCTCAGATCCTTGGATATAGAGCCTGTCTGGCAGGGGCCTTAGTTTCAAAGGGAGGAAATGGCAAACCTCCTTTGAACAAATCTTGTAATACTGAGTAAGGCTGATTAGGCTTGTAGTCCAGTAACATCTGAAAGGGTCTAAATTCCCTTCCCTCCCTTATATTCTTTTGAGCTACTTACTAATTGATTACTGACTTACTAAGTCCACCCAAAGTAAGAATTGTGCAACTCTCCAGATAGTGAACTGTCATTCTCAGCAACCTTTTGTGCTGATCAGAGCTGATGAGAACTGCAGTTCAACATCCCAAGAGCACGGAATTACCAACACAGGGAGCAAAAGATGTTATTTTGCATACTTGCATTTCTTCTCTCTGAAAATGGTTTCTGGTAAAAAATAGGGTGCTTCTACATTTCTGGTTTCAATGACCTGCAAAACAAAACAACAATATTGCTCTCAATACAGTGAAATTGTATACTGGGTATCATTCTTGATCTGGGTTGGAATGAGTATTTCATTGTGAGTCATAAGGGTGGAACACATGTGAATAACCCTTTCAGGGGAACTGCTGCTTTTCCCTTGATTCATAGAAATGTGTCTGCTGATATATTTATTGTGGTAGATGAGCTTCTTTACTTGCTGTGTGGATGCCACACAGCTAGAATTGCCAAAAGCTCCATGTCAGCAAAAGGGCCACACATACTATAGGGATGAGCAACTGTGTCTAGATGACTACATTACACTCCTAAGAGACGTTGGACGACTGCAATTCCATTTGCCTCATACTGTTTGCCCCTACTTCCCAAAAAGCATTTACCTCAAATGCATTTCGTCATTGTATTGTCAATTTGCTTTCTCCCAAGAACCAATACCAGACATATGTGATACTCCAAAGCAATACATTACCTTGCCGATATGCTGGCAAAAAGCAGGAACCGCTATCATCTGGCTCAGAAAATTGAGGTAGGCAGCTACTACTGCCATGATGCTACAACGATGGAACATGGGCAAGTTGTCCTCATTAAGAATTGCAATGTCCTTCAATTTGAAAAAAAATATCAAGTATAAGATATGGTGCTCTACACATTTACGGAAACATAGAGAGCTGTATTCAATTTAATATAAGTGGAATGGAAATCCCCATTAACACGACTGTGCTGAATGACAATGTTGATGTGCATTCCACCTTCTTATCCAAGTGACTCAAGCTAATTTACAGAACGTTGAAACCAAAAGAAATTAAAAACATATAAAAACATCAGTTGTATATGCAACTTGCTTTTAAAAAGCAATAAAGCAATTTAAATATTTAAAACCATGCAAAATTCATTAGGAGATAGAATATGAAAAGAAACAAAAACAACATTAAGAAGTTGTTGCAGTCCATTTTGAAAAGCCTATTAGAAAAGTGTAAATTTTACTTGGTCGTAACACTTCACTAAGGAGGATATTTCAAAATCTGAGGGCAGCGACCACCAAATGTTCATGAAAAGTTTGTAGGACTGAAATAATGGTTTCTCCTGAAGATCTCCCCCTGAAGTCACAGGTCCGCAGTATGGGTGTCCTCTTGGATTCATCACTTATGCTTGAGGCTTAGGCGTCGGCAGTGGCTGGGAGGGCTTTTGCACAATTAAGACTCGTGTGCCAACTGCGACCGTACCTCGTAAAGGCTGAACTGGCCGGGGTGGTCCATGCCTTGGTCACCTCTAGATTGGACTACTGTAATGCGCTCTATGTGGGGCTGCCATTGAAAACGGCTCGAAAATTCCAATTGGTCCAACGACCGGCGGCCAGGTTGTTAAATGGTGCTCTTTACAGAGAGAGGTCAACCCTCCTGTTTATGGAGCTCCATTGGCTGCCGTTTGGGACCTGCCTACCTGCGTGACCGCATCTCCATATATGAACTCACACAATCCCTCCATTCATCTGGAGAGGCCCTGCTCACAATTCCACCTGCGTCACAAGCGCGTTTGGTGGGGACAAGGGACAGGGCTTTCTCTGTGGTAGCCCCCTGACTCAGGAACTCTCTCCCCAAGGACATCAGACAAGCCCCAACATTGGCAGTCTTTAGGAAGAGCTTGAAGACCTGGCTGTTCCAGTGTGCCTTTCCAGAATAAGAAACTCCCAGCATCATGTCCCAAACGCACTTTATTAGAGATTTAAGATTGTCTGCACATCGCACCTACCCTAAAATCCTTACATTTCACCTGTCATGTCCAGCACTTTTAATTTTAGTCATTACATTAGGCCCGGTCCTAGTTTTAAATGTGTCATGACGTATTGTTTTAATGTTTTTATTGTTACTGCTTTAATGTTGATTTGCTTCATTGATTTGCTTCATGAGTTTGAGTGTTGTATTTGTTATGCTGTTGTTTTATTGAGGGCCTTGGCCTTTGTAAGCCGCACCGAGTCCTTTGGGAGATGTTAGCGGGATACAAATAAAGTTAATAATAATAATAATCATCATCATCATCATCATCATCATCATCATCTTAGAGCTTGGGCAGGGATTTCTAGGACAATATGGTCCTTCAGATATCCTATCTGAATTACATTATTTTGCACAAGTCATTGTGCAAGAAACTTAACTGTGTGATTCCAGAGCACATGATGTGCTTTGTGCTTTTTTAACTGGTCCAATAAAAATATCACTGTTTTGTGAATTTTTGGGTTTTTTGTGCTAGTAGTAATTCAAAAGAGCTCCAGAACAGATTGTGTCACCTTATAACTGCATTGAAAGATTGCTTGCACAATAAACATGTACTGGATACACCCCTGACTCAAATCTACAATCATTAATGAAATGGAGCTTATCCATAACTAGATAAATTACAAGGTGCTACAGGATAAACTACAGGTGCTTCCATTTTTACTCATGAATAATGTTAGCTATTTACATAGTGATACAAACACAACTGTAGAGTTTGTTTCCAAAATGTAGTAAAGGTAAAGGTTTTCCCTTGACATTAAGTCTTGTCGTGTCCAACTCTGGGGAGTGCTGCTCATCTCAATTTCTAAGCTGAAGAGCCAGCATTGTTCATAGATACCAAGGTCATGTGGCCGGCATGACTACATGGAGCACTGTTGCCTTCCCGCTGAAGTGGTACCTATTGATCTATTCACATTTGCATGTTTTCGAACTGCTAGGTTGGTAGAAGCTGAGGCTAACAGTGGGAGCTCACCCTGCTACCTGGATTCAAACTGCTGACCCTTTGATCAGCAAATTCAGCAGCTCAGCAGTTTAACCTGCTGTGCCACTGGGGGCTCCAAAACTGTATCATAGCAGTATTAAATAAAAGAAAAATACAGTTGAAACAGATAGATCACCAATTTCTTTCATGTTTTCGAACTGCTAGGTTGGCAGAAGCGGGAGCTAACAACAGGAGCCCACCCTATACCGCAAAATCGAACTGCCAACATTCCAGTAAGCAAGTTCTACAGCTTAGAGGTTTAACCCACTGTCTTGGCCCCTTCCAAAAGGTACCAAATAAAAAAGAAAGGAAAATTGAGTTATAGGTAGTAGAATATTATGTTTAGATCAAAACTATAAAAATGTATCCAATCACTTCAGTACAGAGTTCGTATTTAAATTTAATTTTACATCAAAAGAATGCATGCCCACAGCAATTATTCAAAATCGGTTTGGGATACTGACTAGCACTTGACAACATGTCTAATTCATAACTATTTGATACTAATTATTCAGTGCAAAATTCATCTGCAACTGATGTTTCAGGACAAAATCAGTTGAGCGTACAAGCATCTCTTGAAAAAAAAAGATTTACATCCATTCGGAAATTTCTAATTCACTTGCAACACACACATACACACATTTTATTACTTCCAATGGTTTAAGAGCAATATCAAGAACCCCACACCTCCACCTCCATGAGCAATTGAAAGGAAGGAAACATGAGAGATAAACCTGTTGGGGGATCTTAAACTTCTAGTAACATAAAATAAAACCCAGGGTGGTTCCAGACAAGCCTTTATCCCAGAACCATCCGCATTTAAAAAACGCAGATGTTACTTGAGGCCTTTCTATACAAACCCCAGAAAGTGTGGGCTTTCTGAGTTGGGTGTCCAGATGCTCTCATGGGACCACCACCCTTCCCCAAAGCCCCCAAACCCCTATGAAAAGTAAGGGAAACTTACCCAGTCTCCAGTAGACTGTTACCGGAGTTCTCACGATACGTAGAAATGATGCGCCAGGAGAGCATGTCATTTCTACCCCCTTGCTCTCCTGGTGCATCATTTCCAAGCCCCGGGAGAGCTCCGGCTACAGTCTACTGTAGGCCAGGTAAGTTTTTCTTACCTTTGAAAGGGGTTTGGGGGCTATGGGGGAGGAGGGGTATTCCCACAGTTTTCCAGAATAATTTAGTCTGGAAAACTGTGGGAATGGTGTCTGGACTGCAGTCAAGAAATTCTAATTAATTTGCTGCAAACCAAAGTTTGCAAAGTTCTTGGCAGGGGGTTGGATTGGATGGCCCATGAGGTCTCTTCCAACTCTTTGATTCTATGCTTCTATGAAAGTTTCCCTAGTTTGTGGATAATTAATTCAGGATTATCCAGGACGTCCTCTGGACAGCCCCTTCTTTATTTCGGGAGTTACTACAAAAAAAGGGGCTCTCTGGATGCGCCCCCCACTTGCCTGCAAGTCAATCCAGCCCTGTGTTAAGCAACAGAGTTTGCAAAATCAACAGTTTTGCAATATGGATGCAATCTCTAGAGCCTGTGCATCACCATGAAACTCAGTTAGAGGTGATGAACTACAAAGCAGAACTTCACCCAGAGATAATTCCTCTTCAGAAACTGTTATCTCTTATGCTACATTCTGTCGGTAATCATATTCACAGCATTCCTTCTTCCAGGAATGAAAACAGAGGGAATATGTTCAATCTATTCCTTCCGTGTTTTCACCTTCACCTTAATTTTTTTTTTAAAAGCAAAGGAAGTACAAGTTATGTGGGAAGCCGTGTGACTCATCTGCTCAGAGGCAAATGCTCCATTAAGCCTCTCCGAGGTAATGAATTATAGTACTAGAATTCTCTTATGTAATAGCACTCTACTACTATAACTCTCTGGAATACTTTCATGCAAGAGCACTCTAACACTAAAACCTTATTGAGTATCCCAGGAAAATTATATCTTTGCTTTTTTAGAGTAATTGCAAGTGATGAGATAAGCCACATGTGTCCCAGAGTTATTTACATTGTTTTATATTTTTAAGAAGGAAAAGAAATAAGATATTCAAAAATGACTAAGAAACCTCACTTAGCGAATCAGCCTACAGCAAGGGTAGGAGTTGAACACATAACTGAATAAGTTACTGACACATAACTGAATGCATAATTCTTATGCAGCCAATAAAAATAATAGAATCATAGAATTGGAAGAGACCTCATGGGCCATCCAGTCCAACCCCCTGCCAGAAAGCAGGAAAATCACATTCAAAGCACCCCAACAGATGACCATTGAGTCTCCGGTTAAAAGCCTCCAAAGAAGGAGCCTCTACCACACTCTGGGGCAGAGAGTTCCACTGCTGAACAGCTCTCACAGTCAGGAAGTTCTTCCCAATGTTCAGGTGGAATCTCTTTTCCTGTGCTTTGAAGTCATTGTTCTGTGTCCTGGTCTCCAGGGCAGCTGAAAACAAACTTGCTCCCTTCTCCCTATGACCTCCCCTCACATATTTATACATGGCCATCATGTCTCCTCTCAGATTTCTTTTCTGGAGGCTAAACATGCCCAGCTGTTTAAGCCACTCCTCAAAGGACTTGTTCTCCAGACCCTTGATCATTTCAGTTGCCCTCCTCTGGACACATTCCAGCTTGTCAACATCTCCCTTCAAATGCAGTGCCCAGAATTGGACACAATATGATCCCAGGTGTGGTTTGACCAAGACAGAATAGAGGGGTAGCATGACTTCCCATGATCCAATTAAGATACTCCTATTTATGCAGGCCAAAATTTATTTATTTATTTATTTGCATTATTTCTACCTCGCTCATATCAGCCCGAAGGCGACTTAGAGCGGCGTACACAATTGGCACAATTCGATGCCATAAAAATACATACATTGATAAACAAATAACCATTATAGTGCAATTAGACATAAGACAGTGCATAATAACAATATTAAAAACAAATAACTATATCCTCTCATTCAAATCCTTATCCGTTCCATCGTCTTGGGCCGTTCCTGGGTCATTTTCCAATTCAAGTTTGTCTGTTTATTTGGAGGTTCCAAACGCTTGCTCGAAGAGCCAAATTTTTACTCTTTTCCGAAAGGTCAGGAGGGAGGGGGCTGATCTAATATCCCTAGGCAGGGAGTTCCACAGCCGAGGGGCCACCTCGCCAGACGTGCTTGCGAAGCAGGTGGGATCAAGAGCAGGGCCTCCTCGGACGATCTCAAATTCCTGGAGGGTTCATAGGAAGAGATGCGTTCGGATAGGTAAGCTGGGCCGGAACCGTTTAGGGCTTTATAGGCTAAAGCCAGCTCTTTGAATTGAGCTCGGTAGCAAACTGGCAGCCAGTGGAGCTGGTTCAGCAGAGGAGTTGTATGCTCCCTCAGCGCTGCTCCTGTTAGTAACCTGGCTGCTGCACATTGGACCATTTGGAGCTTCCAGGCCGTCTTCAAAGGCAACCCCACATAGAGTGCGTTACAGTAATGTATACGGGATGTAACCAGAGTGTGGACTACTGTGGCCAAGTCAGACTTCCCAAGGTACGGGCACAGCTGCGCACAAGTTTTAATTGTGCAAATGCTCCCCTGGTCACCACCAAGCCTGGATCCAGGCTCAGCGATGAATCCAGGATTACACCCAAGCTGCGAACCTGTCTTCAGGGGGAGTGTAACCCCGTTCAAAATCTCATTGGCTTTTTAGCTGCCACATAACATTGTTGGCTCATGTTTAACTTGTTGTCCACGAGGACTCCAAGATCTTTTACACACGTACTGCTCATTCTGTATCTTTGCATTTCATTATTTCTGCCAAAGTGCAGTATTTTGCATTTGCCCCTGTTGAACTTCATTTTGTCAGTTTTGGCCAGTCATCTCTCTAATCTGTTAAGATCGTTTTGAATTCTGCTCCTGTATTTCTGATTAGACATAATCTCTAGACATATCAAGGCTCCACAAACACATCCAGATACACTTGATAGGTCTCACCTGTAGTGCAATGGCCACTCTGATGAGGTCAATGACCACTTCTTCATTGGCTAATTCAATGGTGATGAGAGCCAGAGTGGTATATAACAGCTCGAAATTCTTTTGGATGTTGTCTTCCTCCTTACATCCTAAGTAGACATGCCTGTACAATTGTTGCCCATGCTAAAAAGAGGAGAAAGAGGGGGAAAGGCTACTGTTTATTTAAAGTTAGGTCGATGGAGGAGGATATAAGGTAGGAATCCACTTATTCAAAGAGAATCCAATCCTTTACTGTGGAAACATAAATCCACAGATAATAGCAAATTCTGTTAAAAGGAACCACCTCCAGCAACCCATATCATAGAAGGACACTGAAGAGTGTACAAAATGTCAACATCTCTAGCATTTTAGGTTCTTCAACATGGCCACAATGTGGCAGAAGAATACTACAGAATTGCACTAGAAAATGTCTAGAGAGAACACTTTTCTAGCAATTCTAGGTCCTTCTACTGCTGGAAATATTTCACAGAATTGTGCTGGAGGACTTAGAAAATGTCTAGAGAGAACATCCATTTTTGAATGTGGTCAAATTAAACTGCTGACACCA
Organism: Anolis sagrei ordinatus; assembly: GCF_025583915.1. Taxonomy (NCBI): domain Eukaryota; kingdom Metazoa; phylum Chordata; class Lepidosauria; order Squamata; family Anolidae; genus Anolis; species Anolis sagrei. The sequence continues at coordinate 237,064,994 of NW_026847438.1, read as the reverse complement.
GTCCTGCAGATGCAGGAGTCGTATCATAGTTAAGACTTTACACTTAGCTTATTTAGATCAAGAACACATATCACTCTCTAGTACTAGAGTTGTGTAATTTGACCAAAAGACATGCCGTTTCAGGGTCCATTTTCAGCTAACCCCTCATTTGATTAACCAGGAAGTTATTCAAATCGGGAGGGGTATTGCTGTTTTCATTCAGCAAAAATTTGGTCCATTGGCTACAATGTGAAATTTTAAAGGCTCAATTCTCAGCCATTTTAAGGCCTATCTGCATGAAAACTGCCTCAGTTTTAGATCCCATTTACAACTGCAGGCCTGCCAAATTTCAAAACAATTCACTAATCTTCCAATTTTTTATTATTATTTTAAGCTTTAACCATAACATTTTTTTAAAATAAGACAAACCGCAAGAGAGGATTCTGAGAATTGTAGTTGCCGGTTGTGTCCATTCTCAGCCAATCAGAACATGAACACAACCAGGCTTTTTTATTGGCTGAGAAACAGAAAAAAACTTTGACTCCCATTATGCTTCAAGAAAAACTCAGAGACTTTTCAATGCCTGCCCCGTGCAAGTGATGCATTGGAAAGTGAGTTCTCCAGCAGGTCCCTCTCTCGAGTAAGAGTCTAGGAAACTTTCCAAAAGTTTCCAGCAGCTGCTGCTGCCAGGGAAGGAGAAAAGGCCATTGCAATAATCCCATCTTTTTCAGGAGCCCAGCAGCAAACTGCTGCCTCAAGTATATTGCAGACTTAAATCTATTCAGTAGCTGATAAAATCCAGTTCTCTTAATCCATTTCACCAAGCCTTTCAGTTCCCTCCTACCCGTTCTGTTTTAGGAGATTATATGAAACAGACCACCGAATATTACAAATAATTTTTGTTCAAACCAATTCGGGCCTGTGCAGGTGCAATTCCAACAATAGAAAGGGTATAGGGATTTTTAACTTTAAAGATCCCACCCGCTGTCACCAATTGTACAGACCGTTCTTAAATTCTGCCACCAATTATACAGGTGTGGATGATTATGGATGTAATTAATCTCAGGCCTCAATTGTGTATAAGAATTTATTATAGGGGAGGCCAATTATTACTTGTAAATTAAGGTAACTGCCACCAACGTGAGGTATTGGAGGTACCACCGATGAGATCTGGCTCCACAGACGCAGATTAATGGAGATGAGACGGTCTTCAACAAAAGTTAACAAGTTTATTATGTACAAAGCGTATGGTTGCAGGCTGTTAAATAACTTTGAATAACTTATAGAACTTTGAATAACACTTGGTTTGCAATATAGTCTACTCTTCTAGATGACACAACTTATGATTAACTTTTACTGAGGTGAAGCACTTTAATAAACAATGTTTCCTAATGTGAATAGCCTTCCAATTTGATATTTTCTTGATCAAATCCCTGATCTCTAGTCCTTCCCTGACTAGTGATCTTAACGAGCTTCCTTTAGTCTACTTTAACTAAAGAAACTGGCTAGGTTTCTCCCTTCAGCCTTCCTAGACTGAAAAACCTTCAGCTATTCACACACACTGACTCTCCACTCTCCACTCTCAACTGCCAACTCCGTGCTCCTTTCCACTGTCAATTCTTAACACTTCCTTTTCCAAAGACGCACATACAATTTTCTTGCTTGGCTCCGCCCACTTCTCACTCTCCTGCCTGGTCTCCTTGGCAACCTCACCGTGGATACAACCAGTTAACTCTAGTTTCAGCTACTGTTACCAACACAAATATATTCTAACAGTTAAACATATACATAGTATCAATGACTTCTGCACAGGGCCCTTTTTTAACCTCTTCCAGGCTGACTATAATCTAATTCTTACTTATCCTACTACCAGATTCAAACTGCGTCTTGAGCACTGAGTAGACCTTGCAGATTCTCCAGCTGGAGTTCTCTGGGTCTGTAAAGCTGTTTTCCCTCTGGAATTTCTTAGAGACTTTAGGGCTGTTTCCCTCAGACGCTGTAAGGCACTAAGTCTCACTAAGACTAACTAAAAATGGCTCCCTCTTCCCTTCCCATCTCCCTGGGAGAAGAGGTGGATCCAAACTTAACAATGATAGACAAGTGGCTTGCCCTATGACTGCAAACCAAAGGAAGCCACCTTTTTGCAGAATCCCTGCATGCAAACACTTAATAGAAAGAAAATAAAGTTGGAGCTCCTGTTACAGACGTACCAGCACACAGCAGTAATCTACCACAAATTAAATGCCACATTTTTCATTGCATCATTGTATTAAGGGCACTGTGCTTCTTCTGTCTGCTTTCACAATCATCACCTGACATGCAGACTATTGTCACAAATTAATGTAATATGATTACCTTTTTGATGAAATTCACATCTTGCCTTGAAATTTTGTCTCGTTTTATCTTCAGATCTGAAACATCAGGGATTATTCTAGGCAAAAAGAAATCAGTCAGTCAGTGTTGTAAAACAGCCTTCCATAATTATAATTTATAAAACATAACACTTCTCAGTAGGTGGGAATGAGAAGCGCACTGGAAAGCATATCCCATCTATTTAGACATTTCTGAAGTAATTTTCATTTTAATTACACCCAATGTCTAGTTTAAAAGATGGAATCATATGTAATTATGATTCAGTAGAAGTATAATATTTCATTTCGGACAAAACCTGTTTTGTACAAAACAGAAATATAATTACAATCTTAATTAAACCAACTTAGAAGAGATACATTCAGCATTATGCAGCTGGGGAATGAAATGATCCAGTAAGTTCAATTGTGGCAATCCTGTATTTGTTTTGTTTCCCCCCCCCACTGGAAAAATGAACCATGGCAAAGTTGCAGAAAATTGTCTCCGTTTAGTACCATGCATTGATTCCAGCCAGGAAACCATCTGCTAAATTACATTCGTCTGTCATGCATAATTAGTTGCCAGTTTTGTAGGAGGTAATCTAGAAGGGGAACTTTTCTCAACCAGAGAAAAGTACAGTCCCATGAAAGCATCTCATTCTACGGTGCTGGATGCAAAGAACTGTGCGTGCATGGGAAATAGCTGCAAGCACAATAACAAACCTTTAGGACAAGAGTTTCACAGTTTGAGAAAACTTGCTTGAGCAGATGGATTGTTCATGCCACCTATTCAAGCATTTACCACAGGGATCCCTTCATTCTATTGATGTAATCCCTATATTACATTGAGATGAATTTCATCCAGCCTCAACAGAAGTTCCATCTAACTCAAAAGATTAACCTTATTCCTCGGAGCTTTGCTCTGTTGTCATGCCGATCGATAAGATTATGCAGTATTTCAAGGACCAGTTGTCTTAGTTCGGAGTCATCCATGAGAGAAGGGGACAGCAAAGGGTCCAGGAAAGGAGCAGGGAGAGCAGCAGCAATGGACTTGGCACTGTATCCTGTAGTCACCTGATTGGCAGAGAAGGTAAATATTCATTACCAAAGCAATACTCCTACTGGAAATTGATCAGAGGCTCAGACTGGAGGACCTAGAACTTCCTAGAGAAAACACTTCTCCAGGCATTTGTAAATCTTTCAGCATGATTTTATTATCAATTTCTAAAATGTGCTGTCGAAGGCTTTATGGCTGGAGGCCCTGGATTGCTGTGAGTTTTCCAGGCTGTTTGGCCATGTTCTAGAAGCATTCTCTCCTGACATTTCACCCACATCTATGGCAGGAATCCTCGGAGGTTGAGGGACACCTCAACCTCTGAAGATGCCTGCCATAGATGTGTGTGAAATGTCAGAAGAGAATGCTGTGAGTTTTCCAGGCTGTTTGGCCATGTTCCAGAAGCATTCTCTCCTGACCACACATCTATGGCAGGCATCCTCAGAGGGGCCCCCTCAACCTATGAGGATGCCTGCCATAGATGTGGGTGAAATGTCACGACCGAATGCTTTTGGAACATGGCCATACAGCCTGGAAAACTCACAGCAAACCAATTTCTAAGAGGCAGAAAAACAACTGAAAAGTGCAATAATAATAATAATAATAATAATAATAATAATAATAATAATAATAATCTTTATTTATACCCCACCACCATCTCCCCCAATGGGGACTCAGGGTGGTTTACATGAGGCCAAGCCCAAACAGCAAATTACAATAAAATAAAAAACCAAAACACAAACAAAAACGCAATAAAATACATAAAACATATGAATACAATAAGCAATATTCATGAAACACATGAATGCAGTGAACAATCACAATGACAATGAGTGGGCCACATGTGCAAAATAAAATTTTAAAAACTCAGGGTGAGATAAAAAAGGAGCAGATTATTTGTGAGGAAGAGCTCATGAAGAAATGGGGTTGTAAAAACAAGCCTTCAGACAAGGGGGGAAAGTGCACTCCAAGGGAAAAAATGTTGAGGGGAGCAATAGTGTAAAGTTGTGTAGCTACTCTCCAAAGGTGCAACAGAAGAGCCAGGTTTTGAGATTCTTTTTAAAGGTTTCTAAGGTGGGGGCTTTCCTAATCTCTCCGGGCAATATGTTCCAGAGTCGGAGGGCCACAGAGGAGAAGGCTCTCTCCCTTGTACCCACAAGACAAGCCTGTGAAACTAGCAAGGGCGAAAGAAGGGTCTCCCCCAAAGATCAAAGAGCTTGGGTTGGTTCATGGAGAGAGATACGGTTGCGAAGGTAGGAGGGTCTCAAACCGTTTAGGGCTTTGTAGGTGATAACCTTCACCTTGAATTGGATTTTACTAATGGGATAATCATGGAATCAAAGTTGGAAGGGGTCTCATAGGCCATAAAATCAAACCCCCTGCTCAGTGAAGAAACTTTACCCTCTTTTTGAAGTGGTCCAGAGACTTAATCAACACTCTAGGTAGAGGGCTCCATTGCCAACTGCTCTTATTACCAAATTCCTACTAATGTTCAATCAAAATCTACCTTCCTATAACTTAAAATATTACATCTGTTCATACTCTCTGGGATAGCAGAGAATGAACCTGCACTTTCTTCTCTATGACAGCCCCAAGGAATGGCCATGCCCCATGCAACCCAGAGATATGTCTATACTGTTGTGCAGTATTCAAATCACTAACAGACAATGTCCCATTAAAAACCCACAAATTTCAAATGTTGAAATTAATGACTAACATAGATATGTACATTGGACCATCTGGATCCACAGGAGCTCTGTTCCAGGATCTGGAACACACAGCAAATCATGCAGATGATAATGCATGTGTCCACATCAGACCATGCACATGAACTTTGGCCCCATTTTATGCATGGCCTGCAACAATCCATATTTCAGTTGAAAATATGGATTGGGAGCTTGTGGATCAGGAAGGTCCATTGTACTAGAACAGCAAATGCCTACGCTGGTAGCTCATGACTCAACACTGTTTCATAATAAATTTGCTTGCTATTTGATTCATCCTTGTTTGGCACAAGTAATCAGTCAAATAACTATCAGACTTGAAATTTTCTCAAGGAAAATGTATCATTTTTCTCATGGGAAATGCCAACCTTTTTCATACTTAAAATTTAGAGAAATGACTATTCTGTTGACTGTCTATGAAAATGGTTTTTTAAAAAAGTAAAATCTTTTGCCTTTGTTACAAAAAAGTCTTACCATCAGTAGTGATCTCAGCAACATGATCTGAATTCGCCTGGTTCCCAAATCCCTAAGAGCAAACGAATAAAACAAAAGTCCGCATTAATGTTGATCAACACTTTTGCCCAACAATACTAAATGCAATTCCTTAGGGAGATTAAATTGGAATACAATGGGTGCACATTTGTATTTAAATGTTGAAAGGCACTATAGTAATTTTTTTTTCCTTAAAGAAAGAAGCTTCATACACTTTTAATTAAAAACAAACCAGAATGTTTCAAGTCTAGAATCCTGCTGTTTGGACTGGGAATATTAACAATGTATTTTACAGAATATCTCTGAGAATGAACAAATTTCAATATCAGCTAAAACTACTGGTTCTGCCTTTTGTGAAGGGATCTGACGTTGGTGCATCCTCTTCTCTCCATAAAAGAGAAGGGATATTAGGAGAGAAATTCAGGATAATGGACCGAAACAACGATGCTCCTATTAAAGCAGCTCCACTGGTTGCTGTTAAGTTTCCAGTCCTAATTCAAGGTACAGGTTATGACCAACAAAGCCCTAAATGGTTTGGCCCCTGCCTATCTTAGTGATCACACCTCCCCCTATGAAAGGGTGCTAGCTCATCCTCCTCTCACTTCCACCACCATCACGAGCATGGTTGGTGGGGTCGAGGGAGAGAGCCTTCTTGGTGGTGGCCCCTGAACTCTGGAACACCCTCCCTAGAGTGGACTCAGGGCAGCTTACAACTGACAACCATTAGATGCCAACAACAATAATAAAAACACAGTTAAACATTAATTAAAACATCACCATATGTTTAAAAGACCATTTAAAAGAGACAAACCTGACAAATTAGATAAGAGATCAAAACTATCCAAATATATCAAATCACTTCAGTACAGGGCTTGGAAAAATGGATTTTACAGCAAAAGAATGCATATTCTCTGCATGTTTTTTTCAGCTCCTGTAAAATTTGTTCAGGTGGATTAGGAACCTTTTGGAAACAAGCTCCACAGATGTCTCCACGGCCATTGTAGAACGCTTTACTGTCTGGAGCAATGAAAAATATGGCACATTTCATTCCTTCAGTACAAGATGCCTGGACTACCACTGCCCATTGACTATTTCTTCAATACTAATGATGAGAAAGGGCAGTATCTCACACCTAACCTGAGAGTACGTGGCTACCTTGGAGTGTACAAAACAGACTGGTGGAGGACAGAGCTGTGCGTTCCAGAAACTGTCCAGTGTAGGAGGAATGGAGGACATAATGTATTGTCAAAGGCTTTCATGGCTGGAATCACTAGGTTCTTGTAGGTTTTTTTGGGCTATAGGGCCATGGCCTAGAGGCATTTCTCCTGACATTTCGCCAACATCTATGGCAAGCATCCTCAGAGGTAGTGAGGTCTGTTGGTATTAGGACAATGGGTTTATATATCTGTGGAATGTCTGGGGTGGGGCAAAGAGCTCTCTGCTGAAGCTAGGTGTGAATGTTTCAGCTGACCACCAGATGCAGGCGAAACGTCAGGAGGAGAGAGAGAGGGGAGAGAGAGAGAGAAGAGAGAGATAGAGAGGAGAGAGGGAGAGGTAGAGAGAGAGGAGAGGGAGAAAGATAGAGATAGGGAGAGGGAGAGGGAGAGGGAGAGGGAGAGGGATAGAGAGAGAGAGAGATGACTAGCTCCAGCAGAGAGCCCTTTGCCCCACCCCAGTCATTCCACAGATATATAAACCCATTTTCCTATTTCCAACAGACCTCACTACCTCTGAGGATGCTTGCCATAGATGCAGGCGAAACGTCAGGAGAAATGCCTTTAGAACATGGCCCTATAGCCCGAAAAAACCCACAAGAACCTAATGGAGGACATGTCAAGGATAAACTACATCTATGCTTTCTGCACCACCCAATACTATTCTAGAAGCAACCTGAACACAAGAAGTCCAAAATATGGAGTAAATAGAACTCACCCAAGTTGGCTGGTGTCCAGAGTATGAGACGTTGCCCCTAGAACAGGGACTTTCCCCATAATGAACATCATAATTTCAGACCGATGGTAGTCTGGCAGGTTGCTTCCAAAGAATCCTAGATGGAATGGGAGAGATGTAGAAAAAAGAAACAAAGAATACATCTCTTTCCCACAATTCAAGAGAGATATTGACAAGCTGGAATGTGTCCAGAGGAGGGCGACTAAAATGATCAAGGGTCTGGAGAACAAGCCCTATGAGGAGTGGTTTAAGGAGCTGGGCATGTTTAGCCTGAAGAAGAGAAGGCTGAGAGGAGATATGATAGCCATGTATAAATATGTGAGAGGAAGCCACAGGGAGGAGGGAGCAAGCTTGTTTTCTGCTTCCTGGAGACTAGGACGCGGAACAATGGCTTCAAACTACAAGAAAGGAGATTCCATCTGAACATGGAAGAACTTCCTGACTGTGAGAGCCGTTCAGCAGTGGAACTCTCTGCCCCGGAGTGTGGTGGAGGCTCCTTCTTTGGAAGCTTTTAAACAGAGGCTGGATGGCCATCTGTCAGGGGTGATTTGAATGCAATATTCCTGCTTCTTGGCAGGGGGTTGGACTGGATGGTCCATGAGGTCTCTTCCAACTCTTTGATTCTATGATTCTATGATTAATAAATATATATTCAGCCAACCTTTAAAAATATGTCCAAAAAGATGCTAATGAACATTATTATTATCACAATTTAACAAGCTCTCTTCAACCTAATTCCATTTCCATCTTTAAAAAGACAATTTTCATATTCATTCATTTGTAAACTAATCAGTCATAAAGAGTGAAGCAATTTTCATTTAAAATGTCTTACTGTTTTTATTGTCATTTTATTGTTTAACTTGATTTTACTGTCTTTTCAAAATATGATCATTTTTAATTATAATATGATTTCCCAAGATATATCCACTAGCAGAATTATGTTATGTAACTCCTATACTATATATCACTGCAGACTAATGTTCAATGCACATAGATGAAAATCCATTGCGTAACTGCAGCGTGCAATGAATAAAAGCAATGAACAGTGACAGTGTGTATTCACACCTGACTATCTATGTGTTACTGAATGTGTGGTGGTTCTATGCATATAACTATTGCTTCTACTGCCACCAGCTAGATCCTATCATAGCACTTTGTTCCAAAAAACTTAAAAAGAAATCACGCCGCACTTATAGGGCAGCTTACACTTGCATGTGCCACTAACAAGATGCCAGCTCTTATTGAAAATCACAATAATAAATAAATAAATAAATAAATAAATAAATAAATCTTTATTTATACCCTGCTACCATCTCCCAAGGGACTCGGTGCGGCTTACATGAGGCCGAGCCCACAATACATCAATACAAGCAATAGCAATTACAAAATGAAACAAAATACAAGTACTAATTCAAAGCAATTAAAATAAATCTCATACACAAAATAGCATAAACATTGAACAGTGGCACAAACACATTTAAAACTATGGCTGGGCCAAATGTAATTAAATTAAGAATAATGCTGGGCATAGAATCATAGAATCAAAGAGTTGGAAGAGACCTCATGGGCCATCCAGTCCAACCCTCTGCCAAGAAGCAGGAATATTGCATTTAAATCACCCCTGACAGATGGCCATCCAGCTTCTGTTTAAAAGCTTCCAAAGAAGGAGCCTCCACCACAGTCTGGGGCAGAGAGTTCCACTGCTGAACGGCTCTCACAGTCAGGAAGTTCTTCCTAATGTTCAGATGGAATCTCCTCTCTTGTAGTTTGAAGCCATTGTTCCTTGTCCTAATCTCCATGGAAGCAGTAAACAAGCTTGCTCCCTCCTCCCTGTGGCTTCCTCTCACATATTTATACATGGTTATCATATCTCCTCTCATCCTTCTCTTCTTGAACAAGGTAGAGGAGGTGGGGCGTTGGGGAAACGTACAAACAGTCCTAAATCAGTATAAAGTGCTTTTGGAGGACATAATGCTAAGGGTTCATTATTCTGGGAAGGCACACTGGAACAACCACATCTTCAAGCTCCTCCTAAAGACTGCCACTGTTGGGGCATGCCTGATGTCCTTAGGGAGTGAGTTCCAGTTCTATATATGTTATATGTCTAAATGGCATTGAATGTTTGCCATGTATATGTGCATTGTAATCCGTCCTGAGTCCCCTGAAGAGTAAGAAGGGCAGAATCTAAATACTGTAAAACAAATAAATAAATAAATAAATAAATTTCACCTCATTTTCTGTTCTTGTGATAAGTAGATTTTTTAAAAAATGGCTTATTTGTTTCACTCCAGAACAAGAATAACTCTGACTTTAGAACACCACACACTGAGCAGGAAAACAATCCTTTTTTATTGACGATAATTAAAAACAGCAAGGTAAAAATATATGCTTTAAGAAGGTAAATAAGTCCAAATAAGGTAGGAATATAAGCAGGAACAAAGTATTTCAAGGCAGGGTTCAGCAACGTTCAAAAGTGAATTTCAGGCTTTTGTAATAAAATCCAAAGAACCAGGAAAGCATTAAACCACAGCATGAGTATACAATCCCAAGAGACCAAGAGTCAAACCATGAACAAGAAATCCTTAACATGAATCTTCCAAGTAATTCTTCCATAGAACAAGAACTAGGACTTAGCGGGATTCTGAAATGATGCTTCATCTGACTATTTTTTCCCTCGTGAGAACTTTATATCCCAACACCCAGAAATTCGTTTTGTTTTCCTTGACTGCTTCTCGCCCTTATCTCTCGAAGCCTAGTAGAACAGCAGAGGCCTTGGCTGAGCTGTCTGTTTTGGCTAAATTCCAGCCATCTATGTGCTCGTTATTTTTCTGCTCATTATTTTCTCCAGGTGTCAAGTTGTTTCAAACCCCAAATCTTGGGAACTCTCTGATTCAGGGAGTAAACTATCATCCCTATACCCTGTAAGAACATTCTCATGGGAAACTATCCTTTGAACTGGTGTCCCTATGTCATTCTCTGCCTTAATATCATTGACCAAACCATCTCCATCTTGACCCTCAGTGACATCATTCCCCACGACAGAAGCACATTGATCCTGAAACACAAACACAGGCTGAATTCCAACATTATTGTAGAAACAAGGATTGGTGAGAAAGCTTCAATGAAGACAAATCTTTCCCCATAATAACTCTTTCAAGAGTGAATTTCCCTTCCTAGGGGTAGATCTCTAATTTCTTGTTGTCTCATCCTCATTTGTAAGTATGAGTTGTATGCAAGTCAGATATTTGTAAACTAGTAACTCCCCATAGTTGTTATTTCTCTCATTGGCTCACAGACCTACTGTGGTTACCCACCTGTCAATCCAAAAGGCCTGCCAATTAATATTATGAACTAGGAACCTTCTCTTTCTCTAACCATCCCAACAGAATTGTAAGGGACCCGAAAGGCAGTCTATAGCCTGTTTGATGATACAGCTGAAGATCAATAACAGTGGTTATACAGACAAGGCTCACTCACCAATAGTTTGAATAATAGCATTCTGGACAATTCTCTCATCATTTTCCTTGGTGCTTGTAGTAAAGCTGCCACTGCTTATTGAGCTGCGTCGGTCACTTAATTCAAAATCAACACTGAAACGTAGGTGCTTCAGCAAAGTGTTGAAGACTTCTAAGACTGTTGGGCCTGTGGAGAAACCAAAATAATGTCTTTAACTTTTGTATTTTTTTAAAAAAAAAACCCAAATCAAAGCAAAGGAAAGGGTTGACTATTCCAACTCACCAATGGATCCCTTTGCAGCAATTGCAACAGCTTGTAACAGGGCTTGAATGATACCTGCTCGGACTCGGGGGAAATCTCTTTTGCGAGCATCCAGGTGTGCCAAAATTTCCTGGATTACATGATGAGAATACTGTGCCTGGGAAATTGAAATTCCTATTAGGTTCCCATTGCCAAGTGTTTTGAAAGAAGCACCTGATTCTTATTCATTATCATTATCTGCCTTTTCACTCCTTTTTCTTTTTCAGAACTCCAGTACTATTTTCCGTACAAAGTGTCTAAAAAAGGCTACAAGTTCAGTAAATATGCTTCGGTTGCACACAATTATGTCTCCCTTTCTTTCTCTTCCTGACACTTTGGTCAGAGATGCTGGGTTTGGCACAGGTGGTTGGGAGACAGCTGCATTAAAATCACTACTGGCCGAGAGGTTATGAATTCAAAGCCAGCCCGGGTCAGAGTGAGCTTCTGGCCACTTGTCTTGCTTGCTGTTGACCTTTGCAGCCCGAAAGACAGTTGCATCTGTCAAGTAGGAAATTTAGGTACCGCTTATGCGGGGAGGCTATTTCAACTAATTCACGACGCCATAAATATCTGTCCAGCAGTGTGTAAAAGAATGAGGAAGTACTTCATCAGTGTCACAAGTGAATGATGAAGCAACAGCTCCCCCGGTGGCCAGAATTCAAAAAGCATACCCTCATGAAGCTGGAAAGTTAAATAGCCTCTGTGTCTCTGTCTATATATGTTGTGTGTCTACGGCATTGAATGTTTGCAATGTCTTTGTGCATTGTGATTCACCCTGAATCCCCTGCGAGGTGAGAAGGGCGGAATATAAATACTGTAAATAAATAAATAATAAATATATAAATAATGCTGCAGGATTCATCTCCTTTTCTATCTGTAAACAAATATGGAGCAAGGATGGAGTCACTAAAAAACTTGACATAAAAATGGACCAGTACAATTTAACAAAATGGCTTCATGAGAAGTTGGCAGGCAGAAAATAATCTCCGCCAGGTGACTTGAATTTGCTAAACGTGAGTAAAGGCTCATAGGAAAACAGGCATGCTATTCAGTAATTCAGACTCCAGGCTATGAGAGCTTTAAAGATGGAAAACCAAAACCTTTCCTCATGTCAAGAAGATGACTGAGAGGCGCAGTAAGTGTTATGTGCTCGAGGCACCTCATTCTATTTAAAATGGGGGCTGCTATATTTTTGCATCAACGGCAGCTTTTGCTCACTTCCCAAGGGCAGCTCTACAGTGCACAATGGTGCATGTTAGTTGTGTAGTTAGTTATGGAAATTCATTATCTAGGAGGTCCAGCTGGCCCTAATGAGAAAGATTTAGTTTTTACTGTATGTGGTTGATTATTATTTATCGTGTCATCAGCAACCATTGTATTACAATTCTAACAGAGCAAAACAAACACACAGATTAAAAAGAAAAAAAAAAAACACAGATTTTGCAAACTTGGTAGTTGGTTAAATGTCCTTTGACCAGTATCTGGCCACTTGGAGTGCCTCTGGTGTTGCCGCAAGAAGGTCCTCCATTGTGCATGTGGCAGGGCTCCGGTTGCATTGCAGCAGGTGGTCTGTGGTTTGTTCTTCTCCGCACTCGCATGCCGAGGATTCCACCCTGTAGCCCCATTTCTTAAGATTGGCTCTGCATCTCGTGGTGCCAGAGCACAGTCTGTTCAGCGCCTTCCAAGTCGCCCAGTCTTCTGTGTGCCCAGGAGGGAGTCTCTCATCTGGTATCACCCATGAAAGGTGCTGGGTTTGGGCCTGCCACTTTTGGACTCTCGCTTGCTGGGGTGTTCCAGCGAGTGTCTCTGTAGATCTAAGAAAACTATGTCTTGATTTGAGTCGTTGACGTGCTGGCTGATACCCAAACAGGGGATGAGCTGGAGATGTCTCTGCCTTGGTCCTTTCACTATTGGCTGCTACTTCCCGGCGGATGTCAGGTGGTGCAATGTGGTTGATAAAGGGCTTTTAATGAGGCAGGAGTCGTTTTATTATTTTACTGTTTTGAAGCATCTTTTAATGCTGTTTTTAAATCTGTTTCCCAAACCAGCTTTATACCATTTTAATTATTGTAGCTCAACAACTAACCCACTGACACCACTTTAACACCAGGTCCCCAATTCCCAGTTAGTTTCACTAGATAAATAAAATCAGGAAAATAAAAAAAATATTCTACTGTGATGCCGAATAGGGGAGGAGAAGCCATGATCGGCTGCCATGTCGTCCCTTTGTGGATGGGAATCCATGAAGGATGGCCCCTTGCCATTTCGGGCACCCAAACAAAACAGATAAGCCGAATGGCCAAAGGGACCGGCTAAAAATGGATCTGTGCACATGTCTAGTAAGTTGTTTCTTCATCCATATACTATAATTTCTTCATCCATATACTATACTTGAAGGAGCTGGGGGTGGTGATGGCTGACAGGGAGCTCTGGCATGGGTTGGTCCATGATGTCACAAAGAGTCGGAAGCGACTGAACGAATAAACAACAGCAATACTATAATTGGATAGACTGGTATCTGAATGTTGATAGGGCCACATTTTCTGGCATATTAGAAGGCAATATGAATTTTTAGGGATTACATATACTTTTGTCTTCTATCTCACCATCTGGTGCCTGGACTAACTGCCTCATTCTTCCTAATAATAAGCCTGTCCCTGGTTTCTGTACCAGGAAAATAAATGTAGCAATTATACAGTATCTTTGGTTCAAAGTGTCTTTGCAGAAGCATCCGAGACATCCGTATCTATTTATAGTTATGTATCCATCAGGAAGTAATTCCATGCTACCTGCTAATGATTGGCCATTGGTGCATATTCAAAAGCATATGACTTTTTATTTTGTTTTTGTTCAAAATGATAAAATTAGAAAATAAAACCTACCTGTATAGAATACATGATGATTTTGAAAATGGAGACAGCAAACTCATTGGGATCCCAGAGTCTGTGATGGTCTAAATGTCTAAGAAAACCAAATAGTAAACAATAAATGATATCACACTTGGATCAACCTCTGAGTTCAAGTGACCATTTAAAATGAGCTTTTGAATCAAGAGAGCCTAAACCTTTGTAAGTTGTTTTGTGTGCCTTGAACTCATTTCCCACAAATTGTAATCCTAAGAGAACCTTATGATAAGACTTTCTGATACTGAGAATGTGTGACCCACATATGTTCATACAGTGGGTTTCATGGCTGAGCAGGAAATTGAACCCTGGTCTCCAGAGTCATAGCCCAATGCTCAACCACTACACTATGCTCCAAGGGCTATTAGAAATTGTGAATGCATTTGTTTTTGTTTGTTGGTTGGTTGTTTGGTTTTTTGGGGGGCAAACCTCAGATGGTCCCAGTCAGAATCATTGTCAGGTAACCTGATAGTTGCAACCTGAAAGAGGAACTTTAAAAAACGGTGGAACAGATACACCTTGTGACCCAATTCTATAAGCCATAGTGCTGGTGCAAGTTATTGATATGACTGGGAATTTCAAAGAGGAACTTTACAAAGTGGTGGAACACATACACCTTGTGACCCAATTCTATAGCCCATAGTGCTGGTGCAAGTTATTGATATGACTGGGAGTTGGCTCCAAGAATTGGACCAAGCTGGCAGTTGACCCACTAATATCAAGTGTTGCACATACTCAGTGCCTCCTGAGTTTACAAGACTCTCCCAGAAGATTCTGTGCTAATCCCAAATAAGAGACAATTTAGAGTCTGTTACATATTTATGTGCCTTCAAGCCATCTTATGTCAACTTATTATGATAAAATGAATTTTGTAGGGCTTTCTTAGGTAAGGAATATTTAGGGGTGGTTTGGCCATTTCCTTCCTCTGAAACAGTGGATCCCAACCTGTTTATGGCCAGGGACTATTTTGACCAGGGACCACTAGACCAGGGATCACTTTGACCAGGGACCACACTACAACATTAATACCAAAAGGGTTACAAATCAGTTTTTGGTCAACTTTAGATTTGGTTTGGTTATTTGGGGTGCTGATTCAGACAATTTCATTGGACAGACCACATCAGCTCTAGTTTCTGATATAGAACATATGCCATCCAGTAGTCACCATCTGCTCATCCACAGAAAACCATATTTAATAATCTAGAGCCACGGACCTTATTTTAGGTCCTGTGGCCCAGCAGTGGGCCACAGCCCACAGGTTGGGAAACACTGCATCTGAAACATAGCCACGGGACTTGGTATTTGTTGGTGGTCTCTGATCCAAGTGCCAACCAGGGTTGATCCTTACTTTCCAAGATCAGCCTGGACTTGGTGCCTTTAGGGTATTTAGGCCCAGTAGAATATATTACTGTTTTCTTAAATTAATAAGCACATACAGTATTTATTCCTTACGCAAAAACTGGTCGGACAGCATGGTTCATGTTGCCGTAGGTTGCTCGACCCAGCAACTCTCTGAAACAGTTCTCAGCCAGCACAAATGGGTTCTCCTCTTTCTCTCTTCCTGATGGTGACGAAGGGGGGCAGCCACGACTGAAACAAAGGTTTGTTAATTCATCCATGCATCATCACTACATATCATGGTGGGGAAGACATAGCTTCTAATACCCCCCCCCCTGCAAATAGTCAGACATTAGTTTTATTAATAAATTTTGAAACAAAACATCCTAAAAAACTACCTAAACTGACACAAAATTGTGGCAAAACTGGCCCCACCCTGCTGTCCCTACAATTATATGAAAACAAAATACAACCAAAATATATTGCCTGGAGTGGCATTGCCCTCATGCTGAAACTGTACCTATTGATCTACTCACATTTGCATGTTTTCAAACTGGTAGGTTGACGGAAGCTGAGCCTAACAGCGGCAGCTCACCCTGCTCCCCAGATTTGAACCACCAATCTTTCAGTCAGCAAGTTCAGCAGGTCAGCAATTTAACGCACTGTGACACCAGTGAGCCTAGGTATAGGAGACACTAATTAGAGCTCTTCCAGTAATACCCACATGTATAAGTGAGGGCAAATTTGGATTTTAGATTTTGATATGTGTCGTGGATAAGTTGAAGGTTATTCCATGGAGTGAGAAAAGCACCAATACTGTCTCAGAGGGCCAGTTGCTCCCATCACTGTCACCATTTCCCAGCACCCAGCATTCAAAAAGACCAGAAGTAAAGCTGTGGTAAAGAGAATTGAAGAGGTTGGTGCTTCTTTCACATTCTCCCAGAATGGACTAAGCCAGTGTTTCTCAAACTCTGCTCCTCTAGGTGTTTTGGATTACAGCTCCCAGAAATCCCAGCCAGCTTACCAGCTATTAGAAAATCCAAAACATCTGGAGGAGCACTGTTTGGGAACCACTGGAATAAGTGCTTGCTTTTACTTGGAGACAGGGATATACTTAAATTGACCCATGGATAAGGCAATCCAGGTTTTTGGGCTTCATTTTTGAGACATTTTTAGAATTATACATGAGTATATATTGTAGTACTTCTAGAGAATGAAGGTGCACGTTAATTATAAGCACCATATGTGCTTATAAACCAATTTGTTGTATATAACTTGCCTCTTGTGTAAGTCAAGGCCAAGTTTTGGCACAAAAAGAATAGATTTCAATCTGGCCCATGGCTAAGTCAAGGGTCATTCTGTGTCGTAGGGAAAGTGTCATGCTCCTTCAGGGTATATCCTTGGCGCCTGCCATTTTTCCACCCAGGCATTCAAATAGTCCAAAACAGAGAAAGTATCAGGGATCAGTGCTTCTTTTAGCTCTTCTAGGGTGGACTAAGCTCTAACCTTTCACAGCTCTACTCAGAAACTGTTCCTTTTTTTTATATGAGTTAATGTACAGTACTTAAATTGAATAATTCAACCTAGTTTTGGGGGTTCAATGTTTTGACTACAATTTCTAAAGCTACACATGATTATATACAGTACATTTAAGCACGCCGGCTTTATCCAGAGCTCTAAGGGGTTCTTTAAGACACTGCGCAGCATCCTTCTCTTTGAAGTGGGGAGTCTGCTGCTATCCCGTCACTATGGGGTTGCAGAAACTGTTTTCTCCATCATGAGGCCATCTGTCTGGACCATCTGTTTCCCACCCACTCCTCAAGCAACCTCCCTCGGCACTGCCTCCATATGCAAAGAGTCACAATACCCAAAAAGAAAATGAGATGGGAAACTTATTGCCTGCTCTGTATGGGGACAACAGATCAGCAAACTAGAAATGCTGTTTTCAAGCTTTGCATCATGTCTGCATCTAAAGGATAGACGGTGCACTATACTGATCAGCATTAGTCTTTTGAGTAGAATATCTTCATCTAAGGTAGCATTTCAAAGCTGCTGAATTCAGGGTTGCCACTATGTTACAGAAGTCTTAAAACTTAGGAATTGATCAATTTACCTCTTGTTTATGTATGTATGCAGTCACTTAAAGAGTTGATTTGGGACTGAGAAACCACAACATTTTCTATCTTCTTCTTATGTTGACCTTGAGTTGTTTACATTACTGGGAATAATTTCTTTGCTTAAATTGAGTAAATTGCTGATCGTGGGGAGGGTTACCATATCTAAAGGCCTGGCCCAGGTCTCTAGCTTTCATGGGCCATCAGGCAGAACAAATTATCAAGTTTTGTCAGATTCAGTTCTGAGCAAAAGGAAAGGGCTGTGTGCAAACCTTTAATACAGCTAGAACAGCATCAGCTTGCTATATTTTGCAAGCTAAAATTGACTGGTTGCTGCAACTGCAAAGACTCTCCAGAGAGTCTATGTGTTTACTTATTCAGTTCTGTGACGTCAGAGCCATCCTCTGCTCTGTTCTGCATCACCAACTGCCTACAAACAAATGGGTGTCTGTGCCTTTACCTGGCAATCTATGTAGACCCCATGAATTTCAGAGGATGCTCTTACCATACATCAAGGGAACCACTGACCGCATAGGGAAGCTGGTGAAGATACACAGCCTACAAACTATCTACAGATTGACTAAGGCCCGTTCCACACAGCCCTATATCTCAGAATATCAAGGCAGAAAATCCCACAATATCTGCTTTGAACTGGATTATCTGATTCACACTCAGATGATGTGGGATTTTCTGCCTTGATATTCTGGGATGTAGGGCTCTGTGGAAGGGCTCTAAGAAAATCCAACAAAAGCTACATTCAGCAAAGGACAAGAGGGATCCTCTCACCTCTGCAGGAGTCTACCGTAAACCATGCAGCTGTGGACAAGTCTCCATAAGGACCACCAAACACAGTATTGCCAAAACACAAATCAAGGAACATGAAAGGCACTGCAGACTAATTCAACCTGAGGAGTCAGCTATAGCAGTGCACCTGATAAACCAACCTGGATGCAGCATATGATTTGAGAACACAGAAATGTTGGACCACAACTACCATGTCAGGCAACACAGAGAAGCCATTGAAATCCACAAACATGAGGATAATTTCAACAGAAAGGAGGAAACCATGAAAATGAACAAAATGAACAACAACAAGTCTAGTCGTAATTGTTCATTTGGGAACAACCTAAGTTTCCAAACATGAAAATGTTTTCGTTCTGTATATGTAATGACAAGCCATGAACAAATACAAAAGTATAGGTAAAGGTTTCCCCCTGGCCTTAAGTCTAGTTGTATCCAACTCTGGAGGGTGGTTCTTCCATTTCTAAGCTGAAGAACTGATGTTGTCTGTAGACACCTCCAAGGTCATGTGGCCAGCATGACTGCATGGAGCACTGTTACCTTTCTGCAAAAGCAGTACCTATTTAGGTTAAAGGTTTTTCCCTGACATGAAGTCCAGTTGTGTCTGACTCTGGGGGTTGGTGCTCATCTCCATTTCTAAGCCAAAGAGTCAGTGTTGTCCGTAGACACCTCCAAGGTCATGTGGCCGGCATGACTGCATGGAGCGCCGTTACCTTCCCGCCGGAGCGGTACCTATTGATCTACTCACATTTACATGTTTTCGAACTGCTAGGTTGGCAGAAGCTAGGGCTGACAGCGGAAGCTCACGCTGCTCCCCGGAATCGAACCTGCGACCTTTCGATCAACAAGCTCAGCAGCTCAGTGCTTTAACCCACTGCACCACTGGAACAGTACCTATTTATCTACTCATATTTACATGATTTCAAACTGGTAGGTTGGCAGAAGCTCACCCTGCTTCCTGGATTCAAACCTCCAACCTTTCAGTCAGCAAGTTCAGCAGCTCAGCGGTTTAACCCACTGCACTTCCAGGGGACCTGAACAAATATAGTTGGTATTTAATCTGTAATACCTAATGACATCATTAGCGGTTGTCCCTAGGTCTCAGGTTTTGGCCATAAACCTTCAGGAACTGGGACCATTCTGAACCAGCAGCCCAGATTTTAGAATGTATGGGAATTGTAGTCCTTGATATATAAAAATTGCAATAGGCTTGGGAGCATCACTGAGAACAGGGAAAGCAATTAAAACAGGAGAAATATAGCCATCTTCCAAATTTGCATCAAAATCAAATCCTTACATTAATTAGATCATCAAATGTTTAATTAAATCATTAAATGATTTTTGATAGGGGGGGTGAATGATTTTGTGAGCTCACATATACATACCTGTCAACATCTTCAATCTTGTGCATATTAAATAGGAGGGAGGGGACTATCTTGTCCATGTGCTGAGGCTCCCATATAGTTGCTTGGAGTTCGTCATTAACAGTCTTCCGGACCACTCCCTGAATGCCCCTGATTCCAGCAATACGGATCCTGGGGGAAAAGGTGAAAAATGACATTGTGAAATTACAGTGTGTCAATGTTCTGTTAAAATGATGGAAATGTAGCTCAATGCAGTGCTTCCTCCACAGCACATGAGAGAGAGCCATTTCTCCACATTTGCTGAGGTTAGGAGCACAGGACTCCCAAGAAAATAAAAAGTGACCAAGTGTTATCTGTGAAAACACGTCTCTGGGAATTTCATAGTTCCCTTCTACACTGCCATATAAAATCCAGATTACCTGCTTTGAACTGGATTATATGGCAGTATTGGCTTGAGTATAAGCCAAGCGTGGGAAATGCAGCAGCTGCTGGTAAATTTCAAAATAAAAAAATAGATACCAATAAATCTATTCCAGATTATCTGGCACTGTAGACTCATATAATCCAGTTCAAAGCATATACTGTGGATTATCTGCTTTGATCATTTTGATTATATGACAGTGTAAAAGGGGCCTTAGTCTTCCATCATGACCCCAAGATCAACTTTGGCTGGAAGTTGTACATAGAATCGCATTAGTGGATATAGATTCATATAGAGGTGTTCTCTCTAGAAATCATCAGGTCCTCCAACATAACCAAAATAAGGTTGGATCTACACTGCTCTCTATCCCAGGATCTGATCCCAGATTATGTGCCTTGAACTGGATTATATGAGTCTACAGTGCCAGATAATCTGGGATAAGCATATAATCTGGGATAAGATCAGGGGAGTGTGGAAGGGGCCTAAGTTGTCCATAGAATCCACACTAGTGGACCTAGAGATTCCTAGCAAGAACATTTGTAATTTGGACAGTCTCAAATTACAGTTTTATGCAAATATTCAAAAACATTTAACCTACAGAAGCCTCAATTAATGTAATTTTATTGGTATCTATTTTTTATTTTGAAATTTACCAGCAGCTGCTGCATTTCCCACGCTAGCCTTTACACGAGTCAAGAAGTTTTCCCAGTTTTTTGTGGTAAAATTAAGTGCCTTGGCTTATATTTGGGCTGGCTTATATTCAAGGATATAAGATAACTGGAAAACATTACTGGTTCCATAAGGGATTTCGTTATTTTGAAAATGCAATCTCAAAATGGTCTCACCAGCTCGCTCGCTCTCTCCCTCTCTCTCTCTATAGTAACTTGATACAGGAACTTGCATTACCTGTAATGGGATTTTCCCAATGCTTACATTATCATTTTGATGATAGAGCAATGGTTTCCAAATGTTGGTTCTCCAGATGTTTTGGATTTCAGCTCCCAAAATTCCTGACCATTTATTGGCCATGCGGGCTGTATTTGGGAGTTAAAGTCCAAAACACCTAGAGGATCAAGGTTTGGGAGCCATTGCTCTGACAGAAATGTAAGGTCTCCAGTTTTTCAAATTGTATTATTGTTCATTATTTTCTTATTTATCGATGTATTGTGTTTCACAGTGTTTTTGGCTAGTCAACAGAATTGGATATTTATTTATCATATCAGAAGTGAACCAAGGGTACCGTTCTAATGTATTTTTTTAAAAAACACAGAGTTTAAAAATTTGGGATTCTACTAAATGCCCTTTGACCAGTAGCTGACCACTTGGAGTTGCTGTGCTGTTGCTGTGAGAAGATCCTCCATTGTGCATGTGGCAGGACTCAGGCTGCATTGTAATAGGTGGCCTGTGGTTTGCTCTTCTCCAAACTTGAAGAGGGACATGAGAGAATACTCCCCGCAGGATTGCAACACATCTGGGCATCCCCTGGGCAATGTCTTTGTATATGATTGATTCTCTAACATCAGAAGCAACTTGCAGAATGCAACCAGAATTGTATGAAATGCAAAGAATTACTCTTAATATCTTCTGCTTATACATGAACAAGGAATACTTCTTTTCACCAGAGGGAGCTAAAGACCAGGCAATATGCTATTTTGAGTCATAAAACCGAAAAAGGGCACAGAGCATCCAAATTTTATTGCCCTTTCCCCAGCTACTTACATGTTACTGTTGCTTATCTGCCCAATAGCATTTTCACAGTCTAACAATGCATTTTAACAACACCCTCCCCCCAAATCTACAAGTGATTCATTAAAATATCCCAACTAGTCTAACTGAGGCTTCCTGTAATAATGTGAAAAGTGATTGTCAGATCATACACAAACTCATTACAGAGAAACGTGAATATTTTGAGAAGTAAGATCTGGAAAGAGATTGGGTGTATGTATAATTCTTGAAGGTGAAACAGCCATCGTTAATTTTATTTTATTTGTGCATTTTTTCAGCAAAGGATGCCAGCACATCAAGGCAACATATTATTATAGCTGCCTGGATCATTAACAGCGGCTGCTTTCTGAAGCTACGTTCAGAATTTCAGCTCCAGAGATTAAAAACACCGACATATGACCTGTAGCAATTTATTTAGAGATTGCCACAAATGGTTATGCGGAGGCACCGTGAGATGATTTTCTGAAAGAAAAAAAAACATTGTTCTGTACAATGTATTGTC
The DNA here is from genome assembly GCF_025583915.1 of Anolis sagrei ordinatus. Taxonomy (NCBI): domain Eukaryota; kingdom Metazoa; phylum Chordata; class Lepidosauria; order Squamata; family Anolidae; genus Anolis; species Anolis sagrei. The sequence goes on along the minus strand of NW_026847438.1, from coordinate 237,042,523 downwards.
GAAGGCTTTCATGGCCGGAATCCATGGGTTGTTGTAGGTTTTTCCAGGCTATATGGCCATGTTCTGGAGGCAATTTTTCTCCTGACGTTTCGCCTGCATCTATGGCAAGCATCCTCAGAGGTCATAGATGCAAGTGAAACGTCAGGAGAAAAATTGCCTCCAGAACATGGCCATATAGTCTGGAAAAACCTACAACAACCCATTGTTCTGTACAGCTGAGGGAGGGAGTGAAGCTCCTCAAATTTAGATGATGTGTCTTAGTCCTAGAAATTCCTGTGTCTTGGTTCAAAAAATCCCAAGCAGATGCTATTGGAAGCAATTCCCTAGTTTTTTTTCTTTGAGATTCTGTACATTAAACGTTCATTCTTTTGGGAATGGAACAACATGGGATGCATCTCCAATGTGGGATGCATGGGATGCAGCTTGATACCAGTTTAACTGCCATGGCTCAATGTTATGCAATCACGAAAATTGTTGTCTGGTGAGGAGGCTTGTGCATTTGGGGTAAACCTTGACCCATTTCATGTCCTGGCTTTCGGTGGGGGCCCCAATCTGTTTTTGGGAATCTCCCAAAATCAGGAGGGCAGATATCTGTTTTTGCTCTGGGGAGCTGAAAGATCCGTTTTCTATCGGCCCATTGGGTGGGCTTCCCAGGGTCCCTTTCCCATCATTTTAGGCATTTGAGCTATTTTACTCTAGAAGAGAGGCGCCTAGCTGCAGGCAGGTGTGCATTTTATGGGCCTGTACCCCACACACGCACTCTCTTTTTTCAAAGCAAGGAAGCAAGTTCTGCCTTTCTTACTCTAGAGGAGACACTTGGCTTCAGGCAGGTGCATGCGCTGAGCCTGCACACCACACATGCACTTTCTCTTTCCAAGGCAAGGAGAAAAGTTCTGACTTTCTTACTCTAGAGAAAGCGCTCAGCTTCAGGCAGACACTTGCACAGGACCTGCAAGCCACACACACACACACACACACTTCCCAAGGCAAGGAGACATCGTGTGCCACGTGCTCAGGAAAGCAGAGGAGGAGTCGATGATCGGCTCTCACTTGCTTTCATATTGAGTTAATTTTCATACCGGGAGGGAGCTTCCCATTATGTGCTCCTGAAGGCAAAAAAACTAATAAGAGAACAGTTGTAACAAATGGAAATGTATCCGTGCACAACTCTACTGGTGAGGCAAACTCAAGTTTACATACATAGCTATATAGATAGAGAGAGACAGGTAGACAGATATTGCATTGCACTGCCTCTTTGGAGAGAAGACCTTACTGATCATGAATCAACCCTCCCATCTTTCTTCTTTTTCCCCAGTTAAAACCAAGTGCAGAATTAATTCAGTTTGACATCACTTTAGCAGCCATGGCTCAATGCTATAGAATCATGGGAACTGAAGATGAACAAGGTCTTTAGCCTCCTCTGCCAAAGAGTACTGGTGCCCTGCCAAAATACAAATCCAGGGTTCCATAGCTATGTCAGTTAAGTAGTATCCAATTAAATTAATTCTACACCCGCAGAAAGAAGACACAAACCAGAACAATCTGCAACAGTTGATTTTTACTTGAGACTAATGAGTTCTGTAACCATTTTTAACATGCTCCAGTCCCAAAAATGTGATACATAAGCAGCACATCCAAATCAATATCAGATTACTGTAGTTATTGGAAACAAACATGCAAACACTCTAGAACATAATTTGAAGGAAACCTACATATCTGATGACTTACTCAGTTTGTATTTCAGGATCCTCATGGTAAGAGTGGCACATGGCACTGAATCGAGACACAAAGAAGTCATAACGCCGGTGGTACGAAGGTGTGTCTTCTTCAATATTCGCAAATTTGACAAACTAGTGAAATTGAGAGGGAGAAAACATGAGGTCGACATTATCTTCCACCATAACAAATGTATATCTGATGGCAAAACATGAGTAATGTCAACAACATTTGAGGTAATATTAAATTTTCTAGCTTCTTTGCTTGTAATGTTCCTCTGAGAGTCAGTTACATTCACTGGAGTTAGGAGCACAACATCCCCACAAAAGTGAAAACCTACAAATAAAAATTGCTATTTTAAAAAAATGAAACAATACATTTCCTGGAATTTCTAGATCCTCCAGAATGACTCAATGATCAATTTGTGCAGGAATTGCACAGGAGAGCCTAGAGATAACTCTCTCAAGAAAGCTCTAAGACCCCTTCTACACAGCTGTATAAAATCCACATTGAACTGGATTATATAGCAGTATAGACTCAGATAACCCAGTTCAAAGCAAATATTGTGGATTATCTGCTTGATATTTTGGGTTATATGGCTGTGTGGAAAAGCCCTCAGTAATGATGTGGAAAAGCCCTCAGTAAAGTTGACCATGATGATTCTATGGTCAACTTTCAGATGAAGGATCTAGAGAAGGATCTAGAGCATTGGTTCTCAATCTGTGCATCCCCAGATGTTTAGGCCTTCAACTTCCAGAAATCCTAGCAGCTGGTAAACTTACTGGGATTTCTGGGAGTTGTAGGCCAAAACATCTGGTTGAGAACCATTGCTCTAGAGCTTCTTTGTGAGAACATGTTAATCAAATCCATGCATAATCAAAACTATAAAAGTCAGACCTCCAAATGTGGAGGGTCAACTGAACAACAAAGACCACATTTCAACACCAATACCATTACCCTGAATAACTCAGTCACAGAGCACAGTGGGCATACCGACAATTCAATTGGAAGGCATCTACGGACAACAAAGAACTTCCTCCGCATGGAAGATGGAGAGACAGACAGCACCCCCTGAGGCCAAAGTTGAGCACAGCTTCCAGATTTCAGAGATGGAAAAAAGGCCTATACCTCTTTTTATGTATTTTTTGTCCTGTCAATTGTATAACGGCATTGAATGTTGGCCTATATGTATTCTGTATAAAGTTTGTATGCCGCTCTGAGTCCCCTTTGAGGTGAGAAGAGTGGGATAGAAATGATGTAAATTATATTGCTGAGACATTTGTCTCAGTAGCACACAAGAAGGCAAAAGGACCATGAACAAATACTTAAATCATCTAGTCGCTGTGATTGCAGCACAAGCAATGCCAGCCCTCATTCTGTAAGTTAATTGACTGCAAACTAATATTGCACTTTGAGCTCAGTTTGCAGCAAGTGAAGCAAGCCGAGGGCAAAGGGAAAATACAATAGGAAGAGAGAGAAACTGGGCTTTGTTAAAATTGTCTAAAAAGGTGGGATGACAGGAGTAGCAATTAGGAGTATTCCTGCCAAGTGTGAATAGTTGGAAGGTATGATAATGTATTGTCGAAGGCTTTCATGGCTGGAATCACTAGGTTCTTGTGGGTTTTTTCGGGCTATAGGGCCATGTTCTAGAGGCATTTCTCCTGATGTTTCGCCTGCATCTATGGCAAGCATCCTCAGAGGTAGTGAGGTCTGTTGGAATTAGGACAATGGGCATTCCACAGATATATAAACCCATTGTCCTAATTCCAACAGACCTCACTACCTCTGAGGATGCTTGCCATAGATGCAGGCGAAATGCCAGGAGAAATGCCTCTAGAACATGGCCCTATAGCCTGAAAAAACCCACAAGAACCTAGGTATGATAATCATTTCATTTCCACATAATGTGTCTATGCATGGTACTAAAGAAGCAGCCATTCATGCTACTGCAGAAGTAAGAGAGGATTTGAAAACACACACAGTCATATGCCTCAGTGCAAAACTGAGAGTCTTGTGGCATCTTAATGACTAAATTCTCTCAAATACAATACCATTAATGTCATGCTAAAAGACATAAAAGAAAAAGCAGTATCGTTTTTTAATGACAGCAGAATGTCATTCGCCAACACAACATAAGAGAAAGAATAAAACAGAAGCACATGTTAGGAGAAAATATATAATCAGGCTTAAATGCCATCAAAAGGCTGAGTAAAACAGAAAGGTTTTCCAACTAGGCTGGGAAAAAGTGACAGAAAATGTTTGGTGAACATAATGTGGATGACAGCTTGGTGAATATAATATTGATGGCTTGGTGAACATACTCTCACATGGCCTTATTTCTGATTGTCATTAATCTCACTCTAAACACTGATAATACTGTATTTTGTATACTGTACATCGAAATAAGAGCTATATTGACTGTACTCATCCCAGACCACTGGCATCACTAAGGGTTGGTGTCACCCAATGCAATAACTCACTATGTCAACCCCACTCCCATGGATCTCCTCCCATACCAGATCAGACGGTCATGAATGACTTTTCAATGACTTTAAAGCATAGGTTCTTTGTATTGCAATTTCCAGTGTGAGAGGGTATATCAGATTGCAGAAAAACATTTAGACAAAGAATGATATTGGACATACAGACATACAGATTCTATGCAACTACATAGGATTTATAATTACATGGCTAACAAACAAACAAAGGAGAATTACATTTTCAATCATCATTCACACACATGTACATGCATTCATCCTCATGCATCCAAATATTACCATACCCTTTTCTCCCTCCTTGGAGAAGCACCTGTTGGCCAGACCCTGCTTTCCTGCATCCTGCCAATGCACAGTTCCAAAACTTCCATAACTTTAAAACACCAAAACTTCTTTCCTAAGCACACTGCCAAGGACCAGATCTCTGTTTTCCATACAGCAGAACCTAACTCCCTGCACTAAATCTAAGATTCCAAAAACACACTTCTTCCTCTTCCCTTGAGAAAGAAGCCCCAAAGTGACTTGAGAAAGAAGCCCCAAGTGATTTGCTCCCGTGCAAATCTGCCACTATTCATAGGTACACTACCTCTCTTCTTCCCATGGAGCATAGTTGATGGAACAGACTCCTCAGGTCTGCCACACTTTGAACATTATTAGACTGAGTCTTTTTATAGAAATATTCTGCTGATGTAGTCCCAATGTTGTAAATTAATGATAAACGTCTTCCATCCTGGCTCCATCTCAGTTTCCGGGCCAGATGATGATTATTCTTCTTGATTGGTGTTGACAAACACAAGGCTTGTGTTGACTTCCTTCTTAACATGAGGAATTTTGCAAACATTTCTGTTATCGCTGTCCCAGTTCTTATCAGAGTTTACTTTTCATTTCTCATTAGCAACTTTTAATTATAGTCCAGCAAGCAGGTAGTACGTCATTGCAGGCCTGGGTCTTTTGCTGTTGTTTCCAAAATTATTAGCTCCATCCATACATTCATCTTCCATTCTTCCATTCATTCCCACACATATTAAATTCTCATTTATCAAATCTGCACATTGAATTTCTTATTACAAGACCACAACCCTGTAGCTAAAACACTAGACAATTTCACAAAATCAATGACTACTTAAAAATCATCAACAAAAACAATACATGCTCCTAGCACAAGCAAAGGCAAACTTTAACCCTACAGGTGTTTTAGACTCCAACTCCCACAATTCCTAACAGCCTACTGGCTGTTAGGAATTGTGGGAGTTAGAGTCCAAAACACCTGGAAGGCCAAAGTTTGCTCATATCTGTTCTAGCACATGTGGATGAAAACAAGTATCATTGTCTTGGGGATAACAAGGACAGTTCCTAATAGAGTGTTTGTACATTAGTAGAAGGTTTGAAAAGTAAATTAGCACAGAGTTTTAGTCTTGTAGGTATATTGACACACTGCAAGCATTTTAAATATAAAAATAATATATTTCTGTTGTAACACTGTGCTAACATTTTATAAGCAAGTCGTTTTGATGTCACTTCCTCTGATGCCTGAACCCTCCAACCCTAATTTAGACCCTCAATATCAGAGTATCACACTCATAAACCACGACACAGCAGACACTAGGAGTTATTATACAATCAACGAGCACATTCTGACTTTCCACAAGTGTCTAGACAAGACTCTGCCTTGAGGAGAAGAATTATCTACACTCGATGTCTCTCTCTTCGCCATTCCATTGGAATTATAATATGCAGAAACTTATTTCCAGCTAATGTGCCTTCTACCATAATCAAATGCATATTATATTCACACAGACAGGCCGCTCATAAAAATCTATTCCTTTGCAGTTCATACAATGAAGCAGACTAAAGTCTATGAAAGCTTATGCTACTTTCTTGCAGTTTCACTGCTACAAGGTCCCTTTTGCATACTGATTCAAACTAACATGGCTACGTCTTTGAATAATGTAGACCATGATAGAGAATGCCACTTGATGAAGAAGACCCAAGTGTACAATAGAATGTGCTTCTAACATTTTTCTCTCATTTAGTCTCAGAAATGTATTTATTACAGATAAAAAGAATGCCTTTCTATTTCTCAAAGGTAGATTAATTACACTGCAATTCCTTTTAAAAAGTCACTAATCTGTGGTACAAACTATACTTTCCTCCTGTTGTCATCTCAACACCCTCAACTGGCATAAGATAGATATAACACCCAGAACTTGGACCATTTCATATTCCCCCCCATAACTTATCCAAATGCTTGGGACAAGTAATCATTTGTGTATGTGTATGTGTGTGTGTGTGTGTGTGTGTGTATCAGATACCTTGTGTAAATAAATGGAGGTATACTCACTGAGTTAGTTCCAAGAACCTGTAGCTTTGGATCCCCCGACTCCAGCAGCTTAGCCACCATGTGAAGGAAACTTTCCACAAATGGCTTAATGCTCTGAGAATGGCAAGCCATCAGAAGTTGGTCCAGGGCCTCCATGGCAATGAAGACATATCTAAGAGATCAGACAAGGATAGACCCACAGATTATAATATGCTGTAGTATTTGGTGAGCTTATATGGAGAAAGGCCATTTGGTCTGGAGAAAGACCAAAGATGTTGCTGAATAGTAATTTGGAACGCCTGCACTTTGAAACTTGTCCCAGCCATTAATCTTATTTAGCTGCATCATAAAGGGCAAGCTTTCTCAGCCAATCAAATTTTCTCTCCTGGTAATTAAAACATTGGTCCAAGAAAGCCTCCAACTGTCCTGATTTGGCAGGAAATGTCCAAATTAATCTCAGGTTGCTGTGAGTTTTCTGGGCTGCATAGCCATGTTCCAGAAACATTCTCTCCTGACATTTCAGCCGTATCTATGACAGGCAGCCTCAGAGGTTGTGACATCCTCAGAGACCTTACAATCTCTGAGGGTGTCTGCCATAGATATGGGTGAAACATCAGGAGATAATGCTTCTGGAACATGGCCATGCAGCCCAGAAAACTCACAGCAACCCAGTGATTATGGCCATGAAAGTCTTCAACATCAAATTAATCTTGTGCTATTGTACTTTTACAATTGCTTTTCAACATAAAGTTTATCTCTCATCCCAGCTTCTGCATCCTCTCCTAGCTTATGGAATGGTGATATGGCTGACATTACTATGGTTTTAATTAATGCTTTATTTATTGTTTTAACTATTGTCTTATTGTAATTGTTATATGTAACAGCATCTAATTGTTGCCAAGCCTAAGCCGTCCTGAGTCCCCCTTCGGGGGTTGAGAAGGACGGGGTCGAAATGCTAGAAATTATTATTATTATTATTATTATTATTATTATTATTATTATGCATTCATCCATAATAATAACATTTTCCAACTTAGTCACACTCTCATGTTGCTTAGCCACAGCTTTGAGATGTTGAAATGTATCATCCAATAATGTACCTCCTAGGAATCTAGCCCAGTTTCTGCAATCAGGGGTGCATCTACACTGTGGGAATAATGCAGTTTGACACCAATCTAACTGCTATGGCTACAGAATCCTGGAAGTTGTAGTTTAGTGAGGGACCAGGACTCCTTGGCAGAGAAGACTAACGACTTTGTCAAACACAATACCCAGGATCCTATAGCATTGAGCCTTGGTGATTAAAGGGGCGTCAAACTGCGCTAAATATTTAGCATAGACACATACTACGATAGTGTTGTCACTGAACACAGAGTTTGGGAATAGGACCTTTAGAGCTCAGTGACACTTACTTTTGCTTAGAAATGTATAACAGGATCAAGCTTTAAGCCTCTGCTATTCCATAACTATAGGCACAGATGGTATACAAGGTATAATACCCACACATATGTCGTTTATGTGAGGACGTAGGAGGTAGATCCAATCCAACTAAGAGTATCACATTGAAACCCTATAGGCTGCAGCAGAATATAGAATCATAGAATCAAAGAATCATAGAATCAAAGAATTGGAAGAGACCTCATGGGCCATCCAGTCCAACCCCCTGCCAAGAAGCAGGAACATTGCATTCAAATCACCCCTGACAGATGGCCATCCAGCCTCTGTTTAAAAGCTTCCAAAGAAGGAGCCTCCACCACACTCCGGGGAAGAGAGTTCCACTGCTGAACGGCTCTCACAGTCAGGAAGTTCTTCCTCATGTTCAGATGGAATCTCCTCTCTTGTAGTTTGAAGCCATTGCTCCATTGCGTCCTAGTCTACAGGGAAGCAGAAAACAAGCTTGCTCCCTCCTCCCTGTGGCTTCCTCTCACATATTTATACATATATAGTGCCTGGGATAATGAACAGCACAATGGAGGGCAAAGGTTTTGCAGAACTACACTGTAGCTGCCCAATGAACAATACCTCCAGAACCATGGTTGAGCCACTGCAGTTGTTCCAGGACATTCTGTGAAAGCTGATGGGGAGAATCAAAGATTCAGAGAGAGTGAACAAGTCTGAAAGAAAAACCATTACTTAGAAACAATCTTACCCATAACGATGTCTGACAACATCTCGGCTCAATCGATCTGCTAAATAAGCACCAATCCGATCCAACTTCTCAGGAGCAGAAACAGCATAGAAAGTCAGTTTCTCCATATCAGCTTTGACGAGGCCATCCTGAACATAAAAATAGCTATCCATCAGTGTTTCCCTACTAATTGATGTAGAATAGTTACTGCTATGGTTTATACTTCCATTACTTTGTTGTTTTTGTTATGTGCCTTCAAATGGTTTATGACTTATTTCTCCATGTCTTCAGTAATATCATCAGTCAAGGATAATATGTTTCCTTTGAATGAATGCCTGGAGGAAGTAATCGGATGGATGAGGAAAAACATACTGAAACTGGATCCAGACAAGACAGTGGCACTTACTGTCATGAGTCCTAACCTGGATTTGGAAGTGTGTCAACTAGTGCTAGATGAGGTTACACTCCCCTTGAAAAATGGTATTTGCAGCTTGGAGTGATCCTAGTTCCATCTCTCATACCTATCCAGCCCAGATATACGAGGGTTGAATGAAAAGTAATGCCTCCACCTTCATTACTTGGGTTTGGATGGGAATGTTTTAATAAATCAAACGTAGAATGTGTTCTTTGACTACCACTATACACTTTTTCACATAATCACCAGACAATTGGATACATTTCTGCCAACGATGAACAAGTTTTCTGAAGCTGTCACAGAAGAAGTCGACTTTCCACAACCAGCGTCTCTCAGTTCTCTCAACGTCTTCATCAGAAGCATAATGATGTCCCTGCAGATCTTCTTTCATTATCGGGAACAGATGGAAGTCAGACGGTGCTAAATCTGGACTGCATGGAGGATGCCGTAGGGTGGTGAGATCCAGTCTCTGAAGTTCTGCTGTGTACCCATCGTGCACAGATCTTCTGATAGTCAAGCAAAGCAATAATGTGACCCACACGGTCTTGTGAAATGCCAATTATGCTTGAAATTTCTCTCCGAGTGATACGACAATCGTCCTGAATCAATCTGTCAGCCTTTTGCTTGTGAAACTCGGTGGTTGCTGTCACACGACGTCTAACTCTTTGTTTGTCCTGGTTCAGATGTTCCCACCTCAACATCTTTAAACTTACTCGCCCAATGACGCACAGTACTTACATCAACATAATCACCATAAACAGCTAGCATTCTCTTATTAATCTCCTTTGGGGTGACACTTTCTGCTGTCAGGAATTCAATGACTGCATGTTGCTTAAGCTGCATTGACTGACCATCTGTGCAGGGTTCCATACTTCGCACTTTAACAACACAACTGTTCAATGCTAAGACTTCCCACCAAAATGGAACTGTAGAGGAGAGTCTACTGAACAAGCCAGTACCTGCCACATACCGGTAGGGCCATCTGTTGAGGAGTTATGAAAGTGAAGGCATTACTTTTCATTCAACCCTTGTATATGAAGACCAGAAGTGCTTACTAACCATTTCAGCTGATAGACCAGCTGTGTTCCTTCCTAGAGCTGGAGGATCTAAAGATGATAGCATATATACTGGTAGCTTCAAGCTTGGACTTCTGCAGTGATGTACATTGGGCTACTTCTGCACCAAATACAGAAATTCCAAACAGTTCAAAACACGGCAGCAGATTAGTACATCTCAGAGAGGCATACCATGCTAGTATTAAAATCACCCCACTGGCTGTTAATTGATTTCTGGGCAAAGTACAAAGTGTTGGTTATGCCTTTAAAGCCCTACCTAATTTAGTCCAGGTGACTTACAGCATTATTCCCTTCTATATAACCCACCTCATACACACAGGTTCTCTGGATGGCATCTGCTTCAGTCAGCCCAAATTAGACTGACTGTAACCCAGAGAGGATTTTCTTCAGCCGCCCACAGATTGCTCTTTCCACAAATTGTGGAAAGAGCTTCAGCTCATGACACTATCTATGATTAAATAATCAATATATACTAGTCTCTTCCAGCAGGTCTATTCAAATTATTTTTAAATTAGGCTTTTAAAGCATTTACTAGAGAGTTTGACTAATATTGTTTTTGCATGTTTTTTGGAATCCTCAGTGGCATTGCGAATTAAACCGCTGAGCTGCTGAACCTGCTGACCGAAAGGTTGGCAGTTTGAATCCAGGGAGGAGGGTGAGCTCCTGCTGTTAGCCCCAGCTTCAGCAAACCAAGCACTTCGAAAACATGCAAATGTGAGTACATCAATAGGTACCGCTTCAGCGGGAAGGTAATGGCACTCCATGCAGCCATGCCAGTGACCTGACCTTGGAGGTGTCTACGGATAAAAGTAGCTCTTTGGCTTCAAAATGGAGATGAGCACCAACCCCCAGAGTTGGACATGACTAGACTTAATGTCAAGGAGAAACCTTTACTTTAACTTTTTATGTTCTTTGAATTGATGTACTCTGCTTTGTTTTTTATTTACTTTCTTCTGAGGCCAAGCTAGTGGATGTCCTTGGCCAAGTGTGGTTTTGAACCTGGTCTTCAGAGTCATAGTCAACACTTAAGCCACGACACCATGCTGGCTGTTCGTTCTATCACTAATGCTAGTAAATCTATGGATTGCTGAATCTTCTTGTAATCCAAGATTCTTTTTTGCCTTTTTAGTAGAGGAGGATAATGTTTATTAATTTCAAGTCCTCTGGCAACTCACCTGTTCTCCACGATTTCTCAAAAATGCTGGCAAGCAATTCTATGGGGATGTTAACAAGTTCTTTTGAATTCTCCAGTATACTGATATACTCTGGGCCCCCTCCAACAAAACAAAATTTGAAATACCCACAGGATTACATTAAACTGTGCAAAGTAAAAATATGCTAATTATTGCTTCTAAAAGTGCATTCCAAAAAAAAGCAACCTCCAAATGAGTCATTAGGAAGGCATGAACAAAAATTAATAAGAATTATCCTACTGGGAGACACATAAATGTATCAAAGGGTTGATCATGTCTTGGCCAATGAAGCAAATACTGTAAAGTCATAAAGATAATCATTATCAGTGCTGCAGGATTGTGGATAGTTGGTGCTCCATTTGGAGGAGGAGACGATATCAGCAGTATTTAGGTTTTCCTGAAGTCAATGAGTTGGCATGAAACTGAGCTGCATTTCAGCATTTTAGCCAAAAATGAAAATGATCAAGATGAACACTTAATTGTGCCTGGAAATGGATTGGGAACCAAGTAAGGTGGTTCAACCATGAAGGTTACATTTCCAAGTGAATGACACTACTTACTTTTGGATCTTCAGGGAAGATGTTATCCACCAGACGTTTGTAGCGAGGGCGCAAAGCAGCACAACAACAGCAGACGCCTGTTTAAAAAATAATATCCAAAGGCATACAGTGAGAAGAAATGGAGCAGCCAGAATCAGGTTAGAACAGAAATGATCCAGCATGAACTAAAATTTAATGGAAAGACAATGGATGATATTTGAAACGTGTCCAGAGGACAGTGACCTAAGTGCGAACAGAGATGGACTATGTATTCCTCCATGTCAGGGGATTCGCCTTTGTGGTCTCATCCAACTCTTATGATTTTATTTAGATTGAAATTAAGGCATTGAACAGAGCCTTATTTGTTCCAGTTAAACATTAGGAAGAAATTTCTTATGATAAGAGGTTTTGACAGTGGAGCAGTCCAACTCATATGTTATTTAAGCCGAGCTTAGATAGCTAGCTCTCAAGGTAATATTATTGGAAATTCCATAACTTATTGGAAATAACTACACCATAACCTTATTGAAAAGGTAAAAAAATGATGTGAATCTCCATGAATATGTGGAGACTACCTTTTGAAGACCACTAGTCAAGAAAAGCATGACCTTGTTAGAAGTCAACTTTCTGAACAAGTGATATTCATAAGCATTCATGTAATGGCACACAGGTAACTCAGTGTCAAACTTAAGAACCATGTCTTTAAACTGCCAAGGATAAAGACATGCCACTACAAAAATATATTGGGTTAGCAGAGGATGGTTGTTTCTTTGAAGTATAATTGCAGTTGCTTAAAAGATATGTGCTCCCCTAAATCCTCTTAGTTAAAATATGCACTCAGGGATTAAAAGAAACAAAGTCTTCTTTAAAAAAATAATGTTTGTTTACTCACAAACATCTTGTATTAGTTCACCATACAGGCACATTTTTTGTTAAAGTTCAGTTATAGATAGGGTATAGTACTCTGTGTTGAGTACACAGGTTATCATTCCTTATCAATAGTCTTTAAGTATAGCTGTACTCATTGAAGTCCATAAGTCATACTTCTCTATTTATTTATTTATTTATTTATTTACTATATTTATATTCAACCTTTCTCGACTCAGGGTGGCTTCCAGCATAGTCAATAATTCAATGCCTCAAAAACAATATACATCCAATATACAATTAAATAAATATTTCAATTAAAACTTTAAATGAGATTTAGAACATTAAAACATATAAAACATTGCAACTACAACTATAAAACCACATTATCCGCAATCATAGTCAGGCCATTCTGGTAATCATTACACACAACTCCAAGTCCTTCTTTTGTACTGTGTTATTTGCCTAAGATTTGATCCCAGAGCCACATTTTCACCTTCTTTCTGAAGGTCAGGAGGGAAGGGGCTGATCTAATATTGCTTGGGGGGGGGAGTTCCACAGTCAAGGAGCCATCACTGAAAAGGCCCTGTCTCTCGTTCCAACCAATTGCACCTGTGAAGAGCAGGGTCTCTGCGGATGATCATAATCTCCAAGATGGTTCATAGGGGAAGATTCATTCAGACAGGTAAGCTGGGCTTACTAAAGTCCAAAATGGCTACATGCTTTCATTGAAGACCAAACATATACATCCACCTCCACCGAGGTGGGAAGCAAAATACTGAATACAAAATGGAGTCCTGAGTCTGAACATGATGAGTACAATCACATGTCTATAACTAATCCCACACCAACTCTAAGTCAAACTGGCAAATCAACATACACATAGAATACAGGTTATCAAAAATATTCATTAACAAATAAATACTGAAAAGCTTGGGAGGTTGCTATTTCCAACAAATATAAACACTGGATAGCTTCAATGGCCAGGGGTATCTTCCATGGGATTTAGAACTGCTATCTTCTTTTTTTCTACTCCCTTATTGCATAGCTTAATATTTTTCAGTCCTGCCTAACACACAACATCTGAACATATACAAATTAAACTGGCCAAATTTTGCCTGGTACAATGAGAAAGAACCTGGGGAATTTTTGAACTCATGTATTTTAATTCTGTGGAACTCACAGTGTTTCTATGCAAAACCCACTTGGCTTTGGCCAACAAGCATATTCAGCATGGCACGAAATCCACCTGCAAACGGAACAAACTTTCTAACCCAAACCATCTTTGGGTGGTCAGACCTATCTCAACTGACCGACTTGGTTCCTTATGGAAGCTTCACTTGTTAGGTTATTTCCTTCTAAACCAGAGTCCTGCTCTCTTAATTCTGCTTGGAAATAGAGCTACGCCATTTTTGGGCTAGTTATTTCCCTTTTCATCTTTCTGGATTGTGTTTCACATGTACTTCATAGAACTTAGATCCAGCAACCTGCAACAATTATGCAAAAGAATCAAGATTTGAATCATCTACTTCTCCTTTCTCATCATCTGCTTATCATTCATCATCTGTACTGCATAATTCAATCTAATGTTGCTAATTGAAGGGCAAAATTATAAAGGATGCTGAAACACCACCTCTTACTATTGGGAATCTCGCCCTTGATTATGAGAAGGGCAAAGCAAAGCTGTATGCATACCTTCTGACATTTCAAAGATGAAAATCAAAGTTTGGTCAAAGTGGTAGAAGTTAAAAACAACACACAAGGTAGAAATGGTCACAGAAGTTTGCTTTGGCCTGAGCCTACAGGGAAGGGCATGTTCTGCCCCTGCTCTCCTCTCTTCTCCGCGGGTTCAGTACGAACAAACTACTTTAGCTCATTCTACCCAGTTTGCGGCAATTGAAGGAATCAGGAAAAACAAATGAGAGGAAGAGAGACAATCTGGGACACTTTAAAAGTGGCATGACAGAGGAATAACTGGGACTGGCCCTGCCAAATTGGCACAGTTTGAGTGTATGTACATTTATGTAAAAAAAATCTCTAGCACAGATGAGGTGCTGCTCTGAGGGTCTTTGGTTTCCAGTGGTTACTTTTCGGGAGTGCTTGCATACTGTAAGACAGTGTTTCTCAACCTGGGGGTCGGGACCCATGTGGGGGTCATGAGGGGATGTCAGAGGGGTCCCAAAGACAATCAGAAAACCGAGTATTTTCTGTTGGTCCTGGGGGTTCTGTGTGGGAAGTTTGGCCCAATTCTCTCATTGGTGGGGTTCAGAATGCTCTGGTTGTAGGTAAACTATACATCCCAGCAACCACAACTCTCAAACATCAAGATTTATTTTGCCAAAACTCCACCAGTGTTCACGTTTGGGCCTATTGAGTATTCATGCCAAGTTTGGTCCAGATCCATCATTGTTTGAGTCCACAGTACTCTCTGGTTGACTCTCTCAAGGTCAATGCCCACCAAACCCTTGCAGTATTTTGTATTGGTCATGGGAGTTCTGCTTGCCAATTTTAGTTCAATTCCATTGTTGGTGGAATGCAAAGTGCTCCCTGATTGTTGGTTAACTATAAATCCCAGCAACTACAACTCCCAAATTATCAAAATCAACCCTCAACCGCACCAGTATTCAAATTTGGGCGTATCGAGTATTTGTGCAAAATTTGGTCCAGTGAATGAAAATACATTCTGCATATCAGATATTTACATTATGATTCATTACAGGAGCAAAATGAAAGTTATGAAGCAGCAACAAAAATAATGTTATGGTTGGGGGTCACCACAACAGGAGGTGGTCGTGACATGAGGAAGGTTGAGAAATTAAGGGGTCATGGCATTAGGAAGGTTGAGAAAAACTGCTGTAAGATGTACACTAGATAGATCCTAAGCTGAAGTAGACTATACTCTTAGGAAATTCTCCTTTGCCGAGAGATTTTAGAAGCTCTGTAGGGAACATAAAAGAACAGACCTGACCTGTGCAAGGTCCCAGATCAGTCCCTCCAGGTAAATCGATCTCAAATATGAGATGATGAAAAACACCTCCTTCCTAGGAGAACTGCTGTCAGCCCTAGCAAGGCAATATTGAGGTTGACTGCAAATAACACGACACAAATGAATCTTCTCAGAAGTCTATATTTTTTGTTGTTCTGTGCCTTCAAGTTGTTTTGGACTTATGAGAACTCTCCAGTGAATGTATCACAGGGGTTTTCTTGGCATTATTTATTCAGTGGGAGTTTGCCATTGCCTTCTTTCAAGATTGACAAGAACATTTTCAGGTATAACTTTGTAATGACAATCATTCCCTGGGTGCATCTACATTGTAGAATTAATGCAGTTGGGCACCACTTTAACTGCTGTCACTCAATGCTATGAAATAATGGAAGTTATAATTTTAGCATTCTCTGCCAAAGAGTGCTGGTGCGTCACCAAAGAACAAATCCTAGGATTCAATAAAATTGAGCAATGGCAGTTAAAGTGATGTCAAACTGCATTCATTCTACAGTGGAGATGCAACCACTGTCCTGTTTTGCCCCAAGAATAGTCTAAACACTATGTTTACAGGAACCCAAAAAAGCTTTACTTCAGAAAAGTTTAAAGTAGCGAAATCAAATACACAAAAACAAGTTCCCAAAAGGCAAGTTCACAAAATAAAGTGAAAGTCTCTTGGCTGAGCAAAATAAAGTCTTTTGTAGGGGCCGCGGTGGTGCAACGGGTTAAACCATTGAGCTGCTGAACTTGCTGACCCAAAGGTAGGCAGTTCAAATCCAGAGCATTTGAATAGCCGCAGAAGAGCTATTCGAATCCTTCTTGCTGTTAGCCTCAGCTCCTGCCAATCTAGGAGTTCAAAAACATGCAAATGTGAGTAGATCAATAGGTACCACTTCAGCAGGAAGGTAAACAGCGCTCCATGCAGTCATGCCGGCCACATGACCAGGAGATATCTATGAACAACGCAGGATCCTCAGCTTGGAAATGGAGATGACCACCTCCCCCAGAGCGAGAGATGAAAGAGGAAGCCTTTGCCTTTGTCTGTGTATTTGTTTTTCTTTGCATTTCATTGTTTCAAGACATTGAATGTTTTCCTGTGTCTGTATATATGCTGGAATCCGCCCCGAGTCCCCTCGGGGAGATAGGGTGGAACACAAATAAATAATAATAATAATAATGATAATAATAATAATAATAATTATAATTATAATTATTATTATTATTATTCTCAAGGCAAAAACACAAAGACGAGGCTTATTGCTGGAACAGATACAGAGACAAAGACAATTGGATCAATAGCTGCCAGCAACGGCTGTTTCCCTTGCCCCTGATTAATAGTCCTCAGCCCACAGCACATGTGTCTGTAGGGAGTGGTCTGATTACTGTGAGTCTTTTCAGCAATCCTGGCTGACCTATGCCTTGCTTGTTGCTTCTTTCGGCATTCTTGAAAAGTAGGACAACCAGTGTGCCTCCTTCCTCTTCTTCCACCTGAGCAGGTCTGACCACCTACCCAAAATCTCCAGCCTTCTCCTCTTCCCACTCCTCTTCAGGGACAGAAGAGGAAGACGTAACAATACCCCCCCCCCCCCGACACACACATACATATTTCAGAATCAGAGAAGCTCAAGAAGTGCCCCTATCCTCCATCACGTTTAGACGTTTTCTCAATTTCAAATCCCCACAAAACCTTGATTCTATGGCCAATAACAGTATATTTTGCAACCAGGTATATGTACAAACCATTCTTTTCTAGTCAACTCAAAGAACGGAAATAGCAGCAATAAAATGCAAAACAATGAATCAAATGAGTATTTCATATCCAAAGGGCACTTCATGCTGGACAGTTCACTGACTTTCTCTTCCCTCCAGTAGTTTATGATTCTTTAATTTTGCAGCCTGCTATGGATAAAGCAGGTAATAAAAGGGTTGCATACTACAAAGGGAAACTACCAACACCAGCAACTAATAAAATAATGACATTTCATAACCTGTGCAGAATGCTTCTAATTAAGATGGTGAGAGTTCTAAGCAAGGTTTTGTCAAGACTGAAGGCCCAGATAGTCAAGTGTAACACTGGACTATCATAATGTCTGCCATCAAGGAAAAACTCTACCTGTGGGTCTGGACCCCTGGGAGAATCTCAGAGGGGTCGCCAAAGACCATCAGAAAATACAGTATTTTCTGTTGGTCATGGGGGTTTTGTGTGGGAAGTTTGTCCCAATTCCATTGTTGGTGGAGTTCAGAATGCTCTTTGATTGTAGATGTACTATAAATCCCAGCAACTACCCAATGCAATCTGTACTTTCCGCATCTCTGTAATGAAGGCACTGCAGAGAAACTCTAAATATTTGGATTGCTGTGAGTTTTCCAGGCTGTATGGCCATGTTCCAGAAGCATTCTCTCCTGATGTTTCACCCACATCTACAGCAGGCGTCCTGTTGGAAACTAGGCAAGTGAGGTTTATATATCTGTGGAATGTCCAGGGTGGGAGGAAGAACTCTTGCCTGTTTGAGGCAAGTGTGAATGTTGCAATTGGCCACCTTTATTAGCATTGAATGGCCTTGCAGCTTCAAAGTCTGGCTGCTTCCTGACTGGAGGATCATTTGTTGGGAGGTGTTAGACCAGTGGTTCTTAACCTGTGGATCCCCAGATGTTTTGGCCTTCAACTCCCAGAAATCCTAAGAGCTGGTAAACTGGCTGGGATTTCTGGGAGTTGTAGGCCAAAACACCTGGTGACCCACAGGCTGAGAACCACTATGATAGACCAAAACCTCATAGAAGCTCCACCAAGCCTATCCAAAATGAAGGGCTGTTTTCCAAAGCACACGAACAGTCAAACTTTTTTGCAACTCTGCTTTTAATGCCTTTGGTTGTACTTGAGGCTGGAAATGTCAAATCCAAAATATTCCTTCAGGGAACCTTCCCTGCAAAATTGAAGTTTCTGATCATGGTCTCTTTGAGGTTTGTTACTTCTGGTCGCCAAACATTGGTTTAAGGAAGTGCTGGAGATGAAAGTTGAGTACTCTTCTGAAATGTCAGCTTTCTAAAGATTGTTATATTTAGAACATATCTTATATTTTTATATCAATGGCAGTGCCATATTGTTGAACTGAGCTTTCTCAGAACTGGTGCTTTCAAAGGTAAGCCATATGTTCACAACTCTGCCTTTTAAGTTTTATGCCTTTGCAATTTAATTGGAATTATTTTTAGGATGGAAAATAGAAGATCCGGATGAGGCAATGTACTCTGAAGGGAAAACTATCTCATACAGAAGAATAAGCATATTGAAGATGATGTATTTATTCTTTCTCCACATTCTCTTAAAGAAGACTTGGAGGAAATGTTGCTCTCTGAAGACTGTTGTGCAACAAGTCCCATAAGTCTTAGCCAATATACTCAATGGGAATTATAGGATTTGTAACCCAACATTCAAAAACAGAGCCCTAAACAGTTCCAGTCCAGCATACCTCTCAAAATGTATCTCTCTCTATGAACCAGCTCTAAGGCTAAGATCTTCTGGGAAGGCCCTGTTCTCGGTCCCACCTCTTTCGCAGGTGCAGTTGGTGAGGACGAGAGACAGAGCCTTCTTGGTGGTGGCCCTTCAGCTGTGGAACTCCCTCCTCAGTGAGATTAGATCAGCCCCCTCCCGCCTGACCTTCAGAAAGAAAGTAAAAATATGGCTATGGGACCAAGCCTTTGGAAAGTAACTTGTAGTGCAACAAAGGGATATGGAATATGTGCCGTGAACATTGAAATGGCTCCGGATTACAATCTTGGACTACGTGGTTTTAATAATTGGTGTAATCTTTAAATGTTTTAATTCTTTAGTTTTAATGTAAATGTTTATTTTAACTGTATGTTGTTTCTAAGGCATTGAATTGCTGCCCATGTGTAAAGCTGCTCTGAGTTCCCTTCGGGTGGGGCATAAACATGGTAAATAAATAAATAAATAAATATTCCCCATTCCTTTCATAGACCCTTAAAGATGTATCATTAGATTAATCAATAATGTAGGATTCAAGGGAGAGGCACAAATCTTTTTTTGGTAACTACTAACTAAAGATGTAAAATTTCTGAAAAGTTTGAAGCCATAAGCAAAAAAATCAAACATTTTCCTCCCTATTTTTTGAAATTAAACCTTTGAAATTTTTAGAAACATTACAATGTATATTGTATTAATAACATTTGAAAAAAATCACAATTCTATTTAGTGAGCATAACATTAATTATGTATGCTATATAATACAATTTTTGTTTCACATAAAATTATCATGCCAGGTATCTAAATGTACAATTTTTATGTAACTAATACAGATGGTATTTCCCTTTCAAAGAAATTATTTCTAGTTCAAATGGAACCACAAGGCCCTGAACTGTTAGAAAGTACTTTGGAGCAGGAACATCTGTAGGGAGACGAAGGTGCTTGTTTATACAGCTATTGTCCTCCCAACCCTGTTATATGCCTGCGAAACGTGGACTGTCTACAGATGTCACACTCAAATCCTGGAACAATTCCATCAGCGATGCCTCTGGAAAATCCGGAAAATCTCTTGGGAAGACAGGCGGACAAATGTGAGCATGCTGGAAGAAGAAAAGACCACTAGCATTGAAGCGATGCTTGTATGCCATCAACTCCACTGGACTGGCCACCTTGACCGAATGCTCGATCACCATCTCCCAAAGCAGTTACTGTACTCCGAACTCAAGAACGGAAAACAGAATGTTGGTGGACAGGAAAAGGGATTTAAAGGTGGGCTCAAAGCTAACCTTAAAACTGTGGTATAGACACCAAGAACTGGGAAGCCATGGCCCTTGAGCACTCTAGCTAGAGGTCAGCTGTGACCAGCAGTGCTCTGGAATTTGAAGAGGCACGAATGGAGGGTGAAAGGGAGAAATGTGCCAAGAGGAAGGCACATCAACCCAACCCTCAGAGGAACTGCCTTCCATCTGGAAACTAATGTCCTAACTGTGGAAGAACATATGGGTCAAGAATAGGGCTCAACAGTCACCTACGAATCCACCGACAAGACCCTACACTCAGAAGGCTATCATACTCAGACAAGAGGGATCACCTAAGTAAATAAAGAGCAAACAAAACCCAATATAAATAGAAAAATCCATCAACATTGGTAAAACAGAACAATGTTGTCAAGCAGAGATTGAGTATTCATTCCAATTAAAAAAACTGAAAGTAGGAAGCTAAGACAAGGGGTCATAACTTCATGGTATGTTGTATTCTGTTACATCATTTTCAGAAATATAAATTTAAAATGATTTAAAATAATGTATGAAATTACCTTCAGTCCATGTGTATATGGTATATATGAAATGTCAATGCATTTTGTATTTACACTTTGCTTCCATCTCCAAAATATCTCATTACGTACATCTATCCAACTACAGGTATTGTAAAATCCCTAATACTTCTGGACCTAAACATTACAGATATGGTATATTCAAGCTGCATCCTGAAGTTCCTAGACTCATACCCAACTGTATAGAGTTGTGATCACGAAACACGTTTAACAGAAGTTCAGGTTCACTCCTAAAGGTTAATGGAGCAAGAACTCTGGTCAGATTCAATAATTTTTTGTTTGGCATAATACCTTTCTATCTCTCAGCAGTCATTTCCACTTGGACACTCAGGATGTTCGGTTAGCAGCAATATCCTCAGAAGCAAGCTGTTTCTGGAACAGCATGCCCACCCCTGCCTTGATGCTGGCCAGAGGCTAAATACTCAGAATGAAAAATGTTCATGCTTATTTGCACGTTTCTTTCTGTCTCTCTATCTCTCTCACACAGTTTCAAATGCTATTTCAGAAATGAATTGCTGCCGCAGGGCTCTAATGTAATGGAAAACACCACCAAAACGAGAAACAAAGACACCTTAATTCATAATATGCAAAACAAATGAACAAATACCATACCCTGTACCAGTGTTTGTCAACCTTCCTAGTGCCACAACCCCTTAATACAGTTCCCCATGTTGTGGTGACCCCCAACCATAAAACTATTTTTGTTGCTACTTCATAACTTATTTATTTATTGTGTCATCAGCAACCAGACATTTGTATTACATTTTTATGAAAAACAAACAAACAGACAAAACACAAAATTTGCAAGCTTGGTAGTTGATTAAATGTCCTTTGACCAGTATCTGGCCACTTGGAGTGCCTCTGGTGTTGCTATAAGAAGGTCCTCCATCGTGCATGAGGCAGGGCTCAGGTTGCATTGCAGCAGGTGGTCTGTGGTTTGCTCCTCTCTGCACTCGCATGTCGTGGATTCCACTTTGTAGCCTCATTTCTTAAGATTGGCTCTGCATCTCGTGGTGCCAGAGTGCAGTCTGTTCAGCGTCTTCCAAGTCGCCCAGTTTTCTGTGTGCTCAGAGGGGAGTCTCTCATTTGGTATCAGCCACTGATTGAGGTTCTGGGTTTGAGCCTGCCACTTTTGGACTCTCACTTGCTGAGGTGTTCCAGCTAGTGTCTCTGTAGATCTTAGAAAACTATTTCTTGATTTAAGTTGTTGACGTGCTGGCTGATACCCAAACAGGGGGTGAGCTGGAGATGTCACTGCCTTGGTCCTTTCACTATTGGCTGCTACTTCCCGGCAGATGTCAGGTGGTGCGATAACGACTAGACGGTGTAATTTCTTTAGTGGTGTAGGGCGCAGACACCCCGTGATAATGCGGCATGTCTCATTAAGAGCCACATCCACTATTTTAGCATGGTGAGATGTGTTCCAGGCATGCATACTCAGCAGCAGAGTAGCATAGCACAAGGGCAGATGTCCTCACTGTGTCTGGTTGTGATCCCCAGGTTGTGCCAGTCAGCTTTCGTATGATAACTTCATAACTGTATTTTTGCTACTGATTTGACTTGTCATGTAAATATCTGATATACAGGATGTATTTTCATTCACTGGACCAAATCTGACACAAATAACCGATATGCCCAAATTTGGATACTGGTCGGGTTGGTGGGGGAGGGGTTGATTTTGTCATTTGGGATTTATAGTTAACCTACAATCAAAAAGTATTCTAATATCCGCCAACTATGGAATTGAACCAGACTTGGCACACAATGTACAGTAGAACCACATATTACATGAGGAATCGATTCCAGGACCATTTAGGTAAAACAATCTTCACGTATATTATGAAATCTTATTTTTCTTACCTGAAATGAACAAAGCCTTGGGCTTCTCACTAAAGCACACCACAGAACCATGCAGGGGGATCTAGCAATACATAGAGAAGTATTCTTGACCTGCAGCACAATTCTACAGCCAACTTCCAAAGGAATTTATGGAGGAAGCTTATCATAGAATCACACTGGAGGCCCACAGAGAACACTTCTCTAGGCAGTGCTATGTTCTCCTGCATGTTTCTGTAGTATTCCAAGCTTTTCACACATAACTGAAATCACATTCAATACGCTTGCGCAATAAGCAAACCTACTGCACATCCATGGCGGGTTGAAATGGGGGATCATGATGTCGTTGACCCACTGTATTTATATTTAATTGGAAGAATGAAACATGCTATGGATGTTTGAGTTCTGACAGATTACAGCAAAGTCTAGTGTTCTGTCACGCACTGGGCCTGTAATAATTGTCTTTTGAAATAGGACGTGCACCTTGTGCCTAGCGGGGAGCCAGGGCGCCACAAAAGAGGCCCTCAAGGATTTCCCTGAAAAAATAGTCTTTAGATGGCTTGAAAGGTTAAACAAAGTCCTTTATTACTGAACAAATTAAACAGATATTTCTCAAATCTTCAATGAGTCAAACAAATGCTTCAAGGCTTTAAATCAACTGGTGGCTTCCTTAATCTTGTCCACAAGGGACAGGCAACTGTCTTCGTTAATTGTTCTTATACTTTGAGAGGAAAACCCTTTTCTAACCTCTCCCAGGCTGTCTGTTATCTAAGTTTTGTTAGTGTGGGATCTACAACCGATTCCAAACTGTGTCTTGGTAGCGAGTAAACCTACCAGACAAAGCTTGTAGATTCTCCAGCTGGAGTTCTTTGGGTCTGTAAAGCTGTTTTCCCTCTGGAATTTCTTTGAGACTTTAGGGCTGTTTCCCTCAGATGCTGTAAGGTTGAGAGGCTGCAAGCTCCCAGTCAGAGCTTTGGGAATTTTCCCCCAGAATGGCTTTAGAAATAAAGCTTTTCTGCAGGTGAAGCTTGTCCACGTCCTCTAACTTAGCTTTCCGCACTAAGACTAACTAAAGATGGCCCCCTCTTCCCTTCCCATCTCTCTGGGAGAAGGGGCAGATCCAAACTTAACAATGATAGACAGGTGGCTTGTCCTATGACTGCAAACCAAAGGAAGCCACCTTTTTGCAGAATCCCTGAAACTTTGGAATGCATGCAAACACTTAATAGACTTTGAGCTCCTGGTACAGACGTACCTGCACATCTAGCATTCCAATTCTCTATTTCCAGCATTCTACTAATGTACACAGCAGCAAAAGCGTAAAATCAGAAACTAAGAACAAGGGCCAAGTGAGGGAAGAATTACGTTGAAGAAAAGCAATTTGCATAGGGAAAGAAAATGTTAAAGCTCCTTGTGATTTCAAGTTATGTTAAACGTGTATGAAACATTATGTGCCATGTTCCAAAATATCTTGACATATTCTGCTGGTATGACAGAATATTGAAATAAGACACAAACAAGTAAGGAACACTCAGTTTGGAAACAGTGCTTGTTCTCCATTGGGAAGTTTATTTGTGAGTCATAGCCTTTTGCTGATCAATTGCTGCCGTCGGATGCAATCTCCAAGAATTCTATATAAAGTTGGCTGAGGTGCTTGTTCAGGAGGAAAGCTTAGGTCACCAAGTGAAATCACCCAGTATGATGTTATTAAATAAACTGTTAAATTCAATTTATTATCAGATTCCATTCATGAACCTTTGCTGTGCGGTTGTTGTGTGCCTTCGTCATTTCCAACCTATGCTGACCCTAAAGAGCACCTATCCCAGGGTTGTTGTTGTGGTTTTTTTGTTTTTTGTTTTTGTAAGACTTGTTCAGAAGATATTTACCATTGCCCTCCTCTGGCACCGAGAAGGTATGACTTACCCCAGCTTACATAATGGATTTTTTAGCAGCGAACTGAGGATTCAAACCCTGTTCTGCAGACTCATAGGACGCTTCCAGACAGTGTCAAAATGCAGGGTTTTTTTTTTAAAGGGCAAAAAATCCTGGGATCTGACAACAAATCCACACACAGACCTGTCAGTCCCAGGAAATGCTCGCCCACCATCCTCATATCTTCCTTTGAAGTGGATCAAGATGGAGAGAAGAAAAGGGACATCCAGAAGGTTTTTTTAAAAAAAAAACAAAAAAAACAATTCTCTCAGAAATGCACTGGACCTTATATGCACACATGCGAATATCTTAATGTACACACAAGCAGATATCGTTCCTCACCCAATTCTAAATTCAAGCCCTATTTAATACTGTATTATAAAGAGCAAAAGAAATTTCTTTCTAATTGTGCTTCCCTTGAGCCACCTGTGTGTCGGTGGCTCCATTTTATGGCAGCCCAATCAGCTGTTTCAGGCCTTTAAAAAACACACATGCACACAGGAGGAAGAAAAAAGAGCACGTGTTTTGCATGACTGCAGGTATATACAGTATATACAGGTGCCCCCGATGGAGCAGTGGGTTAAACCTCTGGGCCGGCAGGACTGAAGACCAACAGGTCGCAGGTTCGAATCTGGGGAGAGGTGGATGAGCTCCCTCTATCAGCTCCAGCTCCTCATGCGGGGACATGAGAGAAGCCTCCCACAAGGATGATAAAAACATCAAATCATCCAGGCGTCCCCAGGGGAATATCCTTGCAGACGGCCAATTCTCTCACACCAGAAGCGACTTGCAGTTTCTCAAGTTGCTCCTGACATGACAAAAAAAAAGAGGTATATACAGTAATGCGAAGGTGCACATTTTTTGGGAAGAATCGGTTTTTAAGTGCACCTTTTTAACACATGCTTTTCAGCTGTGAATCTGATTTTAGCCATGTGTAGAAGAGCCCATAGTAAAACATTCAAAAAATTACAGACTTCCCCTTTAGTAGTTACCAAGAAGTCTCTGAAAAGCCATCAAATAGGACATGAGAGGAGTAACATTATTTTGTTCTGTTGCACCTCCAACAACTGGCAATTCAGTGATACGCTGCTTTCAAAATGTTGGCTTCCACAAAGTCATTGTGACTAAAAGCCATTAACTGGTAACCAAATCACCATCACCAAAACTCAAAAGAGTGGGTCCAAATATACCACAAGATTTCAGCTCAAAACTTTTCTTTGCTCTTGCTATAAGTTTTTAAGTCATGGCTGATTTATGTGAACATATCAAAGGTATTTTGTGAGCAAGATTTCTTCAGAGATTATTTGTGTTTGGCATCTTCTGAGACTGGGAGTGTGCATGTTGACCAGGAGTACTTGGGGCCCATCCAGACAGGGCCTAAAATGTGTGAGCTCTCGTGCTTTTACCGGAGGCATCCAAATAATGCCTCCAGTAAAAGAGGAATAATTTGTGACAAAGCAGGAAAACCCCACTTTGTCATGAATTATTTTGATACTCCATTAGACCCGGGTCTTCCTGAAAGGTCTGGGTCTAATGGAGTATGGTTCCTGTGGGGACAGACTACCGGGTGTCCAATTACAGCCCAATTCTCTTATTCGGGCCCCATGGGCCCTGAGAAGAGGAAACTCACCCCTTCCCAAATCTACCCTAAAACCTTTGAAATAAAATAAACACTTACTGTGCTGCCATTAAGCCTCTCTGGATGCTCCTGTCGCATACCAATGTTGCACTAGGAGGCAAGGGGAATCGCTCCTACCCCACTGACCCTGCATCCTGGCGCAACACTGGTATGTGCCAGGAGCCTTCAGAGAGGCATCATGGTGTCCTAATAAGTTTTAAATTTTATTTAAAGGGGTATTTTTTTTTGGAGGGGTGATATGGGTTGTCCCCATTCAAGCACAATAGTTACTCCACTGCAATGGGGAAAAGTGACAGGAAAGTTGACTTTTGGGTGCAACATGGGTGAAAACAGGTTACTTTAACTTGCAGTCTGAAAATGCCTTTAGTGAGTTTCCATGAWTAAGCAGGGTTTTGAACCCTGGTCCTCCAGAGCTCTTTCAAGTTTTCATGCTGTCTTCCATYCATCAAAAATTAAAATTACTTACACTCAGTTAATCAYCTCATTGGTTAACTACTGCTTAACCAAGTAGGAATTCTTTCACCAGTCTTTGTGTGTTTGTCAGGAGCGACTTGAGAAACTGCAAGTCTCTTCTGTTGTGAGAGAATAGTCCGTCTGCAAGGACGTTGCCCAGGGGATGCCTGGATGTTTTGATGTTTTACTATCCTTGTGGGAGGCTTCTCTCATGTCCCTGCATGGGGAGCTGCATGGGGAGCTGGAGAGGAAGCTCAACCCCKTTTCCCCAGATTCTAACCTCTGACGTGTTGGTCATCAGTCCTGCCAGCACAAGGGTTTAACCCATTGCGCCACCAGGGGCTCCTTTCATCTAATGGAAACCCAACAAAAAAGCAAGTTTTTACAAACAGTATGTTTATCTTTATAGTTCTTCAAAACAGACATGCATTGCATAACCACCCCCTCAACCCAAACACTCACCTTTCCGAACCATGATTTTGAAACCAGCTGTAGGTATTATGCATGAAGTTTAATTGAGTTCCATGTCTTATCTGTGAGAGAAGAAGAACATAAATAAAGTTGTCACCGAACAGTTAGATAAAGTGTATTTGGTACTGTAAAATCTAACAGGGATTGATTAGGTGGAGGATAAGTTTGTCCATAATTATAGGTGACGAAGAACCTTATATCAATACTGGGAAGGGGACAGTTTTTCACCATATTTATGGACAGAATGTCAGATCAGGATCATTCAGAGCAGATAGGTGAACTCTATTTTCCAACATCTCAGAACACTTTCACATAGGACTTAAATGCCCGTCGAAGCAGGTTTAAATGTCATCCCAATAACAAGCCATCCCAAAGTCCCCCAAAATAAGCACTTAATAGTTTAAAAAACTTACCCAGCCACCATTATCTTCCTCCTCACACCCAGGAAGATGGTGGCTGAGGAGGAAAATCCTACAAATTATTCAAGTCAAGTATCCCTGATCTCCACCAGCAGAAGTCCAAGATCCCTGCTCATGTTATCCAAAATATGGATCACAAGCAACCCCAAAGGGTCTATATAACTAGGAAATATCACACTAAGTTCTAACAAAACTCATCTTCTCATACCATGCTATTTTCGTCCTCTCATATATTTTTTTGCATGTGTTTACACATACTGAAAAGGTTGCTCTTTTCAACTGTCTGGCCTTCTCATTTAGCTTCAGATCTAAAAGTCAAACTGATACCTTCTTAACCTGTGCTTAATTGGTTTTAAGAGCTGAGAATAACCTTGCTGGCCTCTTTCTTTTCTGTTTCTTCTTTGCAACCTACCATTAGAAGCTGATTGCTAATGATAATACTTAAAGAAGAAAGAACCAATCATGTCAATGGGAGCTTCTTTGAAAAAATATTTAGAGAAACATTATGTTAATAAGATAGGGAAATGTAAACAGCTGGCCCTCCACATTCACAGATTCTACATCTACAGCTTGAAACCTCCACCCCCGCATGTTAATTTGCCATTTTATATATAAGGGACACCATTGTACTAGAGCACTGTAAATAGTGGGACCTGAGCATCCACAAATTTTGATATAGAATCATAGAGATGGAAGAGACCTCATGGGCCATCCAGTCCAACTTCCTGCCAAGAAGCAGGAAAATTGCATTCAAAGCACCCCTGACAGATGGCCATCCAGCCTCTGTTTAAAAGCCTCCAAAGAAGGAGACTCTACCACACTCCAGGGCAGAGAGTTCCACTGCTGAGCAGTTCTCATAGTCAGGAAGTCTTCCTAATGTTCAGATGGAATCTACTGTAGTTTGAAGCCATTGTTCTATCATGTCTCCTCTCAGCCTTCTCTTCTTCAGGCTAAACATGCCCAGCTCTTTAAGCTTCAGGGAGTTCTGGAACCAAATCCCAGGAGATACCAATTCTGATTGTTTTCTTAATCAAACAAAGAGTTCTGCTGGATTTAACACTGTGGGAGAGTGAGATAGAAAGCTCATTGACTTGCCCTTCCCTGCTGAATTCAAAGGGGAACCTTTATATTTCCACTGGGGAAGCATTCACCCTTCCCAGAATTAAGTTGTTTAATTTCCTGCTGCCACTGCATGCTTTCTTTTCCCTTGAGCTATCTAGCATTGAGT
The DNA here is from genome assembly GCF_025583915.1 of Anolis sagrei ordinatus. NCBI lineage: Eukaryota > Metazoa > Chordata > Lepidosauria > Squamata > Anolidae > Anolis > Anolis sagrei. The sequence goes on along the minus strand of NW_026847438.1, from coordinate 237,013,498 downwards.
TGAGATATCTAGTAGGCCTGGGTAACAATGGAAAAATTTGTTTCTAAAATCGATTCGTTTTTTGGGGGGTTTTGCGTTTCGTTATTTAAAATAATTACAAAATTTTCCTTAAAAAAAGTTCGATATTTACGAAATTTCGTAAATGGTAAAAAAATTACAAAACAATAACAAAACAATAACGAATCGATTCGTTAATGGCGGCCGCGATCGCGCAATACGCTAAAAAAACTTCTGAAGCTTCCCTCTCCCTCTGTTGTTGACTGTTGGTGTGATATTATAATTTTTTTTCGCTAATTAAACAAAAAACAACTATAAAACTTGCCCCAGACGTGCGGAAATAATAACGAAACGACCTCAAACCAATAACGAAACGAATACATAACAAAATACGAAGCATTTGCAAAACGTATTTAAAAATTCATTTCGTTTTTAAGTTGCTCCAGAATAGTTCGTTATCGCTTCGTTATTAAAAAATTAACGAATTTTTAACGAATTACGAATTAACGAAACGAAACCGCCCAGCCCTACTATCTAGCATTGAGTATTCCACTGAAAAACCATGGCTGACATATTGTGTGGGATGTTCATCTTTGTAAATGACCTTACTTTTGCATAAAATTGAACCAAACAGTTTTGCATTGCCTGTTTTCATGTAGTGGCTTCCACAACATTACAGGCTTTCATCGTGCAATGAACTTACGGTTTTAAATTTTACACTTCTGATGAGAAATCATCGATAAGGCTTACTGAAAAAGCAGGCATATCCTCTGACTCAGTTCTCAAGGTCTTCCTGAGAGGTATCTGAAAGTCTGTATCTTCTCCTATGAGTCTGCCCAAATCCTGGTCTTCAGGGGAGGCCTTTATCTCCATCCCGTTATTTAATGAATTAATTAACTGAAATATTTATTTTATCATGATGATCCAAAGGTAGTATCCAATATAAACAATTTAAAACACTTCCTGATTAAATGCATCCATACATGAAAGAAGAATAACACATTTCAGACAAAATAACAGTTAAAACTACTCCAAGAACTCCAGAGTTCAAAGCTATGCATTGTACTCTTTGAAGTAAATGAGCCCACGTGGGCTTTAATTCTATTCTATGGTGTGTCTCATTACCAAAAACAAAACAACATTGGCAACTGGTGATACTGTGATATCTGCCAGCCATAAATACTCAAACTTTGGGTTGCCACTGAGCCTTTCATACTATTCAAATATTCATAATATTGCTGAGGAATTCTGCAAGGTTCTGAATATTAGTAACTGTATGTGAATAGAATCTTACTGGATTAAAACCTACTTGCTGTGCAACTATACTGTAGAATTAAAGTGGTTTGTGCACTGGATACATTTTTGCTTGAACTGTGATTATGTAAAATCACATATTTTACCAAACACTATGAAATTACATCATGTCTGGTTCCATACAGTTGTGTTGGAGAATCTAGAGGTTCTTAGAAAGCTATCCTAGGAGAGTTGTGTTGCAGCATTTAAAGATTCCTAGAGCGACATCCTCTCTAAAAGTCTTCCAACACAACTCTGTGCTAATTTATGGGAGAAGAATATTATAATGTTGCTTGGAGAACCTAGAAAATGCCCAGGAAATGCCCACATTTTCCCGCATTAGCTAAATGAAACCAAGAATATGTGTTACATGGCTACAGGGATTTTACTGTACCAATTTGGCTATAAACGAGTCCTTACATGGTAAAAACCATGTTCATCACCTTTGGTCCTCTAAATGTTCTGAATTCCATCTTCCAGAATCTCTGAGCATTGTTTGTGCTGACTGAGCCAGGGCTTCTCGGGGGTGGAGATTTAAAATATCTGGATAGCCACTGGTAGAAAATGTTCTGGGCCATTGTCTATCTATGAGAAAATTTACATACATCACGGAGCAGGACAATTGGACATTGCCCTGTGTTAAATGATATTGTGCCCCAGCTCCTGTGCTCTCATCAGACGTAACCGTGCTGGGAAATATTGGTAATGATGGATAAGTTGTCTTTCTGGGAAGCTTGTCTGGTATTGTAAATGATCTCACCAAAGAAGCCTTTGTACATTTCCAATCAACTCCAGAGTTCTCATTACTTACTGTCAAATAATTCTTAAACCAGGTTTCTGACTTCTTACAGAAAGAGCCTTTGCACTAAATTTATCTCAGAGATGACAGGGCTTTTATCAGTACAATGGCTAATTGCCTGAAATAACGGCATACAGGAAAAGTAACCTCTGACAGAATGAATCTGATTAAATTAAGGACCAAGGCCATGTGGAGAAAAAAAGGCTATATCAGAGAAACTCATATAACTTTCCCGAAACTTAGAATTGCAATCTTTGGGAAGAACAACCTCTCAACTCTACCATTTTCCAAGGCCCATTTTGTGTGGACCTTACTGCCCTCTTCCATAGTGCTCTTTCCACCAAAGTGATGCTTCTGGACTATTTGAATGCCTGGGCAGTGGCTCTTTGGTGCTTTCCCACCAAAGGAGCTTTGATAAAGTAGAAGGATTCAGTAATTCTTTTAGGTTCTCCTGAGACAGACTAAGCTCTCATCTTTCACCGCTCTACTCAGATAAGGAGACTGTTCCTTTTTTCATAAGAGTTAAGGTAGAATAGTCGCACTAATCCATGGATAAGTCAACTCAGTTTTTTTGGTCAATTTTTTACTAAAATTTCAAGACTTATGCATGAGTATAAATAGGACCTTTTGCATAGAATCATAGAATCAAAGAGTTGGAAGAGACCTCATAGGCCATCCAGTCCAACCCCCTGCCAAGAAACAGGAATATTGCATTCAAATCACCCCCGACAGATGGCCATCCAGCCTATTGTATTTGACTGTACTGCTTTACTGGGGGAAAATCAGGATTATCATAATTGTCACCTCCTCCTCCTCCTCCTCCTCCTCCTTCTTCTGTTTCATTATCATCTTCCCCTTCCTCTTTTTCTTAAGACATCTGGGTGATGTTTGCACTTTACAGAACAAAGAATGTTTGTACACTGTTTTGATAAACCAGCTTGATTTGTTGAGTCATACAAAATGTTCACTTACACTGGTTACTGCCCTCTGGTCAATTCATCTTTTCCAGAATATCTGAAGAAAGTAGAACATGTCCAGATGAGGTCAATCAAGATGGAAAAGAGCATAAAAGCCAACTCTATATGGAACATCCCTTATAGTATGCTTAAAACTAGAGAAGGGAAGAATGAGTAGAAATATGTCTGTCATTATTACATTTCAGGAAGGCTATCATGTAGAAACACACTGTATTTCTAGGCACCAAGATTACTGCAGACGCAGACAGGAAATCAGAAGATGTTTACTTCTTCGGAGGAGAGCAAAGACCAATCTCGATAAGATAGTGAAGAGTTGAGACATCACACTGGCAATGAAGATCCGCAAAGTTCAAGCAATGGTATTCCCTGTAGTAACCTATGGATGTGAGAGCTGGACCATAAGGAAGGTAGATGCTTTTGAACTGTGGTATTGGAGGAAAATTCTGTGAGTGCCTTGGACCAGAAGAAGATCCAACCAGTCCATACTTCAAGAAAGAAAGCCCGACTGCTCAGTGGAAGGAAGGATATTAGAGGCAAAGATGAAGTACTTTGGCCACATATTAAGACAGGAAAGCTTAGATAAGACAGTGCTGCTGGGGAAAATGGAAGGAAAAGGGAAGAGGGGCTGACCAAGGGCAAGATGGATTAATAGTATCCTTAAAGTAACTGGCTTGACTCTGAAGGAGCTGGGGGTGGTGACAGCCAACAGGGAGCTTTGGCGTGGGCTGGTCCATGAGGTCACAAAGAGTTGGAAGTGACTGAACGAATACACAACAATCATGTAGAAAATGAGAAAGCTTCTTTCTTGCTCATTCCATCCATTGGTCTAATCCATTGAACCTAAATCAACGGATTCCAGTGACACAAATAGAAAATAAAACAGACAACTCTGCATCTGTATGCTTTTCCATTGTGCCCTGCCTCATGTACAAAAGAGGAATTGTTGGAGGCTACAGACAATGCCGTTGCTGGTCAAAAGATATTTAGCCGCCTGCACACTTTCTATTTTTATCATTTTTATACTAATTAATGCAAATCTTTTGATACAAAATAAAAAATAAATAGCAAATTCTGACTGAACATTTGGAAGAACTTCTGACAGTAAGAGATGTTTGACAGAGGAACTGACTTCTTCACAAAGCTGTGATTTCTCATTTGCCATGGATTTTCAAAGAGAAGTTGGATAGCAACCTCCCAGGTGTGTTTCACCTGTGGAGGTGGACTAGGTGGTGGACTAGGTGGACTAAGGAACTTTCCAAAGCTATAACTTCTTTGGTGTAGCATTACAACCATTCTAAATCTTGCAAATTTACTCCCTTTTTATTATAAATCCCATCCAACATATCTGGTGACCTTCTCTGGGAGCCATAGTCTGAGACTTCCTGAGCTCTGCCTTGCACCCTGTTTTTAATCACTTCAAGAGAGAAAGTGGCATTGATTTGAAACTAAATGCCCAGAAAGATCTAATTTTGCCCACACTTCCCCTACACACAAGGACCACATTCCACTGCTACCATCATTTATATAAATCAAGGTTCCATAAATACCATTAAATGAGAACACGAAACAGTGAAGACAATAAGTTCCTTCAAGTTCCCTTTATAGAATATCATACAGACACAAATCAGAAATACAGTAGAACAAAATTATGACGGTAAAAAGTATTAGACTGTGGGAAAAAAATTGAGACAAGCCTCCAAACACATTCCCTTTGTCTAATATGCATGTAATATTAATAGGGAGTATTATGACATTGTTGCCATGACAACCCCCACAAGTTTGATGTGAGGACTTCATCACACAATCAAAGCAGAAGGGATGTTAAAAAAATAATGGGAACTTTGTTGGCAAACAATGTTCAATTATCATTCCATAGGACAATGTAGTGGACGTATGATACGTTTTTAAAGAAATATGTTATTTTTGTGCTAGCAGGCAAGAAGTCTATTCATCTACATTATGAATTTTCTTCTTTCTTTCCTAGTTATAAAAAAGCAGATTTCTTAAAAGATTTAGAGATTTGGTGGGATTTAGTACAAAATATAGTATGACCTCTTTATTCATAGACTCAATATACACAGTTTCGCTTAACTTTTGTTGTTCATTCGTTAGAATCATAGAATCATAGAATCATGTTGTTGTTCATTCGTTCAGTCGTCTCCGACTCTTCGTGACCTCATGGACCAGCCCACGCCAGAGCTCCCTGTCGGCCGTCACCACCCCCAGCTCCTTCAAGGTCAGTCCAGTCACTTCAAGGTTGTCATCCATCCATCTTGCCCTTGGTCTGCCCCTCTTCCTTTTGCCTTCCACTTTCCCCAGCATAATATTCATCAAACTGTCTCATAGAATCATAGAATCAAAGAGTTGGAAGAGACCTCATGGGCCATCCAGTCCAACCCCCTGCCAAGAAGCAGGAATACTGCATTCAAATCACCCCTGACAGATGGCCATCCAGCCTCTGTTTAAAAGCTTCCAAAGAAGGAGCCTCCACCACACTCCAGGGCAGAGAGTTCCACTGCTGAACGGCTCTCACAGTCAGGAAGTTCTTCCTCATGTTAAGATGGAATCTCCTTTCTTGTAGTTTGAAGCCATTGTTTCGCGTCCTAGTCTCCAAGGAAGCAGAAAACAAGCTTGCTCCCTCCTCCCTGTGGCTTCCTCTCACATATTTATACATGGCTATCATATCTCCTCTCAGCCTTCTCTTCTTCAGGCTAAACATGCCCAGCTCCTTAAGCCGCTCCTCATAGGGCTTGTTCTCCAGACCCTTGATCATTTTAGTCGCCCTCCTCTGGACACATTCCAGCTTGTCAATATCTCTCTTCAATTGTGGTGCCCAGAATTGGACACAATATTCCAGGTGTGGTCTAACCAAAGTGGAATAGAGGGGTAGCATTACTTCCCTGGATCTAGACACTATGCTCCTATTGATGCAGGCCAAAATCCCATTGGCTTTTTTTGCCGCCACATCACATTGTTGGCTCATGTTTAACTTGTTGTCCACGAGGACTCCAAGATCTTTTTCACACGCACTGCTCTCGAGCGAGGCGTCCCCCATTTTGTATCTTTGCATTTTGTTTTTCCTGCCAAAGTGAAGTTGTTGAGTCATTTCTGACTCTTCGTGACTTCATGGACCAGTCCACACTAGAGCTCCCTGTCGGTCGTCACTACCCCCAGCTCCTTCAAGGTTCACTTAACTACAATCCAAAAAATATAATACCCAGAAGTGTTTGTACACTTCTCAAAGCTCCATTCCACACAGCTGTATAAAATCCACATTGAACTGGATTATATGGCAGTGTGAACTCAGATAATCCAGTTCAAAGCAGATATTGTGGATTATCTGCCTTGATATTCTGGGTTATATGCTGTGCGGAAGGGCTCTGAATCCACCAGTGCTATTCTATGGCATACTAATGCTCCAAATGGAGACCAAACAAAGGATTTGCTATTATTGATGGTTTCAGGTGTCAACGAGGGGTCTTGAATTGTACACCTGTGCTGGTACGTCTGTACCAGGAGCTCCAACTTTATTTTCTTTCTATTAAGTGTTTGCATGCAGGGATTCTGCAAAAAGATGGCTTCCTTTGGTTTGCAGTCATAGGGCAAGCCACTTGTCTATCATTGTTAAGTTTGGATCCGCCCCTTCTCCCAGGGAGATGGGAAGGGAAGAGGGAGCCATTTTTAGTTAGTCTTAGTGAGGAAAGCTAAGTTAGAGGACGTGGACAAGCTTCACCTGCACAAAAACTTCATTTCTTAAGACCATCCAGGGAAACTGAAATCCAGGAAATTCCAGGGACATTCCGGAGGGAAAACAGCTTTACAGACCCAGAGAACTCCAGCTGGAGAATCTGGAAGCCTTTACTGGTAGGTCTACTCGGTGCTCAAGACGCAGTTTGAATCCAGTAGTAGGACCCACATCAGTAAGGATTAGATTATAGTCAGCCTGGAAGAGGTTAAAAAAGGGTTTTCCTCTAAAGTAAAGGAACAGTTAATGAAGATAGTTTCCTATCCCTTGTGGACAAGATTAAGGAAGCCACCACTTAATTCAAAGCCTTGAAGCATTTGTTTGACCCATGGAAGATTTGAGAAATATCTGTTGGATTTGTTCAATAATAAAGGACTTTGTTACATCATTAAAGACTCTAAAGACTATCTCTACAGGAAAATCCTTAAAGGCCTCTTTCGAGGCACCCTGGCTTCCCGCTGGGCACAAGGTGCATGTCCTATTTCAAAAGTCAATTATTACAGGCCCAGCGCGTGACAGAACAACACCCCAAAAATATATAGTTTACACTCCATTTTTTCACTTTTGAATTCTGTTTCTAGCAACTGAACTAAGTCAAGGGCAAAGGGGAAAAGTTGGAGGAAGAGAGAAGAACTGGACCATTTTAAAAGCAATGGGAAAATGGGATGACAAAGGAGTAATGGGGACTGACCCTGCAAACTGGGACAAATGGAGGGTACATCAATGGCCCCTTCTACATTGTCCTTATATCCTAGGATCTGATCCCAGGTTATCTGCTTTGAACTGGATTATATCAGTCTCCACTGTCATATAATCTGGGATAAGCAGATAATCTGGGATCCAATCTTGGAATAGAAGGACAGTGCAGAAGGGGCCATTGTTGTAGCTTCTCCATCAGGCTACTTGCATCCATCATATATCAGAACTTGATAATAAAAAGCCGGTAATGGAAGACTAAATCAAGACAAAATTAAATGTAAGCAGCAGATTGTCAATATGCCATATGCAATTTTCTAGTTATATAAAAATGTCAGAAGGTTTTCTGGAGAGAAAAACAAATAATTTCTCCTCTTCACAAATGTATTATTGGACTCGCTGAAGATTGCATTCAACAGCTGTCATCCACCAGCTTTTGCATCCCACACTAAATTCAAATTATTTATTACTGAGGCTTTCTTTAAAAAAAAAATCAGAGATTTATCAAAATACTAGAATTACTTGGAAATACAGACACCGTAGGAACACAATACAGTGAGTCCTTGGTATCTACTGGGTTTTGGTTCAGGATGCTCAAATCCCATTATTTGCAAATGGGGTTGCAAAAAAGGTGCCCCTTATATAAACACAGTGAAATCAAGGTTTCTTTTATGATTTTAAAAACATATTTTATTATGTTATAAACAGTGGATGTGGCTCTTAATGAGACATGCCGCATTATCACGGGGTGTCTGCGCCCTACACCACTAGAGAAATTACACTGTCTAGCCGGTATTGCACCACCTGACATCCGCCGGGAAGTAGCAGCCAATAGTGAAAGGACCAAGGCAGAGACATCTCCAGCTCATCCCCTGTTTGGGTATCAGCCAGCACATCAACGACTTAAATCTAGAAATAGTTTTCTAAGATCTACAGAGACACTCGCTGGAACACCTCAGCAAGCGAGAGTCCAAAAGTGGCAGGCTCAAACCCAGAACCTCAACCAATGGCTAATACCAAATGAGAGACTCCCTCCTGGGCACACAGAGGACTGGGCGACTTGGAAGGCGCTGAACAGAGTGAGTGCGGAGAGGAGCAAACCACTGACCACCTGCTGCAATGCAACCTGAGCCCTGCCACATGCACCATGGAGGACCTTCTTGCAGCAACACCAGAAGCACTCCAAGTGGCCAGATACTGGTCAAAGGACATTTAATCAACTACCAAACTCACAAATTTTGTATTCTGTATTTTGTATTTTTGTATTTTGTCTGTTTGTTTGCTTTATTCTGTTAGAAATGTAATATAACTGACTGGTTGCTGATGACTCGATAAATAAATAAATGTTATAAACACCAATCAATAAGCCAAATTCTAAGTGTTACACGTATAAAACCTGAGTAATTCAACAAATATTAAAGACATTATGCTAATTTACACAAGTGTGGATTATATTTTTCCCACCCTCCCTCCCTCCCTCTCTCTCCTCAACCACAGTATATTTCTACTAATCTTGCATGTCCAGCCACTGATAGAGTCTTTGTATTTTTTTCTTTGATGTAATTGTTAGCTCCTCCAACGATGTGATTTTATGATTTTTTATTTTAATGTTTTGAATTTGTGGATGGATAAAATCTATGGATATGGGAAGGCTGATTGTAGAAAGATGCGAAAATAACAGACCATCTTGCTTTTAAGCCTCAATCTGGGCTGAATGCATGCATGAAATTCTGCAATCTGGAAATTTTAATCTCTAAATTCTCCTCTAATAGTTTGTGCGAATCAAACAATTTTTCACAGACTCTTTCCACACTCAAACACAGGGGAATTCCAGACAAGAAACAATCAGAGGCAGCTAATCACCTCTCCACAAAGGATTCCCCCTGGCAGTAACAAGTCCCACCTAAAAACTGTCAGGCCATCAAATGCTAATCAAGGTGGCCAATTGAAACATTCGCACCTAGCTCCAACAGACAAGAGTTCTTTCTCCCACCCTGGACTTTCCACAGATATATAAACCCAATTTTCCTAGTTTCCAACAGACCTCACAACCTCTGAGGATGCCAGGCGAAATGTCAGGAGAGAATGCTTCTAGAACATGGCCCTACAGCCCAAAAAACCTACAACAACCTCCAAAAAAAGATGCCTTCCTCTTCCTCCTTTTCTTTTTCCTCCTCTTTTTCTTCCATTTCCCCTTCCTTCCTTTCTTCCTTCCTGCCTTCATTCCTTCCTCTACTTTCTCTTTTTATTCTTTCTCTCCCTTCTTCCTCCACATCTTCTTTTTCCTCCTCCTTTCTCCTTCTTCCTCTTCTTCTTCCTCCTCCTCCTCTGTTCTCTTCTGTTTTCCCTTCCTTCCGTTTTCCCACCCTTCCTTCTTCTACTTTCTCCTCCTCTTCTTTTTTCTCTCCCTGTGTCTTGAAGAGACTCTCTGTTGTGAATCTCCCTTCAGCCTCGCATGCTCTCCCTTCTTCCTTCATGTCTTCTTTTCCCTCTTCCTTTCTCATTCTTTTTATACTTCTTCTACTTCCTCCTCTTCTTCCTCTTTTCTGTTTTTCCTTCCTTCCTTCTTCTCCTTTCTCCTCCTCTTCTTTTTCTCCCTTCTTCCTCCATGTCTGCTTTTTCCTCCTCCTTTCTCCTTCTTCCTCTCATTCTTTTCTTCTTCCTCCTCTTCTTTTCCATTTTCCCTTCCTTCCTTCTTCTACTTTCTCCGCCTCTTCTTTCTCTCCCTTCTTCCTCCATGTCTTCTTTCCCCCTTCCTTTCTCCTTCTTCTTCTTCCCCTTCTTCCGCCTCCCCTTTTCTCTTCTGTTTTCCCTTCCTTCTTTCTTCTACTTTCTCCTCCTCTTCTTCTTTCTCTCCCTTCTTTCCCTGTGTCTTCTTTTCTTCCTCCTTTCTCCTTCTTCCTTCTCTTATTCTTCCTACTCTTTTCTCTTCCGTTTTCCCATCCTTCCTTCTTCTACTTTCTCCTCTTCTTTTCTCTCTCTGTGTCATGAAGAGACCCTCTGTTGTGAGTCTTTCTGTTTCTAGCACTGATGCCCTGAGGACTAATAGCGTGAAGGACAATTAAAACAGAAACTCCAAGAAAGCTGAATTCATCCTACAGTTCTATTATACTCCTTTCATTTCCTTTAGTAGAAGCACTGCAGTAACAGCTCTCAAGACCAAATCAAATATCCTTAAGAGAAGGAGACTATATTGCTGAAGCATCCTGATTAGCAGTTATGACCTCATAAGCTTGATTTAATGCAATGCAATTTCTGTATTCGTGGAATCAGTAGCTGTGGTTATACTTACATGCATCTGACAAAAATATATTCTCTCTAGGCATTTTGTAGATCTTCCAGGCAATTCTATAGTCTGCTTCCACCTGACATTATATATACAGTCACGCTGTAGGACCTAGCAATGCCTAGTTAAGTTTTTCTCTAGATATTTTCTAGTTCCTCCAGAGTGACTCTATGGGCAACTTCTGGTTGAAGCTGTTCATTCAGTAGAGTTCAGAATTATCCATGGTTTTGCCGATCCATGCAAAGTCCTGGGATTTATCCTCATAGATACAGGGGTCATACTATATTTCAAAACTGCTGGGGATTCACATTTATGATCATGGATTACTGAAAACCTAAATCTGCAGAATGGCAGAATTCCAAATGATGTGCTTCCAAGGTGCTGCACATCAGGGCTCAGGGGAATTATGTGGGCAGTACTCCCATGTTGCAGGGTGCATTGAGACAAGCCATTGAGACAGGACAGCTACCTGTTTTTCAATGACTGAAGCAAAACTGCAAATTTCATTCTCATCAGATGACCCTGGGCAAGTCACACTCTCTCAGGCTCACAGGAAGGCAAAGGGCAACCCACTGTGCACAAATCTTGCCAAGAAAACTCCTTGATAGGTTCACCTTAGGGTCACTATAAATTGGAAATTACTTGAAGGCACACAGCAACAACAAGAAAGCTGTTTACTTGCTTTTAATGCAGCCACCCTTTGTAATGTTGAGATTGTAAAACCCATAAAACAAAATTATTACATTAATATATACCCATTTATCAGATTAGATAGTCTGCAGGTGTGTCCCTATATATAGCTATATAAAGAGCTGGGTTTGCAACAGGTGAAGAACCAGCTGTTTGTCTCTGTGCCTATTAGAAGGGATTTTGACTGCTTGTATGTGCCCTTCATAATTCATGAGGAGCTTCCAATTTTGTGTTAGGTTATTTATATCCACATTGAAAACTTCAAATGGAAAGTTACCCATAGCATCCCAGCAAATAGTGAAAGCTCGCTTCGCTTGGGTGAAATCATTACAAACACATCAGCACACGGACATCATGTTCCCATTGAGAAGTGTTGTTTATGTCTCATGTTTAATGGATTTAATTATTTTAATTTATAGTTATATGTTAGCATTTAGCTATTGTGATTTTTTTGTCTACATGTATGTTGGCATTGAATTTTTGCCATTAGTATGTTGTAAATCGCTCTGAGTCCCCCTGCTGGGGTGAGAAAGACGGTATATAAACATAGTAAATAAATAAATAAGTGCACTTCAGATGTTTCCATTCACATCTTTATGATAATAGTTTCTCTGGTGAAATATGAAATTGCGCCTATCCTACAGAGTGAGAAACAACAGGTTCTCATTGTTAGGAATCATAGAACCCTTGAACTTGAATGAGTCTATGTCCCTATCATGCAGAAAAGGCACTCCTAAAAGATGCCCATCTAACTTCTGTTTGAAAATCGTCAAAGAAGGAGTCTGCTACCCTCTGTTGCTGACCATTCCACTATCACTTTCCTGATGATAAGGGAGATCCACATTTTTATAACAGGAATCTGCCTGTGTTCTAGTATGGGGAGCATCAGAAGAGCAGCTTGCTCCATCTTTGAAATGAAATACCTTCAGATATTTCAAGATAACTATAATGTCACCTCTCCATCGCAGAGAACAGACTGCTCTCTGGTACCACAAGATGCAGAGCCAACCTTAAGAAATGGGGCCACAAAGTGGAATCCACGACATGCAAGTGTGGAGAAGAGCAAACCACAGACCACCGGCTGCAATGCAACTTGAGCCCTGCTACATGCACAATGGAGGACCTTCTTATAGTAACACCAGAGGCACTCCAAGTGGCCAGCTACTGGTCAAAGGATATTTAATCAACTACCAAGCTTGCAAACTTTGTGTTTTGTTTGTTTGTTTGTTAAAAAATGCAATACAACAGTTTGGCTTGCTCCTGACATGATAAATAAAAATAAATAACTTCTCAGTCTTTGCTTTTCCAAGCTAAACATACTAAAAGCCCTAAGTCATAGGGTCTAGTTTCCAGAACTCTGATCTTCTACGTAGGTTCCCCACTGTCATGATGTGTTTAAGATTGTCAGTACTGTTTTTGGCACACTGCATTGGATTAGAAAGTCCTTATGGTCTCTTCCTACTCAAGAAGTCTATGATCGATGTCCTTCTTAAAACAAAGTGCCATGAACCAGAATGGCTTTGATCTTCCATATATTGCATGTGTTTATACTTCAGCTCCCAGATTCCATCACTGTTGGCTGTGCTGGCAAAGGTTTTAAGACCACAGAGTTGGAAGAGACCAAAAAACCACCCAGTCCAATCCCCTGAATATCTAAACATAGCTATGGATGAGAACCTGTAATGGTGTCTAGGTCAGATGGGAACTTTTCCCCAGATGTTCAAAACTTCAACTTTGTGCAACCGCCGTAAGCCCTGGCAATAAGGAAGGGATTATGGGAGTCATAAACTAATGCATCTTGAAAGCAAGAGTATCTTCACCCATGACTGAGATGTAGACCTCAAGTTCAACCACTCATACTGTTAAACAGCAAGATGGGCAAGATCTCTAGATGAAGCCTTGGGGTGCATTGATGAATGAATACAGTTTGACATTACTTTAAATGCCCAGACTCAATGGTATGGAATCATAGGAGTTACGGTAGTTTTACAAGGTCTTCTCTGCCAAAGATTTCTGGTTTGTCACTGAACTACAACTCTAAGGTTTCTGCAGCATTTAGTCACTGCAGTTAAAGTGGTGTCAAACTGCATTAATTCGACAGGGTAGATGCTCTCTTTGAGAATTACTGCTACAGTATCCATCAGAAAGCTGAACAACCTGACTGACAATTTGAGGCATTTAACACAGAAATTGCCTTTTAATTTATGTGCAACAGCTTGTAATTGGTGTCCTGGCTAGCAATTTCTGACGATTTCACATAAATACTGGTGTAATGGCTAAATGATTTAAAATTGCTCTTCCTACAGAGCTATACTGAATGCTAAAAGTTAAATATTTAATATTCCATTGCATTTTCGTTTAAATGTATGGATCATCTAATGAATTGCTATTAGAGTTTTAAAAGGCTTTCTTCTCAAATGGGCTTGAATTGACAATACCTTTTAAAAACAGCAGCTCACAAGCTGAGTCAACCTCCTTTAAAATTAAGGACGAACCGTTGCACTATTCAAAGTGAATCATTACCCGATTCAAATAGGCACCCTAACTAATAATACAACCACCAGAGGAGTACATGGCTTTTTATTCCTTATTGTCATCCTATTCTTCAGTCAGTAAAGAATAGACTAAATCATTACAAAACATAGATTTAATTTTCAAATATACATAAAGTCTTTTTACTATTTAAATGGTAAAGAGACTTTAAATGGCAAAGGGACTTTATGGACACCCTGTATATTATACATGCAAAAACAGCATGGCTCTGATGATCATTTGTATGGAGGTAGAATATATCACTTGTAAAGAGTCAGCATGATGTAGATTAGACAGTAGATTGCTTGACTGGCATACGGAAAACAAGGCGCAAGTGTCTACTGAGTTTTGAAAATTTACTGGAAAATTCACCTCACATTTGCTAGGGCTAGGATGCTTCTACAGAAGTTGACCATAGAATTGTAGTGAAGGACTCTATATGGCTGTGGTTCCCAACCTTTTTTTGATCAGGGACCACTTTGACCGGGGACCACTCTCCAACATTAGTACCAAAAGGGTTACGAATCACTTTTTGGTCAACTTTAGATTCGGTTTGGTTTTTTGGGGTGCTGATACAGAAAATTACATTGGACAGATCACATCTGGTCTACTTTCTGATACAGAACATATGCCGTCCAGTAGTCACCATCTACTCGCCCACAGAAAACCACATTTAATAAACCTCAGCACTATAAGAGGGTTTTGCAAGACTAGTCGCTCTTGTTACAACAGTGTAGTAACGGTGAGGCCATGGGCCATATTTTAGTTTTTGCAAAACACTGGTGGTCTACAGACCAGAGGTTGGGAACCAATACTTTATGGTCAGCTTCTACAGAAATTAACCATAGAATTACACTGGAGAACCTACAAATGTCTAGAAGGAGGACCTAGAGATTCCTATAAAGAACATATTAATCAAATCATCCCCTGTTTGGGTATCAGCCAGCACATCAGTGACTTAAATCAAGAAATAGTTTTCTAAGATCTACAGAGACACTCGCTGGAACACCCCAGCAAGCGAGAGTCCAAAAGTGGCAGGCTCAAACCCAGAACCTCAACCAATGGCTGATACCAAATGAGAGACTCCCCCCTGGGCACACAGAGGACTGGGCGACTTGGAAGGCGTTGAACAGACTGCGCTCTGGCACCACGAGATGCAGAGCCAACCTCAAGAAATGGGGCCACAAAGTGGAATCCACAACATGTGAGTGTGGAGAAGAGCAAACCACTGACCACCTGCTGCAATGCACCCTGGGTCCTGCCACATGCACAATGGAGGACCTTCTTGCGGCAACACCAGGGGCACTCCAAGTGGCCAGATACTGGTCAAAGGACATTTAATCAACTACCAAACTCGCAAATTTTGTTTTTTTGTCTGTTTGTTTGTTTTGTTCTGTTAGAAATGTAATACAATTGACTGGTTACCCTGAAATGAGAAATAAAATCAAATCTGCAAAAATAAAATCAAGGTTCTGCAATTTTTTTATCAAACTTGCAAATTGTTAAACCCGAAAATGCTGAACTGCTGACCTGAAGGTTGACAATTCAAATCTGCAGGATGGGGTGTGTTCCTGCTTTTTTTTTCCTAATGTCAGGAGGCTCCTGCTGTTAGCCCCAGTTCCTGCCAACCTAGCAGTTTGAAAACATGCCAATTTGAGTAGATCAATAGGTACCACCTCAGCAGGAAAAGGCAAGAGAGAGAGAGAGAGAGAGAGAGAGAGACTACATGCAGTCATACCACCCATACAACCAGGAGGTGTTTACGGACAACGAAGGCTTCTCAGCTTAGAAATGGAGATGAGGACCACCTCCAGAGCTGGAAATGAAAGGAGAAGCCTTTGCCTGTGTATTTGTGTTTCATTATATTTCATTGTAACAAGGCATTGAATGTTTGCCTGTGTCTGTTTATATGCTGTAATCCACTCTAAGACCCCTCGGGGAGAAGGGTGGAACATAAATAAAGTGTTATTATAATAATTGTTATGATTATTACAGGGCTCATCATAACTAAGAAAGCTATAGTAAATATTATGAACTGCTGTAAGAAAGACATAAATGGGTTTGGAGAACAAGTGCTATGAGGAGCAGCTTAAAACTGGGCATGTTAAGCCTGCAGAAGAGAAGGCTGAGAGGAGACATGATTGTTGTTGTTTATTTGTTCAGTTGCTCCAACTCTTCGTGACATCATGGAAACATGATAGCCATGTATAAATTTGAGGGGAAGTCATAGAGAGGAAGGAGCAGGCTTGTTTTCTGCTGCCCTGCAGACTAGGGCATGGAACAATGGCTTCAAATAACAGTAAAGGAGATTCCACCTGGACATTAGGAAGAACTTCCTGATTTTGAGAGCTGTTCAGCAGTGGAACTCTCTGCCCTGGAGTGTGATGGAGGCTCCTTCTTTGGAGGCTTTTAAGCAGAGGCTGGATGGCCATCTGTTGGGGGTGCTTTGAATGTGATTCTCCTGCTTCTTTGCAGGGGGTTGGACTGGATGGCCCACAAGGTCTCTTCCAACTCTATGATTCTATTATTCAATGGAATTAATCTCCTTTTATAAGTGATTGAGGGTTTGCTCTCCTTTTCTCTCTAGTTTACTGTCTGCTTGTTTGCAGAGGGCAAACAAAGTTGGTTCCCTGTGGGAATATGCTAAATTTTCTCTCCAGGACTACTAGGACATTTCATGAGAATTGGCTTCTTACCACAGCAAGGATTTACAAAAGCACAGACCAAAAGATCCTCTAGGACCAAAAGGAAGTATTGCCCCTATGCCCCAAAGGGATGTGCCTTGATTCCTTCCAGTTTCCCCAACTGGTGACAATATTTGGGGTTGGGGTATCTACTGCAATCAAATGTTCTTCTACAAAGCTTAATCCATGGTTATTTTGATATTTCTCTTTGACAACAACTCCACGAGGTAGATTAGGTTGACGGAGAAGTGACCAACCCAAAATCATCCAGGAAACCTTGAACCCAAGTCTCTCCAGTCCAAGTTATGTGCACATGTCCCTTGTTAAATTGAAATAGGACTATTATGATGTGGATCAACCTTACTAGATCATGCGGCTTTTGGAGCTGTGGCTCAATGCAATGGAGTCCTGGGAGTTGCAGTTTGGCAAAACACTAGCACTCTTTAGCACAAAAAGCTAAGGACCTTATAAAACTACACCTCCCAGGATTCCATCACATTGAGCCCTGACAGTTAGTGGTGTCAAACTGCATTGATTCTACTGCAATGTTTCTCAACTTTCCTAGCGCCATGACCCCTTCATACAGTTCCTCATGTTGTGGTGACCCCCAAGCATAAAATTATTTTTGTTGCTACTTCATCACTGTAATTTTGCTATTTTTGTGAATCGTAATGTAAATAGCTGATATGCAGGATGTATTTTCATTCACTGGACCAAATTTGGCACAAATGCCTGATACGCGCAGATTTGAATACTGGTAGTGTTGGGGGTGGGGGGGATTGATTTTGTCATTTGGGAGTTGTAGTTGCTGGGATTTATAGTTCACCTACAATCAAAGAGCATTCTGAACTCCACCAATGATGGAGTTGAACCAAACTTGGCACACATGACCAAAAGAAAATACTGGAAGGGTCTGGTGGGCATTGACCTTGAGTTTTGGAGTTATAGTTCACCTACATCCAGAGAGCACTGTAGACTCAAATAATGATAGATCTGGATAGAATTTGTTGTGCATACTCAATATGCCCAAATGTGAACACTGGCAGAGTTTGGGGGAAATAGACTTTGACATTTGGGAGTTGTATTGGTTGGGATTTATAGTTTGCTTACAATCAAAGAGCATTCTGAACCCCACCAATGATAGAATTGGGCCAAACTTCCCACACAGAATCCCCATAACTAACAGAAAATACTGTGTTTTCTGATGGTCTTTGGCGACCCCTCTGACACCCCCTCACGACCCCCACAGGATCCCGACGCCCAGGTTGAGAAATACTGTTCTACTGTGTAGATGCAGTATAGAGATCCCTGCAGGGGTTTTCACCCATGCAAATATTACAGTATTCATGGTTTTTCCACTTTTATGGGCGTCCTGCCTCGGCCCCAGAAGATGTAGAAGGCTGATTGCACTGTTTTCAAAAAGTCTCAAAGACGGGAAGATCCCTGTGCAAAATCCAGACTGTACTACATGTGTCTGAACATGTGTTTCCATCTAAAATTATCCTCAGGCACTTGCCCACCATTATTCCATCTTCTTTGACGTAAGACCAATTTGAGGAGGGGGGGGGTGAGGAAGGCAGGTACAAAAATAAAACTAGTTGAAGTACTACGTGATGTTTTTCTGGGCTTCTCTCTTTTCCCCATTTCCTTCTCTCCTCCTGAACAATCCTGTTAGTTCAAATCCAGAGGGAGAGTCGAAAAAGCTCCAGTTCTTGCGTAACAGGCTGCGATTCACATCCCCTCCCATCAACTTCAACCTCGGGGCTGCAAAAGCTTGCTGGCAGTGAAGCATGGACGTCTAGAGAAGGAGGAAAGCGAGGAAAGCAGATGTGCTTGAAACTGAGGGACAAATAGGATTAGCCGCTCTAAGATGATCAGCAAAGGATTTTCTACCTTCTATCCCAGGCCAGCGATGAGTTTCGCAAAGGCCAAGGTTACAGGGCTGTAGCCCATCAGGGTGAAAAAGGAGGACATTGACCCTCCAATAAAATGTTCCCACCGTCCTCAAATTTCCAGCATTGCAGTAACTCAGTTGAGCATTTGGATGTATCCAAAGATGTAAGCAAGGTGCTCAAGGGAATGTGAACACAGCAAATTAAATAATGGCTTAGTGTGCATCTCCACTGTAGAATTCATGCAGTTTCACCCCACTTTAATTGCCAGGGCTCAATGTTATGGAGTGGTGGGGCTTGTAGTTTCCAAGGTCTCATTCCTAGAGTGTTGGTGCCTCACCAAAGGGCAACTGCCATTTGAGCCGTGGCAGTTAAAAAATGGTGCTGAACTGCATTAGTTATATAGTGTAGAAGAGTGTTGCTCAACCTTCCTAATGCCGCGACCCCTTAATACAGTTCCTCATGTTGTGGTGACCACCAACCATAACATGATTTTTGTTTTTACTTCATAACTGTCATTTAGTGACTGTTATGAACTGTAATGTAAATATCGGATATGCAGGATGTATTGTCATTCACAGGACCAAATTTGGCATAAATACCTGATATGAATTGAATCAGACTTCACATGTTTTTGGCCTACAACTCCCAAAAATCCTAGCTAGTTTATTAGCTGTTAGGATTTCTGGGAGTTGTAGGCCAAAAACGTCTGGGGATCCCAGGTTGAGAACCACTGCCCAAATGTGAACACTGGTGGAGTTTAGGGAAAAACAGACCTTGACATTTGGGAGTTGTAGTTTCTAGGATTTATAGTTCACTTACAATCAAAGAGCAATAGTTCACCTACAAGGATTCATTGTTCACCTACAATCAAAGAGCAATTGTAGTTCACCTACAATTGAAGTTTAGAATTGGGTTAAACTTCTCAAACAGAACCCACATGCCTTGAAGTGACTCACTGGTGTGACCCTCCCTCCAGCCTTACACGCTCTCCCTCACCTGGACATGTGCACTACACTGCCATGTGCTGAGCATGCCTGCTCCCCTCCTGCTTGGAGTCTCAGAAACAGCCCTCCCCTTTTCTGAGAGGCCAGCCAATCACAGTAGAGGAGGGCTTTTGGTGGGAGGATTTGCCATCTGTTTCCAGAAAGGAAGAGAAGGACAGACGGAGAGATCTTCAGCCTTCTCTGCCAAAGGGGTTCCTAAGACCATCAGAAATATATGTTTTCTGATGGTCTTTGGTGACCCCTCTGAAACCTCCTCATGACCCCCCCCCCCCCCCCCCCCGGGGTCCCAACCCCCAGGTTGAGAAACACTGATGTAGATGCACCTTCACTCTCCATTATGCAAGGGATTTGTGGGTCCAATGGGCATTTCATTTATAGAAGCAAATATCTGCCTTGAGAGGCAGTAAGGTAAAGGTTTTCCCCTGACATGAAGTCCAGTCATGTCCTACTCTGTGGGTTGGTGCTCATCTCCATTTCTAAGCTAAAGCGCCGTTGTCCAGACACCTCCAAGGTCATGTGGCTGGCATGACTGCATGGAGTGCTGTTACCTTCCCATTGGAGCAATACCTATTGATCTACTCACATTTGCATGTTTTTGAAGTGCTAGGTTGGCAGAAGCTGGGCTAACAGCAGGATCTCACCTGCTCCTGGATTCAAACCTGTGACCTTTCGGTTAGCAAGTTTAGCAGCTCAGCAGTTTAACCCACTGCACCACTGGGAGGAACACCACAATTTTTTCCTGCTCCTACTGCCACCAAACATAATTCAAGATGGAAATTATAGGAATTCTGGATTCTTCCTTCCCTCCGATGCACACAGCAGTGGTTTGGCTGTAGTGAACATGGAAGAGGGAGTATTTAAAAGGAATGCACTCTGTGTATCTTCATTCTCTCCAGAAAGCAATCTCTCCTTACAAAAGAAACCCCCCAAATCCCAGGAATACAATGTAACCAGCACCAGTATCTTACACAAATGCAAGATACTCCACTTAGGCAGGAAAAATGAAATGCAAAGAGACAGAATGGGGGATGCCTGGCTCGAGAGCAGTATGTTTGAAAAAGATCTTGGAGTCCTCATGGACAACAAGTTAAACATGAGCCAACAATGCGATGTGGCAGCAAAAAAAGCCAATGGGATTTTGGCCTGCATCAATAGGAGTCTAGTGTCTAGATCCAGGGAAGTCATGCTACCCCTCTATTCTGCCTTGGTGAGACCACACCTGGAATATTGTGTCCAATTCTGGGCACCACAATTGAAGGGAGATGTTGACAAGCTGGAATGTGTCCAGAGGAGAGTGACTAAAATGATCAAGGGTCTGGAGAACAAGCCCTATGAGGAGCGGCTTAAAGAGCTGGGCATGTTTAGCTGAAGAGAGAAGGCTGAGAGGAGATATGATAGCCATGTATAAATATGTGAGAGGAAGCCACAGGGAGGGGAGCAAGCTTGTTTTCTGCTTCCCTGGAGACTAGGACGCGGAACAATGGCTTCAAACTACAAGAAAGGAGATTCCATCTGAACATGAGGAAGAACTTCCTGACTGTGAGAGCTGTTCAGCAGTGGAACTCTCTGCCCCGGAGTGTGGTGGAGGCTCCTTCTTTGGAAGCTTTTAAACAGAGGCTGGATGGCCATCTGTCAGGGGTGCTTTGAATGCAATATTCCTGCTTCTTGGCAGGGGGTTGGACTGGATGGCCCATGAGGTCTCTTCCAACTCTAGGATTCTATGATTTTCAATGGAGAAGGAATGCAGAGGGATGCCACTTTCCCTGCAAAAGGGAATCCTGGGGCTTGTAGTATGGAGAGGCACTAGCTAAAAAAATATTGTGGATGGGTGCTGAATCGGTGGCTCTGAGAGACCAATGCAGTACCTTCAAGGCACCAGATCCCACCTAAACTTGGAAACTAAACAGGGTCAGCCATGGTTTATCCTTGGATGGGAGATGGCCAAGGAACCTGAGTTGGTGGTGGAGAGTGGAGGCTGTATTTCAGAGGAAGGGACTGTCAAAGGGGTATTCCTTGCCGAAGAGAACCCTGCGAAATCAATATGGCCAGCATCACCCAATTCGAAGGGACATCTGCACATTTGCATGCCTTTCCAAAGCCAAGGCAAAGCCAAGGCACTTCTGGTCCCCAGCCTTTTGGTTCAAGGGATGCTCAGCCTGCGCCTCCAACCCAGAAGAACACGGTCTTCACTGCCATCAAGCTAAACAAAGAAGGCCAACCCTTCTACATCTTCCCTTTCTGAGCTCTCCTTCTTCCTGTTCGCCTACAAAGGAGGAGAGGCCCCTTCTCGCGCATCGCCCCCCGCCGCCCTCACCTGCCGCTTCGATCCCGCATCGCCACCACCATCGCCACCATCTTAAGCCCGGCCGGCCCTATTAAAGGCTTCTCTGGTGCGCTGTGCCTTCTGGGGGATGTAGTTTCCTTTCTCCCCTCCCCGCACAGAAGCCCTGGCTCTCCCTCCCCCCTTGGTGAAGGGATTGGGCGCTGCGGAGGAGGAGGGTTGCGACAATTGTCGGGTTTGGTTTGGCAAAGACAGCGGGGAAGGACCAAAGGAAAGGAACAAACCTCACAACCTCGGAGGATGCTGGCCATAGATGCAGGCGAAACGTCAGGAGAGAATGCTTCTAGAGGACATGGCCATATAGCCCGAAAAACCTACAACAACCTCCAAAAAAGATGCCTTTCTCCTCCTCCTTTTCTTTTTCCTCCTCTTTTTCTTCTATTGCCCCTTCCTTCCTTCCTTCCTTCCTTCCTTCCTTCCTCCTTCCTTCCTTCCTTCCTTCCTTCCTTCCTTCCTTCCTTCCTTCCTTCCTTTCTCTTACTTTCCTTCCTTCCTTCTTCTCCTTTCTCCTCCTCTTCTTTCTCTCCTTTCTCCAAGTCTTCTTTTTCCTCCTCCTTTCTCCTTCTTCATCCTCTTCCTTTTCCTCCACTTTTCTCTTCCGTTTTCCCTTCCTTCCTCCTCTGCTTCTTCCTCTTTTCTTCCTTCCTTTTTCCCTTTCATCCTTCCTTCTTCTAAGGGTAGACCGTATTATTTATATGGATTCTGATTAAACGCACTTCTTTTTCCTTCACTTTCTCCTTCTTCCTCTTATCTCCTTCACTCCCGACGACTACTATGTGCGTACTTGTCCAATCCTTTGAGGATGTTCTCTCTCTTTCTTTCTTCACTTTCTTTCTTTCTTTCTTTCTTTCTTTCTTCCTCTTTCTTTCTTTCTTCCTTCTCTTCCCTTCTCCTCCTCTCCTTTTCTCTTCTCCTCCCTTCTTCTTCTTCTCCTCTCTTTTTCTCCCTCTTTCTCCTTCTCTTTTCTCCTCCTCTCCCCTTCTCCTTCTCTTTTTCTCTCCTTTCTCTTCCATTTTCCCTTCCTTCCTTCTACTGTCTCCTTTTCATCTTTTTTCTCTCCCTTCTCTCTCAGTGTCTTCTTTTTCCTCCCCCTCCTCCTTTTTCCTTCTTCCTCTACTTCAGTGATTCTCAACCTTCCTAATGCCTTGACCTCTTAATACATTTCCTCATGTTGTGGTGACCCCCCAACCATCAAATATAACTGTAATTTTGCTAGTGTTATGAATCATCATGTAAATATCTGATATGCAGGATGTATTTTCATTCACTGGATTGAATTTTGCACGGATTCCCAATAGGCCCACATTTGCATACTGGTGGGGGATTTATTTTGTCATTTGGGAGTTGTAGTTGATGGATTTATAGTTCATCTACAATCAAAGAGCATTCTGAACTCTGCCAATGATGGAATTGAACCAATCTTGGCACACAGAACTGCCATGACCAACAGACAGTACTGGAAGGGTTTGGTGGGTATTGGCCTTGACTTTTGGAGTTGTAGTTCACCTACATTTAGAGAGCACTGTGGATTAAAGAATGATAGATGTGGACCAAACTTGGCACGAATACTCAATATGCCCAAAAGTGAACACTGACGGAGTTTGGGGGAAAATAGACCTTGACATTTGAGAGTTGTAGTTGCTGGGATTTATAGTTCACCTACAATCAAAGAGCATTTTGAATCCCACTAATGATAGGGCCAAACTTCCCAAACAGAACTCCATGTCTTGAAGGGACTCGCTGGTGTGAGCCTCCCTCCAGTCTCACATGCTCTCCCTCGCCCGCACCAATGATAGATTTGGGGCAATCTTCCTACACAGACCCCCCATGTCTTGAAGGGACTCTGTCATGAATCTCCCTCCAGTCTTTCATTCTCTCCCTTGCCTGCACATGTGCACCATGCTTCCATGCACTGAGCACGCCTGCTCTCCCTTCCCTGCTTGGAATCTCAGAAACAGCCCTCCCCTTTGCTGAGAGGCCAGCCAATCACAGCATAGTAAGGCTTTGCCATCTGTTTCCAAAAAGGAAGAGAAGGACAGGCGGAGAGATCTTCAGCCTTCTCTGCCAAAGGGGTTCCTAAGACCATTAGAAATATGTTTTCTGATGGTCTTTGGTGATCCCTCTGAAACCCCCTCACGACCCCCCCCCCCCCGGGGTACCAATCCCCAGGTTGAGAAATGCTGCTCTAATGCATCTATTGGAACAAAACTTAATATAAGACCTGGTCTTGTTGTCAGGGCAATACGGTAAGAGTAGTCGGAGCGTGGAGTTGACTCTCTTGCATAGTAAGAGATCATTTTTCACTTTGTGTTTGTAAGAGATACTGGGGAGCCTTTAATCGATTATTTAGGTGCAGATCTTCTGGATTTGTAAGAAGTTGGATTAATAGTGGGATTCTTTCCATCAGTACAAATTACCAGCAATGACTTGCCAGGAGGTTTTTCTCCATTCCCTCTACATCAGTTCCCTTTTAACTGGAAATACTGAGAAGCTGAAACAGGAACTTTGCAAATAACTATGTGCTGCACGTAGGGTCTAAATATAAATCCACTGGGTTTTCGTTTCCCTACAAATAGATCTCTTTCACACTTCCTGAGATTGGAGACCAGACAAAGAGCATCTTGCTTACAAAAACAGTACATTTCCAGGGCTTGCAATTCATTTTGAGAAGCCACATTTGCAAAAAAAAAAATTATATATGCATCAACCAATGAGGAAAGAATTCAAAAATGCATACACAAGGAGTGTAGTAGAAGAAGAAAAAATAAGAGCAGTGCTCCCTGCACCCCAATTAGTATTCTACACTCAAAGCAAAGTTTTCTTTCAGTACCCAAAGTCCCAGCATTGTAATAGCTTAGTACTTCAACTGAGCATTTAGAAAGATAGTTTAGGAGTCCAAAGAAGAGTTGATGGGAGGCACAGTTACCAAGGGAATGTGAGAAGAGGAAACAGAATACTTGTAGATATTTACAATGATTATTATCTCAGTCTCTGCAATGGTTAGTCAACTGGGGATTATAAAAAAGTACATGGTAGGATTCTTATTTTGGGTATAGTCTTCATTTTGTCATTCCAGAGATCATATTTCAGAGGAGGGAATTACAAGGGTTGAATGAAAAGTAATGCCTCCACCTTCATAACTCCTCAACAGATGGCCGTACTGGTATGCAGCAGGTACTGGCTTGTTCAGTAGATGCTCCTCTACAGTTCCATTTTGACAGGAAGCTTTAGCATTATCACAGGGTGTCTGCGCCCCACACCACTGGAGAAAATACACTGCTTAGCCAGTATTGCACCACCTGACATCCGCCGGGAAGTAGCAGCCAATAGTGAAATGACCAAAACAGAGACATCTCCAGCTCAACCCCTGTTTGGGTATCAGCCAGCACATCAATGACTTAAATCAAGACATAGTTTTCTTAGATCTACAGAGACACTTGCTGGACACACCTCAGCAAGCGAGAGTCCAAAAGTGGCAGGCCCAAACCCAGCACCTCAATCCATGGGTGATACCAGATGAGAGACTCCCCCCTGGGCACACAGAAGACTGGGCGACTTGGAAGGTGCTGAACAGACTGCGCTCTGGCACCACGAGATGCAGAGCCAATCTTAAGAAATGGGGCTACAGGGTGGAATCCACGGCATGCGAGTGCGAAGAAGAACAAACCACTGACCACCTGCTGCAATGCACCCTGGGCCCTGCTACATGCACAATGGAGGACCTTCTTGCAGCAACACCAGAGGCACTCCAAGTGGCCAGATACTGGTCAAAGGACATTTAACCAACTACCAAGTTTGCAAAATATGTGTACTTTTTTAAATCTGTGTGTTTGTTTTGTTCTGTTAGAAATGTAATACAATGGTATGGTTGCTGATGACACGATAAATAAATAGCATTGAATGGTTGTGTTAAAGTGCAAAGTATGGAACCCTGCACAGACGGTCAGTCAATGCGACTTAAGCAACATGCAGTCTTTGAATTCTTGACAACAGAAGGTGTCACCCCAAAGGAGATTCATCAGATAATGCAAGCTGTTTATGGTGATTGTGTTGATGTGAGTACTGTGTGTCATTGGGTGAGAAAGTTTAAAGATGTTGAGGTGGGAACATCTGACTTGCATGACAAACAAAGAGTTGGATGTCCTGTGACAGCAACCACCGAGTTTCACAAGCAAAAGGTTGACTCAGGATTCAGGATGATTGTCATATCACTCATAGAGAAATTTCAAGCATAATTGGCATTTCGCAAGAATGTGTGGGTCACTTTATTGCTTTGCTTGGCTACTGGAAAATCTGTGCACGATGGGTACACATGAAGCTGATGCCCGAAATGAAAGTGCAAAGACTTGAAATTTCAGAGACTGGATCTCACCACAGTGCAACATCCTCCATAGTTAAAGAGCACATTCTAAGGATTATTTCTGCATTTGATTTATTAAAATATCCCCATCCAAACCCAAGTAACGAAGGTGGAGGCATTGCTTTTCATTCAACCTTCGTAACAAACCACCTCCTAATTTTCCTTCCCTAAGAAACCCCAATGAAATTCAAAAGGTCACCATAAGTCCACAGGCAACTGGGGTGTATCTATACTGTGGAATTAATTCAGTTTGAAAGCACTTTAACTGCAAAGGTTCAATACTATGGGATCTTGGGAAGTGTCGTTTACAAGGTCTTCAGCCTTCTTTACCAAAGGGTGCTGGTGCCTCAGTAATCTACAAAGCATTGAGCCCTGCCAGTTAAAGTGGTGCCAAACTGCATTAATTCTTCAGTGTAGAATCAAAAGCAAACACACGTAGTTGTTAGCTACACCCTTGGGCATTAGGAAAAATGTGCATGTTTTAATAATACAAAGATCTACAGAAATATCTTTCGGAAAATTTCAAAACTGCCACAAACGTGTATACCAGGGGGATTTTGAGAAAGGCAGTGAAAATGAGACTTGACATATTTTTAATATTCTTAACTACAAAGCTAAGCCCATTTTTTCTCAACCAGCCTTTCCCTCCCCACAGCACCATTATGGGGAATAGAGCCATTGACCCTCTTTCTTTTCCCCAAAGTATTTTTTTCTGTGTTTCCTTGACATTTTTTGTATCTTTGGGCATCAACACTTTTGAGTTTGAAGTACTGAAATGTTCATCATCCCTCTTTAATAGCTCCTCTGGGAAAGATCATTACAGGAATAAGCAAGCATCTGCAAATTGCTTTTTTTCCCAGGGTTGGCATTGCTTCTGGTTCGTGATGGTTGTTTCCTTTCGTCTGCCTCCCTGTGACCAAGCCCTATACTTTAAAAATGCAAAAGAATAGGAGTTAGCTTCACTTTGAGAATTTGTTTCAAATGTTTTGGAACTGGTTAGATCCAGAAAAACCTAGGCTGGATCTACACCATCATATAATGTAGTTTGGAACTGCATTATAAGGTCAGTGTAAATTCATATAATGCAGGAGAGGATGAAGAGTTGGGGAGATGTCACGTTGCCAGGGCTCTGCCTTATTTAAGTAGAGATGAATCAAACTCCCAGTTTTATCAAACAGTTTAATTAAAACAGCACTTACTTGCTGGCTGTTTTAATAGACCAAAATATAAAACACAAAGATAGCACTCAGTTACAGAACAAACAAAAACTGATAGCAAAAATAACTCTGTAGTCAAAAGGGTCCAGTCCAATGGTCAAATGCCGAGAGTTCAATAAACAAAGTCCAGGGATCAAGAGTCTATACCGTAGTCAAAAGTCAGTCCAAAGGTTCAAGGTTCCAGGATTCCAAGATTACAGGAGACAGGTCAGGATACCGAAAAATCCAACAGACCTGCGGGGAAAACTAGCAGCATCCACCACCAAAATGCAGCAGATACTTTTCTCCCAAAGATATACACCTCTATCTGTATACAGTTGTCTGTCTTGTTAATGTATAATGGCATTGGATGTTTGCCATAAATGTGTCTGTCATCCGCTCTAAGTGCCCTTCGGTGTTTTTTTTCCGTGT
The DNA here is from genome assembly GCF_025583915.1 of Anolis sagrei ordinatus. Taxonomy (NCBI): domain Eukaryota; kingdom Metazoa; phylum Chordata; class Lepidosauria; order Squamata; family Anolidae; genus Anolis; species Anolis sagrei. The sequence continues at coordinate 236,985,571 of NW_026847438.1, read as the reverse complement.
CTGGGGTGACTTGAGAAACTGCAAGTCGCTTCTGGTGTGAGAGAATTGGCCATCTGCGAGGACGTTGCCCAAGGGATGCCTGGATGTTTTGATGTTTTACCATCCCTGTGGGAGGCTTCTCTCATGTCGCTGCATGAGGAGCTGGAGCTGATAGAGGGAGCTCATCCCCGAGTTTGAACCTCCGACCTGTTGGTCTTCAGTCCTGCTGGCATAAGTGTTTAACCCATTGAGCCACCAGGGGCTCCTCCCTTTGGGTTGAGAAGGGTGAAATGTAAATACTGCAAATAAATAAATAAAATGCATTATATGGTCAGTGTAACTATGTAATATAGTTTGATCTGCATTATATGGCCATTGTGGAACCATCTACACTGCCATATATATGGCAATATTTATTCAGAGGAGCTTTGTGTTTACTTTCCTCTGAAGCTGAGAGACTGTGACTTGTTCAAGGACATCCAGAATGTTTCCATGGCTGAGCTGTGATTGGAACCCTGGTTTCTCAGAATTGTAATTTGATAACAACTGAACCTGATGCTAACTTCTTTATCCAGCAAAATCCATCCATCTAGAGACTTTATTTTCATCTATGCAAAACACAAAATAGCAATGGCTTTTGGTTCTTGCAGTAGGTTGGAGCATATCTTGATTTATGGTCTAATTTCCTTCAGTAATCTGGAGTGTTCCATACGGCACTAATTGCCAACTCCAAAGAATGCAGTGTTTAAATGGGATATTTTCAAAATTATTATTAAGAGAAGAGTTTGTCGGCTATTAAAGGACTGCAGCAGTTAATTTGGGTTTAACATTCTGGGGTTGTTATGCAGTAAATTAATATACGCGAAGCAGTCCCATTAAAAGGGGTTGGATGGATGTTTAAAACGTAATTTTCATAACCTCTAATTTGTGTGTTGCTAATATCAGCAATGAATAATTCATGCTGAAGGAGAAGCAAAATATCAAGAGAAAGTCAGGGCACATAAGACTGGAATCAGGTAAATATTGTCCCCATCTTAAAAATAGGGGAGAAAGGAAGGCTGTGAAACAACAGACCAGACAGACTGAGAATCCTTTATCCTTCAGCCAAAATCCTTGAAATCAGAAGTATTTGGGATTTCAGGTTTTTGCCCCCTGGATTTTGGATCGTTTCTGATTGCTTAAGTTACTATTTATTTATTTACCCTATTTATATCCTGCCTTTCTCAACTCTGTAGGGGATTCAAGGCGGCTTACATATATAGGCAGCAATTCAATGCCATGTCAACATACATACATAATAAAATAAACATACATAATAAAACAATCATTAAAAAATAAAACCTTAAAACACTTATTAAAATCACATTATCCAAAATCATAATGCATGGCTGTTTCAAATTGTCATTGCACTATTCCATAATTCTCTATGGAATACTAACTCAGTGCTTGATCCCACCTCCATGTGTTTAGCCTTTTCCTGAAGGTCAGAAGGGAGGGGGCTGATCTGATTTCATTAGGGAGGGAGTTCCATAGCCAAGGGGCCGCCATGGAGAAGGTCCTGTCTCTCATCCCCACCAACCACACCTGTGAAGGAGGTGGGGCTGAGAGCAGGGCCTCCCCACACAATCATAACTTCCTAGCTGGCTCATGGAGGGTGATATGTTCAGACAGGTAAACTGGACTACTACTACTATGTTCCACATACTGTATTCCATTTTTTGGCAGTCCCCAAACTATGAACAAAATAGGTTCAGTAGGTTTGTTCTTAAGTTGAATTTGTTTGTAAGATGGAACAGGTAAACACACACACACACACACACACACACACACATATATATATATATAAGCTTTGGATAGCACAGCGAAGGCTGTTTTTTTTGCTGTCTGTGCCCTTGTTTAAATGATTTCACCTCACTTTCTGTCTCTGTGATAATTAGATTTTGAAAAAAAAATTGGCTTGTTTTAGAAACAAGGATGAGTGATAAAGCTTCAATGGAGACACCTTTTCCCCAAGATAATTCTTACAAGAGTGAATTTCCCTTTCAAGGGACATTCTTAACTATCTGACTCATGTCTATGCACCCTGAGTCTCCTTCGGGGTCGGAAGGGCGGGATGTAAATATAGTAAATAAATAAATGTATGTTTCATATATTCATTTTACACATAGATTGAGGATGTTTTATTCCAATATTTTAAAAATAATTTTGTGCATAAAACAAATTTTACCATCAGAAAGCAATGGTGTCACCATCTCAGCTACCCATGTGGACAATTTTAGATATTGAAGTATTTCAAAATTTCTGGATAAAGGATGTTCGTTTTGTACTGGTAATGATGCTGGATGAAATTATAGAATAAGCAGTTTAATTAGCTTTACATGGATTTAGTGATTAATATTAATCAACATGGATTTGTCAGGAATAAGTCTGGTTAGTTTATCTTGCTTTTAAAAAAAAATCAGGTTGATATATGAGTGCCAGAGGTAGAAAAAATTGGATTGTGGAAATTCTCAGTGCCAGAGGAAGAAAAAAATATATTTTAAGTTATATAGACAATATTGAAAAGCATGTTTTAGATCAGTGGTTCTCAACCTGTGGGTCCCCAGATGTTTTGGCCTTCAACTCCCAGAAATCCTAACAGCTGGTAAACTGGCTGGGATTTCTGGGAGTTGTAGGCCAAAACACCTGGGGACCCACAGGTTGACAATCACTGTTTTAGATGGTCAAGCAAACTTGGCAAGAAGACTCCCAGGCCTTTGCAATTCAGGCTTTGTTCTGTGCAAAATTAGCATGTGGTTGTTTTATACAGAAAATGGCATTTCATGTACAGGGAACGGTTGTGGGTTTTTGCACAAAGGAGGAGGAATATTATTTTGTGTACAGAAAAAAGTGCTTCTCATATAGAAAATACTATGAAAATACTATTAATCACAACATTCACATACACGCAAAAAGAAATCAAAGGCTTTCTAAGGAAAAAATTCTGTACAGAAATATTTAGTTGTGTATTCCTGAATTGTGATTAATTCCAACTTCATGATTCTGTGACTATGAGAAACATATTATTAACAGGAGCAGTATGACAATAGCATCACATCTGGACAGTTTGGGACTTTTCACCAGAGATTTTAAAGTAAATCTTTCTGAGGATTTTCAAGTAGAGGCTCTTGCAGCTCCCCACTTTTGGATTACTTGCATCTCACAAACGGCTGAACTAGATGGCCTGTAAAACTCCACTTTTTAGTTATTATTCTCTTTGTCAGTTGATGGTGTTCCATTGAGCCTTGGAAAAATAAGATTTAAAAATAACTTCTTGTTCTCTTGGCACAAAATGGTCTGGTTTGATTTTGGCTTTGGCCTGAACACCAAAGTCATCTTATTTGTACTTTTGCCCAAATTGGGGAAAAAATAGTCAACGTATAAATTGAAGAATCCAGCATATCTGTTAAATGTCCGGAGCCAATGAAAAGACCGGAGCCAATGAAAAACAATACTGATTGAACAAGCATTTCAATTGCCATGCAGCCAAAAAGAAAAAAAAAGAGTTTTAACAAGAAGGAAAAAAATATCTTAAATCATCAATAGGGCAGGGAAGAAGACACATGCTTGCAAAGAAAATTCCCAAAGCAAAATAGAGCCATTTCATTCCATTAAGAGAGACAGAACATTCGTCTTCTAATTTTCTAAACAGATGGTCTGACACAGTTGGTAATGTTGGAAGGTGCAAATTTCATCTCACTCGTTCTGATGGGAGGAGAAAATTACAAAGCAAAACAAAATAGGAAAAAATATTGAGTGGGGGAAGGGGCGAAAACAAAGGCTATAGAGCACAGGTGTGGGGAAATTACCCATCATGAAACTAGGAGAAGGAGAGAGCAATTAAGGTATTTCTGATAGAGTGGTCAATGGTGTTCTCCATTATGAAGGATTATCCCATATTTGGAATGCTTTGCAGCTCCAAGCTCAAGTTTAAAGGTAAGGAACCCTAAGATGAAGGAGCAAAAACCATGAATTTGTCTCTCAATACGTAGCCACAAGATATAGGCAGTCTCCAAGTTACAAACAAGATGGGCTCTGTAGGTTTGTTCTTAAGTTAGAATTTGTATGTAAGTTGGAACAGGTATGTTTTTAAAGTGTAACTCCAGCTGGAAATATTTAATTTTTAGCTTTGGATAGTACAAGGAAGGGTTAAGACCCCTGTGGTGTTTGTTTTGTTGACTGTGCTCCTGTTCAGAAGATTTCACTTCACTTTCTGTCCCTGTGATAGCTGGATTTTGAAAAATGTGCCTTTTGTGGAAACAAGAATGGAAAGAGAATGCTTCAGTGGAGACCCCCTTTCCCCATGATTACTTTTCCAGGGGCGAATTTCCATTCTGAGGGGAAGATCTTTCGCTCTTACTGTTGTCTCACTCTCGTTCTTAACTGTGAGTTGTTTGTAAGTCGGATGTTTGTAACTCAAGGAATGTTTGAATTCCGTTAGCAGACACACAAGCCACCTGGCCACTGCTTTCTCTACTATGAAAGAATTTCCGTAAAGAACTACAAAACAGGGGTGCCAGATCTTAGCATGCTGCCTGGAGTCTCAATTGTGATCTTTTTCTGATGATCAGGATTTCACATTCTCCTGTTTCAGCTCCAGGGAGAGATAGGGCTGCATGAAAATTTCTAGTCAAGCAAAAAAGTAGAAGAGAGCTGTGCAGCTTGATGCAGTTTGCAAAAGTTGATGGATTTAAATCAAGAGTGGCAATTTGCAAAGACTTACTGGCCTGAAGGTTAGTAGTTTGAATCCGCGAGACGGGGTGAGCTCCCATTGTTAGCCCTAGCTCCTGCCCTAGCAGTTCAAAACCATGCAAATTGTCGTACACCAGAGCAGGAACGCCTCTGACCAAAGACAACACACCAGCTTGGTAAAATCAGCAAGAAATTTATTGTAGAATATGTATAGGAAAAGCAGTAAAAAGCAAAACAGTAAAAATCCAAAATCCAAAATAGTTCATGTGCTTTAGAGGGAAACAAGATCCATGAGTATATGGAAATCTGTGAAGCAAGACACTTGAAACCATGAAACAAAAAAGCAGGAAAATCCCATAGGCAAAACTTAGCTTGGCAAAACTTGGTGCATGAAACTCAGAGCACTTGAAACCAAGACTGTGATCAAATAACGACATTACCTTGACTGAGGCAATTCACTCCCATGCACCCTTTTCCAGAACCCAAAACTGACAAGAAAACATTCTTCTTGACTTTCCCACTAAATAATGGTTTGTTATCTTTCATTTGCTGTAGACAAAGGGATCGCCTCAGTCTCTGAAAGCTCTGCCTCTGTTTACTAAAACTTTGCTTTCTGTCCAAGGTTTCACTATATTTGCCCTCATTAACCCTTACACCTGGCAAATCAATCTCTGCATCATTTTCAAACAGTTGCTCTGAGAAAAGCGGTGGAAGGTCTCTCCCAGGACTGTGGCCTTAGGAATCTTCCTGAAACAGCTCAGGCATCTCTTCTGAACTTAACTTAGGCCCAAGCAAACTGTCCTCCCCAGGCCCATCTTCAGGAACACCATTCCCATTCCCATCATGAACATCTACATGAACATCAGACACAATCACAGGCTGAACAGGATGACATACAAGCAAATGTGAGTAGAACAATAGATACCACTTCGGTGGGAAACGACAAAAAGACACTCCAAGAAGTCATGCCAGCCACATGAACAGGAGGTGTCTACGGATGCAGGCTCCTTGGCTTGGAAAAGGAGAAAGTACACTTCCCTCAGAACCAGAGATGAGCACTGTGTTGTGGCCCACTTTGAGCCTGAGCTTTCTGAGTCTGAGTTTCCTCAGGATGAGGAGGAGGATGGGTTACAGATTTCTGAACATGTCCCTGTTGTTGAGGCAGATGGTGTTGATTCTGAAGAAGAGACGGCATTTCTGTTTCCCAGAGAAAGGAATGTTGTTTTAGATCATGATTTAAGTGAATCTTCACAGCTGCAGATGGAGGAGTCGTCCGCTCCATCTGAGAGCTCAGTGCCTCTCGGTTCCCAGGGTGACCAGTTCCAGGATAATGACTTATCTGGCCTTGAAGGTGATGGAGATTTGATTTGGGAGGGTAGTTTGCAATTAAGGGTATGCCGAAGTGCTCGGCTTGCCAACAAATGGGAAGTTCGAGGTCAATGTAATACTTTCATGCTAGGGAAACATATTTAATGATCTGATTGAAGTCAATCCTTTGTCAGTGCAGTGTTGCTTACATCCTGTTAACTTCTCTGGAATTACCTCGGCTTTTGGGGAGAGCTTTTAGCTTTCTGGGACTTTGGTTTTGATCTTGGTTTTTGGGGACCTTGTCATGCTGCCATGGATTCTTGTTTAACCAATGCTAATGGATTATACTTCATGTTATTTGCCTATGGATCTTGGAAACTTTGCCTTTGCATTTAAGACTCTTTTTTGGCTATTGAACTTTTGCAACTTTATTTCTATGTTTATGATTTTGCTTTTTCTTCAGTAAACTACAAAACCTACAGCCTTGATGTGTGGTGGTGTTTTGAGCAAGGTGAATCTATCCTGAGCTGCAACACCCTGCCTCCAGAAGCCAGAAATGAAAGGAGAAGTCTTTGTCTCTGTGTTACTGTCTCATTGTATGTCATTGTAATAAGGCATTGAATGTTTATCTGTGTCTGCTTATATACTGTAATCCGCTCTGAGTCCCCTCGAGGAGAAGGGTGGAATATAAATAGTTGTTATTGTTATTATTATTATTATTATTATTATTATTATTATTATTATTATTATTATTTCCAACTAGGAAAATTGGTTTTCCATCATGGCTTCCACATTCATGGATACCACTAACCATGGCTCCATTAAAATTCCTCCACATAATCTTTGATGGTACCATTTTATACAAGAGATGCCATTGCACATTGCCATTGTATTTACTGGGACTTGCGCATCCATAGGGTGGGTGGGGGAGGAAGGGAGAATTCAATCCCAGTGAATACTGAGGGCCACTGTAAAAGCAACAAAAGTAAAGAAACTGAAAAAGAGAAAAGGCTGGAGAGGAAACACAGAATCAATGGCCATTAATAATTTTACCAGGATTATTTAGTTGTATATGTAATGGTAGCATTACATATTTTTCTTATATAAGGATGGGAGGTTGTCAAAGCTCAAAAGTCTTTTACAGCTCAGAAGAGATTGGGCTTTGTGATGGAACATCCAAATGAAAACACATTACCATAAGAATTTGATATTCCGTATTTTCCATTTAAAACACCCACTATAAAATAGTTCTTTAGACATTCTTATTAATGAGGCTCTTTTTAAAAAACACAAGACTAAGAAGCAAACAATGTCTCCTTGATATATTCCCAATTAAACCTAGCCCTGCAGAGTCTGCTTAGCTTCTCCTTACTGAATTTTGAGTCATGACGGTGACTCATTATTCTATATCGTTTCTAAAATTCCCTAAAGTGAAAGAGAAAAATGCCATGTGGGCATATCACTTCTAATAGGTTGGCAACACTGATATTAACATGACTTTTAAAAGTCATCTTAATGGGTACCATTTTACAGATTACACCTTGAAATATTCTCCAAGGTGAAATTTTCACTTCTAAAGAAATAATATTTCCCCATGGAATGATTTCAGCGAACTATTTTCAACTTGGAATAGTAAGCTGCAAGCCTTGATTTATTAATTTTTTTAAAAAAATAAAATATGAAAACCAATCCCCTTGACTGCCTCTGCTGTAGCACTGCTTCGGGCATTTTTAAATGCCTAGGTGGGAAAATGGCAGCGTTAGCATCTTTGGCGCTTCCACACAAAAGAGCTTCTTTTAGGTTTTCCCAGGATGAATTAAGCTCTTACTTTATGCCATTCTATTTAGAGAAGGGGCACAATTGAGTTACTGTTTGGACAATGACATTTGCCATTCCAACATGGAGTTTCCAGTCACAGGATGCCATGCCACTGACTTGGAAAGACTATTTTTCCCCTTTGTTATTCCCAGCCATGGAACATTTATATGGACAATACTTTCTGTGGGAACATGTATGGGAGTGTGGTGTTTGGGACATTAGGCTCAATCAGAAACTGAATACTTAAGGGACAATAAAAAAACTGGGAGATCCATCAGGGTCATTGTGTTTGCACACCAAGGATATTTAATCCCATCATCTGTCATCATCTCATCCATTGGTTTGAAACCTGCCAGTCCCTCTCCAACCATTGGACAGAGGGAAATGTCCATCTCAGGTGGCCAGTGCTCTCTCATTGGCTGAGGCGTGCTAAGCTCCCGCCTCTCCAGGGAGCCCCTGCTGACATCACACCAGCTTGGTTAATACTGCCATAACTTTTCTTTACTTTGAGTAGAGTGGTGAAAGGACATTTTGAATGCAAAAAATAAAAATGCAGTGGGCAGGGGCACCTGGCCTCTCAAACCAATGTTGGTACTTTCCTCTCATCATTAAAAATACCATTTTTTGGCCCCAAACCTGTCTTCGACTTATACATGAAGTTGACTTATACTTAAATATATATGATTCTCTACACTGTTGTGATCATAGAATCATAGAATCAAAGAGTTGGAAGAGACCTCATGGGCCATCCAGTCCAACCCCCTGCCAAGAAGCAGGAATATTGCATTCAAATCACCCCTGACAGATAGCCATCCAGCCTCTGTTTAAAAGCTTCCAAAGAAGGAGCCTCCATCACACTCCAGGGCAGAGAGTTCCACTGCTGAACGGCTCTCCAGTCAGGAAGTTCTTCCTCATGTTCAGATGGAATCTCCTTTCTTGTAGTTTGAAGCCATTGTTCCGTGTCCTAGTCTCCAAGGAAGCAGAAAACAAGCTTGCTCCCTCCTCCTTGTGGCTTCCTCTCACATATTTCTACATGGCTATCATATCTCCTCTCAGCCTTCTCTTCTTCAGGCTAAAACATGCCCAGCTCCTTAAGCCGCTCCTCATAGGGCTTGTTCTCCAGACCCTTGATCATTTTAGTCGCCTAGAAAGATGTATCCACTTTGATTTTATGTTCTATTTAGAAAAGCGGAAGGAGCAGAAGTTGACATAGTCATACAGTCAGAGATCAAAACAAGGAGATGTCAAGAAATCCATCAGAGCAATACAAGGGAATAAGGATCTGAGAGTCAAGGTTAAATTACATGGAATATAAGAGTCAGAGGTATGAAGCAAAGTGTTGCAGGTCACTCCTGACAGGCCAAAAACTTCTCATTTCTGCCGTATTGACTGATATCTAGTCAATCGATAAGAAGCAGAGGAGAAATGAATGTGGGACAAAAGCATTATGTTTACTCTCAGCAAATTATGCAAAATGTGGTGATGGGAGTGGTATTTTCCCCTTTGTGTCAAGGCAGTATATTTAAGCTTTCAAATGATCGATTATATGATTTTTCCCCTATGGGTAATGGCAATGAATTAAACATGAAATATCTTGATGTAAGATCATGCCACCAACCTAAAAATAGGTTCAGTTAAAGAGGCTGAAATGAAGCTTTGATATGCACAATTAGATTGGTTGTCTGAAAGCAGAGCAAGGTGCCAACTGGCAAATGCCTGAGCTGTGCCCACCATTCTATGGACAACAAGCATGCAACCAGCACAGCCTAAACTGATCTGGATGTCACATACAATGACAAAGTTAAAAACTTGTCATTATACTAAATTTCCTTTGACCAGAAGCTTGCCACCTTGAGTGCATCTGGTGTCACTGTAAGAAGGTTCTCCATTGTGCATGTGGCAGGGCTCAGGCTGCATTGTAGTACATGATCTTAGCTCTTCGCCACACTCACATGTCGTGGACTCCACTTGTAGTCCCCCCTTTTAAGATTAGCTCTGCATCTTGTGGTGCTAGAGCACAGTATGTTCAGCGCCTTCCAAGTTGCCCAGTCTTCTGTGTGCCCAGGGAGGAGTTTCTCATCCGGTATCAGCCACTGGTTGAGGTTCCAGATTTTAGCCTGCCACTTTTGGATTCTTACTTGCTGAAGTGTTCCTGCAAGTATCTCTGTAGATCTTAGGAAGCTATTTCTTGATTTAAGGCATTGGCTTGTTGGCTGATATCTGAACAGAGGACTTGCAGCATAACTCCCATTAGCAATAGTAAGGGAAACTATCAGACTATCTCACATTGGTAACAAGAACCCAGATTCATTGCCTTCATCCCTCTTTTTCAGATACTTTAAAATTATCCAAGTTTTTTTCCTCTTTACATATTCCCCCTTTGTCTTCACTTCAATTTTTTTTCTTTAACTCAGTATGGAGTCCAGATGAATGAGGGAATTTGCCCTTCCCTGAAGTCTGAGGCAAAACCAAACTGCTGCAGTCTTTCCTACCTTAACTTTTTTTCTTACTAATAACTTTGGCCATCTTGACTGCACAGGTGTTGCTTGGACACATTGCCTAAGCTTTATCTTTGAAATGTTAGATGTTATGCAAATATACCTGTGAAGGTGTTGGGACAGAGGAAAGGACTTTCTCAGAAGGGCTTTTGAACAGACAGCTTTGTAAGGGAGAGTACAATCCTGCAAATGATCTGAACCTCAGCTTTGGCAACAACATATAATCCTACTCCTAAAGAATACCATGCAGCACTTATGTTATATTTTGGGTGAAATTTTGCTGGTTTCTTGTGCATACATTTGTCACACCTGCAGAAGGAATTGGGCATGTATGCATTATGTGGAATGGCTGCTTTTGCTCAAAGTTGCAGAAGTTGTGGAAGCAGAGTTGCATACATGACACTGTTGTGCTTGGATGTGCACTGTGTTTTGTATATGAGTGAAAAATGAATTTTGTTGTGCATTTGATTTCACATTTGATGCCTTGGTTCAGTTGCACAACATTGCCATTCAAAGCAAAGGTGTCCTATCACAGTAGATGCATGGGGAAAGTCACATTATGGGATCCTGATGTTGGATCTTGGCCATTATGTGTTTTTGCCCAGCATGTTCAGTCTCTCATTATCAAACTCCGATGTAGACAGTGGCAGTTTATGACCCAAGGGGGAGATTGGCTCCTCTTGTGCTCCTGCACCACTTTTTGGCAAATGTTTAGAAGGCATTTCTGTAAACAAAACACACAGAGCACACATTGCCAAAACTGCTTTAGGGGTATTATCAAATGGAAAATGTTGGAGACACTGCAGAGCTCTCCTTTCACTCCTTATTTCCCACATCATGAAACACATTGCGACCCTGTCTGTCAGAAGCCAACAGCTTTCACAACAACAACGTCATCTCTGTTCAAGGGCTTGCGTGTGGCACTTCTAGTGGATGCGCTGTCAGTTCTCAAAAACTTCTTGGCAGTTTGCTCTGCAGCTCTATTCACTTGAAGGCTTGCTGGTGACAGGGCAATGTCCATAGAGGGTGGAATCTGAGGGAACCGTTTAGGAAGCAAATCATTTATCCAAGGGGCACTTCTCTCCAGAAGTCACACCTCTTATAAATTGACCCAAAGGACATACCATGCTCAGATTCTATGCTCCTGCTTTCTATATTGTAAATAGCATCATTACACTGACCTCAAAGGATATGCTTGGCTCTGACCGTTTGCCGGTGCTTTCAATTCTGCAAACAGCATGATTACTGATCAAAATCCAATGGTTAGTTGTAAGTACAGTAGACACACTGGAATTCACCAAACTGTGGATTTATTGACTTCCCTTTGACTGAATAGGTATGGGCTAGTTGTTTTAATCTAGATGGGACTAACAATTAGATTTAGGACTTTTTCATTCTTTCTGGTTATTTTGATGGTTTCCATGTCATTTGGTTCCTCATCCCTTTACCTCAGATTCTTTGTCACCTCTAGACTTTCCCTCTTTTGTCCTTTGCTTTTGTTTTAGTTGATAATAATAATAATAATAATAATAACAACAACAACTTTATTTTTATACCACCACCTCCATCTCCCCGAAGGGACTCGAGGCAGCTTACATGGGGCCAAGCCCAAACACATGGAGTTAAAACATAGCAAATAAAATGTTAAAACAATATAAAAACAACATTATAACAATAGTAAGACAAGCATCATAAGCAACGGTTGCTTCCACCTCTTCGTAACCTCATGGATCAGCCCACACCAGAGCTCCATGTTTGCCGTTGCCACCCCCAGCTCCTTCAAGATCAATCCAGTCACTTCAAGGATACCATCATGTTGCCCTTGGTCAGCCCCTCTTCCTTTTTCCATCTTCCTTTTCCCCAGCATCATTGTCTTCTCCAAGCTTTCCCTTCTTCTCATTATGTGGCTAAAGTACTTCATCTTTGCCTCTAATATCTTTCCCTTCAGTGAGCAGTAAGGCTTTATTTCCTGGGGTATTGGGACTGATTATCTTCTCGTGGTCCAAGACACTCTCAGAATTTTGCTCCAACACCACAGTTCAAAAGTATCTATCTTCCTTCATTCAACCTTCTTTATGGTCCAGCTCTGGACTTCTTCTCTTTTGTCCTTTGCTATGCTGCTGATAAGAGCCCCCAGTGGCACAGTGGGTTAAAGCGCTGAACTGCTGAGCTTGTTGACCGAAAGGTCGCAGGTTCGATTCCGGGAGAGGCGTGAGCTTCCGCTGTGAGCCCTAGCTTCTGCCAACCTAGCAGTTTGAAAACATGCAAATGTGAGTAGATCAATAGGTACCACTCCGGTGGGAAGGTAAAGGCACTCCATGCAGTCATGCCAGCCACATGACCTTGGAGGTGTCTATAGACAACGTCGGCTCTTCGGCTTAGAAATGGGAGATGAGCACCACATCCCAGAGTCAGACATGACTGGACTTAATGTCAGGGAACAACCTTTACCTTTACCCTATGCTGCTGATACACAATAACAGGTTTTATTGAAAACAATGACGGTTAATGGAGGTAGAAGATGGATTAAACTTAACTCATAAATATGCCCTTAATAGATTGGAGAGCTGGACCAAAATTAACCAATTGAATTTCAGTGGGAATAAATGTAAGCTACTACTCTTACATAGAAGAAATTAAATGCACAGCTATAGTATGGGTGACATCTGGGTTGAAAACAATACAAGTGAAAGGAATTTAGGAGTCTTAGCAGACCACAAGCTGAACATGAGTCATTAGTATGATGCAGCAGCTAAAAAGCCAATGTAATTCCAGGCTGCATCACTAGGAATATAGTATCTAGTTTGAAGGAAGTAATCGGACCACTCTATTCTGCTTTGGTCAGACCATACTTGGCATATTTTGTCCAGTTCTAGGCACCATAATTCAAGAAGGATATTAAAATGCCGGAATGTACTCAGAGGAGGGTAACAAAAATGGTCAAAAACCAGGAAGCCATGCCAAGGCCTATAGGAAGTGACTTAAGGAGCTGGATACATTTAGCGTTGGAGGAGAGAAGGTAAAGGTAAACATAATGGCCATATTTAAATATTGGATAGGATGTCATATTGAAGATAGCGCTAGTTTGTTTCCCAACAGAACAATGGATTCAAATTATAGGAAAAGAGATTTCACTTAATCATTAGGAAGAACTGCCTGATGGTAAGAGCTATTGACAGTGAAATATGTTGCCTGGCAATGGCTCTCTTTCTTGAGGTTTTTAAACTGAGGTTGGAGGGGAGAGCTTTGATTCTGGCAGGAGTTGGACTGGATGGCCTTCATTGTCTCTTCCAACTCTGTATTTCTGTGATTCTAAATTATAATGCTCATATCTTCCAGAGATGGAGGTTTTTCCATGAAGCCATGGCCAAACTTTCACTTTGCCTTGAAGGGAAACACTTAAAAACACTTAAAACCTCTACCTTGCATCTCTGTCTTTCTGGTCCTTCTCAAAGCAGCCAGAATAGAGAGACAGATCAGCCACAGTAAAAGACCTCCTGCTGCTTCGATGGAAGTAGAAAGGAGGAAAGAAAGGCTCAATTAATTTCACAGCTCTATATGTGCATAACCACTCTGTCTCCAGAATGCTATGCTCAGGGTGAAAAGTTCAGCAACCTGTTGCTTTATTTTGCCTGCTCTCTCTGTTTTATACAGCACAGAGTAACCCTGTCATGGCATGGTGGTATCCCTTTGAACAGGTCATGCACTTTCTTGATCTTTGGTGTGGTCATTGCAAAGACTGTGGGAAACAGAATGTACAGCCAACACATCTCTTGAACAGATGTGTTGAGACATAAGGGTGCAGAGAGTCCAATCTATGACCCTATTCCTGCGTGCAAATTCAGAGGAAATTGGCTTGGTATTACTTGGAGTAAGTCAATGATCTGACAGCAGCAGCACCATAGCCATTACCTCTGAGATCTCTGACCTTTCCCATCTCTCAGAGGACAGACGTGTATGAAGCAGAACATGTTCTCAAGTTCAAAATTAGTCCACTGTTCTCAGATGTAGTGTGACTTTCTCTAGTGGTCAGTGTTGAAGTAATAACCCACTGATGACCCCATTAAGGTTTGTGTCCAGAACTAGGGGAGAGAAATGTGCCATTTTATTCTTTTGTTCTAGCAACATAGCTTTGGGAGGCTCTTTCTTGGGCACTGCAATAAAAGGGTGAAATAGAGTCACTAGCAAAGGAAGACTGATCATAGAGTTTTCAGAAACTAGTATAAAACAACAGCATATTGTTCAGAGTATGTAATAGTGATAGCTCTGTGTCCCAACAATTCCTCCAGAGCCCCCTTTCACAGCCATGACCATTACTGAGTGGGAGCAGTCCTCAAGATGGATTCCTATTATCTTCAGCCAGTGATGGCACTAGGAAGGTGTGTGGGTGCGAACAGCACAAGGTGACACCAGCTGAGGAAGTGACCTCAAAATGACTATTTATAAAAATTGTGCAGTGTTTCAATAGGAATTTGTTCTTTTAAAATATAAATATTATTGTAATTAGTTATAAACACAAACTCCAAGCTCCTGGTGGTGCAATGGGTTAAACCCTTGTTCTGGCATGACTGCTGACCAAAAGATCGGCGGTTTGAATCCAGGGAAAAGAGAGCTCCCATCTGTCAGCTCCAGCTTCCCATACGGGGACATGAGAGAAGCCTCCCACAGGATGGTAAAATATCTGGACATCCCCCAGGTAACGTCCTTGCAAACAGCCAATTCTTGCACACCAGAAGTGACTTGCAGTTTCTCGAGTTGCTCCTGACATGAAGAAAAAACCCACAAACACATTTTTGTAAGCTCATCGTACATGTATTTATTTATTTATTAGTTATTTATTTACTGTATTTGTATACCGCATTGCATTTGGGACACATCTTTGGTATGTTCCATGTAAAAAGATCCACTTTACAGTATAAACAGATTGTATTCTTACTTTAACAAAGTCCAGCAGGAAAGGCACAACTTGATAAAAATTGATCCCAAGCAAAATAAAATAATAAAACAATTGGACAAAAAAAAACACACACACATGCAAATAATACAGGGGGAACAGCATTACACAAGCAAGGTGTTTTTAAAAATAATATAAATTAAATCCATAGTTTCATGGCCCTTCCACGTGAGCAAAACTGGACTTTAAAGTGGGAACAAAAGTCCTTTTAGTACCAAATGCTTAGCTACATTTTCCAATCGCTTCTCGGCCTTTTGGCTAAGATCAAGTGTAATATGTTGTCCATCAACCTTTCCAAAGTGAATGTATCTGCTAGAAAGCAACTGATATGCTCAAACTTTGTATATTAGCTGTATTAGTCTCCTGAAACCAGAGAATGTGAGAGAGCAATGAAAGAATTACAGAATCATTGAAAGGGGGAAACAAGGATCATATAGGAATGCTTAAGTGAAGCACTCTTGAGAGATGGCAGCCCAACCTCAGATTTAAAACCCCCAATGAGGGAGAGTCCACCACCCTCCATGGAAATCTGTTCTTCTACCAGACAGCTTTCCTCACCAAGAGGGTCTTCCCAAAGTTTAGCTAGTATCCATTTCTTTGTCATTTGAATCAACTAGTTTGTGAAACAGCCAAAAACAGTTTACTGAATCAGACATTTAAAGATGCAGTCAAATCCTTTCACGAAGCTTTCTTCTCCAAGTTCAACATACAGAGGTCCCCATTTTCTCTGGGCTGTTATTGCTGTTTTGAATCAAAGGTATTAGATTCTAAAGGGCACACTGCATGCTTGCATATGAAACTATTGTGTGTAGTGTTGGGCCATCTAGCCTTGTATTACTTGTCTCCAAATATTTTTGGACTTCAGCGTCTACAGTCCCCTCCTTGTGGGCACAGGTTCATTGGAGTTGTATACCAATAAATATCTGGGGATGCCCTAGTTCCCCATTCCTGGGAATAGGAATTCAAAAGATCCAAGGAAAGGATATACAAATATAGTAAATGCAAAAGCCACTGGTGGGAGCTGAGATTCTGGGTTGCCGGATCAAAAGTCCAGACTGGAAACGATTAGATTCAATAATGCATGGTACATTTGTGCCTATCGCATATCCAGACTCCTGGAATGTAAATGGAGCATGCAGAGCTACAGACGATAAAGGCTAAAGTTGCACCTTTCGCTTTGTCTGGTGCCAAGTTGAGCTTTGCGTTGCTTTGTAACACAATGCTAAGAGCAGCGATTGTGCCCGAGGTCTGGTGTCTGCAGTCAGAAGATAAACAAAAAACACTCTGGCCAGGAGAGCTGATGGATTGTGAAAGATGCCATGCTTGTCAATAGACTGTCAACCTTGAATAGCTTTTGTGCTAAATTTGCAGCCATTATGCAATCTTAGAGCTGGTTTGTCTTGTACGCAGAAGAAGCATTGTAGGTTTCCATTTCACATTGGATCTTTTTCTTTTGTCTTTGACGTCTTTCATTCCTCGCTGTGTCTATTCTTTGACATCCATAGAAGTTTTTCGCATTGTTGGGCAACTTATTAAATTATCACAGCATATTTCCACCGCAGTGAAATCCTTTTTCTAAATGAAGTTGTGAGTTGAATCTGATTCCAAGGAAGAAACACATTCAAGAAAAGATAGCAGCATGCCTGTCGGTTAAAGTCACCTTTAGAGACCATGTCAATTCCTGATATATGTATATGAAATTGCCATGTAAAGCAGGGCCACATTGTGGGTGGCACTAAAATTCAGTGACACGTTTTGGAGAGTGAGAATGTAACATAGTTACATATCAAATTACACATGTAACATAATTACAATGTTACTCTGTGGATGCATCTACACTGTAGAATTCATGCTGATTGACACAGAATCATAGAATAATTGAGTTGGAAGAGACCGCATGGGTCATCTAGTCCAACTACCGGCAATGCAGGAAAAGCACAGTCAAAGACAGATGGCCTTCCAACCATCAAGGAAGGCGCTTCCACCACACTCCAAAGCAGAAAGTTCCACTGCAGAACTATTCTTACAGTTAGGAAGTTCTTCCTAATGTTCAGGTGGAATCTCCTTTCCTGTGATTTGAACCCAGTCCTAGTCTGCAGGGCAGCAGAAAACAAGCTGCTCCCTCATCCTTATGACATCCTTTCACAAATTTATACATGGCTATTAGGTCTCCTCTCAACTTTCTCTTCTGCTGGCTAAACATCCCCATTTCTTTAAGATGCTCCTCATAGGGCATAGTTTCCAGACATTTGATCATCTTAGTTGCCCTCCTCTAGAGCAGTGGTTCTCAACCTGTGGGTCCCCTGGTGTTTTGGCCTACAACTCCCAGAAATCCCAGCCAGTTTACCAGCTGTTATGATTTCCGGGAGTTGAAGGCCAAAACACCTGGGGACCCACAGGTTGAGAACCACTGATCTAGAGGGACACCTTCCAGCTTTCCAATATGTCTTTCAAACTGTGGTGCCCAGGATTGGACACAATATTCCAGGTGAGGTCTAACCAAAGCAGAATAGACATCACTTTGATTAACCTGGCCCAATGCTATGGAATCCTGGGAGCTGTAGTTTGGTAAGGCACTACTACTCTTGGACAGAGAATGCTAAAGACTTTATAAACTGCAACTCATCGGATTCCATAGCATTGATTCCACTGTGGTTAAAGTATCAAAGGTGTCGAACTGCATTGATTCTACAGTTCAGACCTCCCTGAATCAGAAAAAAAAAATAAGAGAAGGAAAGGTGTGATAGAACTCTTCTATAATGAGTTATTTTAACATAGAGTGTTGTGGGTTGCAATCCA
This sequence comes from Anolis sagrei ordinatus, assembly GCF_025583915.1. NCBI lineage: Eukaryota > Metazoa > Chordata > Lepidosauria > Squamata > Anolidae > Anolis > Anolis sagrei. The sequence goes on along the minus strand of NW_026847438.1, from coordinate 236,967,484 downwards.
GTTCCTGAGATTATGTTCTAGTTGATTCGAAAAGCTATTTTTGAAGGGCATTTAAAAGGCATTTTCAGAAGCATTTTGACAGGTTTGTTTTTCAAGTTGTTATCACAAGCAATCTATGATGCTTGAGAAATATGTGAATAGCATATGTATTGCTGGGTCAAGCAGGAGTGGGGAAAAGACAAAAGACAGCTTATTAAATAATATGCTTTAAGAACAGCTTGCCCAACTTGGCCTTTTCCAAAACTGTTGTGAAAACCTGATCTAGATGATCAAGCACAGCTCCATGGTCAATATCCAATGAACACTGACTATAGAATCACATGAAAAGATCTAGAGATTCCTACAGAGGTGTTCTCTTCACTGGGGAAAAAAGTGATTTTTATTTGCATTTTTCCCACTTTCACTGGGGATGGGGTGGGGGGGGGGGAGCAAGGTTAACTCACTGGGCAAGGTTGTAGCAACCTCTCCTTTTGATTTCCTAGACTTTTCTTCTTCTTTTTCATCACTAAAAATGAATTGCCTTTCCTGGAAGTCTCCAAAAGAAGAAAAACTGCATTGAATTAGTCTACATTGCTTAATATAAAACAATACAGGTATTTCAAAACTCAGAAGTGAACTTCTCTCCACTTCCAGGTTCATGGAAGGAGTTTTGGTGAGCCTGGTCATTGCTTCTTGTGCTGCTTTTGGTCACTTTTGGACTATCTCTCTTTCTCTGTTTTGGAGTGCATCCAAGGGCCCAAACTGTGACTCCCAGTTTTTCTAGTAAGGAAATGTGAAAATCTGGAAAAATGTTTTGGCAGAAGATGAGAAGACCTGCAGACATCAAAGGACATTTCAGGAGGTTCATGCACACAATAGAGTGAATGCTTCCTTCTCCTGATCTAATGACAAAAAAACAGCTTGATTCATTATTCCTAAAAGTGCCAGTTTGGGGATCCTCAAATATGCAAACTGGGAACTCCTTGCCATCTAAGGTGTATCCTGTTTCTTATTCTACTGCTTAGCATTCTTTGTTGTTCTGGAACCAAACACCAAGACCTGCAGCCTATTTTCAGAGCTAACTTGCTGTGGTTCAGTGCTCTCTAATGCTTCCTTTGTCTCTTTGTCAAACAATCTTTTTCCTACTCCTCAGTTAGGAAAACAGACACCTTTCTTTCTAAATGACAGCTGAATCAAACCTGTGCCAAGAAGCTTATAGCCTGAAAGGCAAGGAAAGAAAGGGGCTGAAACCCAAATAGAAATATCAAATTCTAGGTACTGGAACTGGAAGAGAAATCCTCTAGCAAAGACTTTAGTTTACTATAATGTCAGTAACAACATTATGAATACATTAAATCATGACGTCAACTTAGTGAAAGGTAGCATCATTCTTTGCATACTATAAGTGTATAATTATAACCACTTTGATAGTCACGGGTATCCAAAAAAGTTGGAGGAATATCATTTGACCCAAATGCCGGCTTTTTTGTTGTTTTTTGTGCCCTGAAAGAATAAATTCCCAACAATATTCATCAGTGCACTGAATGGATTGAATGGAAACCATATACAGCTATCCACATTTTTAAAACTAATATGGAACCATAGAGTTGGATGAGACCACAAGGGTCATCCACTGCAATCCCATTTTTCCATATAGGAATATTCAATCAAAGCATCCCTAAAGTGACCCCACCACTCTCCAAAGCAGCATATTCAGATGTCGAACAGTTCTTATTGTCAAGAGGTTCTTCCTAATATTCAGTTAGAAACTCTGTAGTTCAGCGTTTCTCAACCTGGGGGTCAGGACCCCTGGAGGGTGGTGAGGGGGCATAAGAGAGGTCACCAAATACCATCAGAAAACACTATTTTCTGTTGGTCATGGGGGTTCTGTGTGGGAAGATTGACCCAGTTCTATTGGTGGAGTTCAGAATGTTCTTTGATTGTAGGTGAACTATAAATCTCAGCAGCTACAACTCCCACATGTCAAGGTTTATTTTCCCCAACTCCACCAGTGTTCACATTTGGGGATATTGAGTATTTATGTGAAGTTTGATCTTGGACCATTATTGTTTGACTCCACAGTGTTCTCTGGATGTAGGTGAACTACAACTCCAAAACTCAAGATCAATGCCCATCAAACCCTTCCAGTATTTTCTGTTGGTCATGGGAGTTCTGTGTACCCAATTTGGTTCAATTCCATTGTTGGTGCAGATTAGAATGCTCTTTGATTGTAGGTTATCTATAAATCCCAGCAACTTCAACTCCCAAATGACAAAATCAACCCTCTCCAACCCCACCAGTATTCCAATTTGGGCATATCGGGTATTTGTGCCAAATTTGGTCCAGTGAATGCATATCATATATTTACATTACAATTCATAATAGTAGCAAAATTAAAATTATAAAGTAGCAACAAAAATAATTTTATGTTTGGGGGTTCACCACAATATTAGGAACTGTATTAAGCGGTCACAGCATTAGGAAGTTTGAAAAACACTAGTGTAGTTTGAATCCTTTGTTCTATATCATATTCGATTGGAGTGACATTAGCTTAATCAGATAATTTTCATCTTCACTGTGTAGATATCCATACCTTTCCCTCTTCAAGGTAATGAAATTACTTCATCTGAAAATACTTCCATTTTTCATTTGTGTACTTTCATATTTGAATGGGAGAAGAGCCACTGTGCCAGTTTGTTTTGCCCTTAAACATAGAAATGTCAAAGATCTCCAAAGCTTAGTTGGATGACTGAATGGCATAGATTTTTAAATTGCCTAAGTGTTATTGTAAGTCCCAACTAGAATGAAGCCATTAAGTCAATTCAATTTACCTGCGTGTTTTCTTTCTATTCAACCATTTATTCATTGCAACAGTTCTAGTAGTGGCCAACCAGGATTTCAACCACGCAGTTACTCATTCTTGGATGGTTCATAATTATTTGCCAATACCTTCAATGAACCACTCTTCATGGAGAGTATGAAAACAACTGCTGCGCATTTCCTATTTCACAATGGGGCAATAATGAGATACAGTGACACATATATACAATTGATTGGACTGTGTTAAGTACTGTATTAAGCAGAACGGTGGCATTGTGCAATTACCATGCAGTTATGTGAATGTAGATGTACATGACAACACCATAAGGTAGGTTCATCTATTATTTTTATCTGTACTTCTTAAAATCTTGGTAAATCACATACAGGCTACCAAAATGATTCTTTTTGGATTATGGATGGTTCCTCGTAAATTACTCACAGGTGTTCCAAATGAAAATCCACAGCAATGATATTAAAAAGAGATCAAGAGTAGTCATTTTCATGTTGGGCTCTGTAATAATTCATAGCGTACTAGTAATTAGACTTTTTTAAAGCATCTGCTGGCTGATCATCTTAAATACTAATTATCCTTCTATGAAAACATACCGGGGAATGGAAAGTTTGGCAAAAAAAAATAGCTGTATGTAGTGCTGAAGTTTTGCATTGGGAACCTTGGTAACAATTGGCTGATGTGTAGTTGTTCCATTGGGTCAACAACTCATGGCTACAGGATGGTGTGGGACTTGTCAAACTGCATTGCAGAGAGCTCATGTGCATCCTATACTCACCATCTTGAGGGTCCTTCAGTCACTTCCATGATCCCTTCTCTTATCTGCTATAGCGAGTACAATTCTACGTTTGGTTCTGAGAGCTGTAACATAATGTTCGTTTGTGGGATTAACATAACTCAAAAACCACTGGATGAATTGCCACCAAATTTGGCCACAAGACACCTACTAACCCAAGGAGTGACCATCACTAAAAAAAATGGATTTTGTCAATTGGGAGTAGTAGCTGCTGGGATTTGTAGTTCACCTACAATCAAAGAGCATTCTGAACTCCACCAACAATGGAACTGAACCAAACTTGGCACACAGAACTCCCACAACCATCAGAAGAAGAAAAATGGGAGGGTTTGGTGAACACTGACTTTGAGTTTGGGAGTTGTAGTTCACCTATATCTAGAGAGCACTGTGGACTCAAACAATGATGGATGTGGACCAAACTTGGCATGAAGATTCCATATGAACACAGATGGAGTTTGGGGAAAATAGACCTTGACATTTGGGAGTTGTAGTTACTGGGATTTATAGTTCACCTACAATCAAAGAGCATTCTGAACCCCACCAACAACAGAATTGGGGTAAACTTCTCACACAGAACCCCCATGACCAACAGAAAATACTTAAGGCCATCCAGTCCAACTCCCTTCGCCAAGGCAAGAAAATGTAATCAAAGCCCTCCTGACAAAGAGCCATCCAGCCATAGATATAGAGATAGATAGATATTATTCACACACAGATATAGTATCATAGATTTGAAAGGGGCCCCTAAAGAAGGACAGTTATATGTTGCATGTTCCAGAGTAGGCAAACCAGACAATCTCCACATCAACACTGATAAAGAAACAGCAAGAAATACTGTTTACCCACAAGCATAAAGAAATTACATATATTATAAACCAACACTTTCTCATTACTTTTCCAGATCACCAGACTGGGCCACAGCAATGTGTGGCAGGGAATAGCTAGTGAGGTGTATACGTGTTGTGCATGGTTCTGAGCCAACTTTGAAGGTTCAGCAGTTTGGAGTGATGTCATAGATTTTAGAAAATTCAGGAATTGCCATCTTGGGATTGAGGAGACAGAAGTGTTAGTGAAAAGCTATAAATAGCGGGATGTACAAGAAATGCTGCTTAGCATTTTGACACATGGGAATAATGGTGAGGGTGAGGATTATTAATCACCCTAATGTGGGTGATTAATCATTTATTTGCTTAGATACAACAGTGAAGTGCACAGAAGAAAGGTGCATTGTACACCAGTCTGTGAGGTGGAAGAAGGAAGCCTATTTTAAAAAGGTTGTTAAGGACAGATAGGCATGTACAGAGAGAGTCTATGAAGTATATCTCTTCTCCTTTCAGTTGGATAAGTTTTACCCACCTAACAAAAAGTGATTTTGCCCTTTCATCCTGGACAATGAGCTGGAAAGATGGACCTGTGCATCAAATCCCTGTTGGCATGGTAAGGTTTCCTATTGCTGCCTTATTGCACTGTCCCAAAAGCATGGTCCCACAGCCAAGTTTTTACCATCCTTCTGAAGGAGAGGAGGGAGGGGCCAATCTAATCTTAGCAGGAAGGGAGTTCCATAGCCAAGGGGCAATCACTGAGAAGGCCCTCTCTCTCATCCCTGCCAATCGCAACTGTGACAGTGGTGGGACGGAGAGCAGGGCCTCCTTGGAGGATCTTAATCTCCGAGGTGGTTCATAGAGGGAGATGCATTTGGATAGGTAAAGTGGGCCAGGGCCAATTAGGGCTTTATAGGCCAAAGCCAGCACTTTGAATTGTGCCCGGTAGCAAACAGGCAGCCAGTAGAGCTGGCGTAACATGGGAGTTGTGTGCTCCCTGTATGCAACTCCAGTTATTAACCTGGTTGCCTCTTGTTGGACTATACTACAACTCCCATTATATTACATCTCTGATTATGCTGGGTCAATTCCCCCCCCATCCCCCCCCCCCCATATTCCAGTATTTTCTATTGATCATGGGGAGTCTGTGTGCCAAGTTTGGTCCAAGTCTGTCGTTGATGGGTTTCACAGTGCTCTCTGGATGCCAAGAGAATTGCAACTCCCATCATGTTGGTTTAGTCCCCCCACCCAAAGAAAAATCCCCCTTCAGTATTTGCTATTGGTCATGAGAGGGCAGTATACCAATTTTGGTCCAGATCAAAGTTCTTCTTTCACCTACTTTTACTGCCTGAGGGTTTTGCATAATGCAGTAGGTTAGGAAATAAAGAGATCCAAGTTTTGTTTTAAGAGGAGGGGTACAATGAATTTCAATCAGATTTTCATACTCTTGCGTGGACTTTTAAAAAGGCGTTTAAAGGAGGTTAAACACCTTTTTTTTTTGCACAACTCCTTTAATGTTTTTGCAGAACCAAAAAGTTTGAGGAATAATAATAATAATAATAATAATAATAATAATAATACTTTACTTATATTTCACCTTTCTCCCCGAAGGGACTCAGAATGAATTACAGCATATAAACAGACACAGGCAAACATTCAATGCCTTGTTACAATGATATACAATGATACACAAATACACAGACAAAGGCAAAGGCTTCTTCTTTCATTTCCGGCTCTGAAGGCGGTGCTCACCTGCAGCTCTGGGGGAGGTGCTCCTTTCTGTTTGTAGCGTTGTTGGTAGACACCTTCTGGTCGTGTGGCTGGCATGATTACATGGAGTGTCTTTTTGCATTTTCCCACCGAGGTGGTACCTATTGAGCTACTCACTTTTGCATGTTTTCAAACTGCTAGATTGGCAGGAGGTAGGGCTAACAGCAGAAGCTCACATTGTCCTGCAGAGTCAAACTGTGCCAACCTTCAGGTCAGCAGTTCAGCAGCACAAGAGTTTAACCCATTGTGCCACCCGCTGCTCTAGATACTGCTCTAGACAAGGAGCAATGGATTCTCCTCTTTGGGGTTTCCCAAGACTTGAAAATGTGTTTTACAACTGTTTTCTGAATATTTTCAAATATTCCATCTGTCCGTATTGCTCATGTATGCCTATTGAATTGTATTGTAAAGACTGATGTGATGATAATTATGTGTGAATTGCTGGTGCACAAATTCCACTTTTCAAGAAAGACCATTGGCCACCATGTAGAACAGCTCAGCATGCAATAGTCTGGTGCCAATGCCAACCTCAGATTATTACTCTGTTAAGAATTACTTTTTACTTTTTAAACAGAACTGTTAAACACATTCTCTGTTGGTCATGGTGAACATAATAGTATGTCCCTATTGTTCCCTGAAGTCATCTTTTTGTCAGTGTTCTGGCAACTTAGTAGCAGTTGTCCCTTCCTAAAGGGAAATAATCAGCAATGTCTTTTTAAAATTATTTTGAGGGAGGAGTTCTAATTAGAATAGGAAATTGCACATTCATTTGGGCTTTTGCCCAGCCTGTGTGCCAAAGGTTTCCAGCAGAACTTTGAGTCTTTGGGAGAATGAAAGCCTTAATTCTCTGCCAAGCTACCTCCTAGGTGACATTAAATGAGGCATGTTATGCAAATTAAGACAAATTATGCCAGCACCATACCTCTATTTGCTACCCTGTGTGCAAAGAGTGTGTGGGAAACAGGTTTAATTCTGCAAAGATAAGTAAATAGAAAAGTTTCAGCCAAATACTCTTATCAACTAGATGTATGCATTTCCTATTTAAAATAATCGAGTTATGAAGTTGGGTTATGGAGACACTATAAGGCAGTGGTTCTCAACCTGGGGTCCCCAGATGTTTTTGGCCTACAACTCCCAGAAATCCCAGCCAGTTTACCAGCTGTTAGGGTTTCTGGAAGTTGAAGGCCAAAAACATCTGGGGACCCCAGGTTGAGAACCACTGATATAAGGACTTTCAGTAAAATTCTTCTGTCTTGGAGGAATCAAAGCATTCCAACAAAGTGGCCATCAATTCTCGGTTTAAAAACCTTCAAAGGAGACTTCATCAAACTACAAGGCAATGTATTCCACTGTTGAACAAGACTTACCATCATGAAGTTCTCCCTAACATTTTATGTCAGCGTTTCTCAACCTGGGGGGTCAGGACCCTGGAGGGGGTCACAAGCAGGTGTCAGAGAGGTCACCAAAGACCATTAGAAAACATAATATTTTCCATTGGTCTTGGGGTTCTTTGTGGGAAGTTTGGCCCAATTCTATTATTTGTGGGGTTCAGAATGCTCTGTGATTGTTGGTGAACTATAAATCCCAGCAACTACAACTCCCAAATGTCAAGATCTATTTTCCCTCAAACTCAACCAGTGTTCACATTTGGGCATATTGAGTGTATGTGCCAAGTTTTGTCCAGATCCATCATTGTTTGAGTCCACAGTGCTCTTTGGATGTAGGTGAACTACAACTCCAAAGCTCAAGGTCAATACCCACCAAATTTTCCAGTATTTTCTGTTGATTATGGGATTTCTGTGTGCCAAGTTTGGTTCAATACATTGTTGGTGGAGTTCATAATACTCTTTAATTGTAGGTTAACTATAAATCCCAACAACTACAACTCCCAAATAGCAAAATCAATCCACCTTGAACTCTAACAGTATTCAAATTTGAGTGTATTGGGTATTTGTGCCAAATTTGGTCCAGTGAATGAACGTACATCCTGCATATTAGATATTTGCATTACGATTCAAAACAGTAGCAAAATTACAGTTATGAAGTAGCAATGAAAATAATTTCATGGTTGGGGGTCAGCACAGCATGAGGAACTGTATTAAGGGTTCACAGCATTAGGAAGGTTGAGAACCACTATTTTAGGTGAAATTACTTTTCCTGTCATTTGAATCCATTGTTCTGTGACACCTATGGAGCAATAGAAAATAAGCACACCAAGCACACAGAAGGTGGTAGTATGCTTTCAAGTCATTCTCAACCTATATTGACTCCAAGGTGAACCACAGGGTTTTCTAGAACTGAGAGTGTGTGACTTCTCCAAGGTGACCCAGTGGGTTTCCATGACCGATTATGGAATCAAACCCCGGTCTTTAGAACTGGAGTCTAATGCTCAAACCATGACACCATGATGGCTTGCACTGAAGGATGAGCTCCTTTATCTTCAGGACGTATCTTCAACGCATCCTATTATTCATTTTAATGCATATAACAAGCAAGCCATGTCTGTAATTTGCATCATCAATGCAATTGATGCTGAAATGTATACAATTGGTGGAAGACTGGTCTCACAGTGCAGAAATTCTCTCTAGAATGTATCTCACCATTTGACAGGTGAGGAGGGAAAATATGCAGTTTCTTAGTCTCAGGTGTCAGAAGAAGAATTGACACCTCTACTGCTGTTAAGGTAATGTGGCACTTGCCACCTCAGCAGCAGTCAAATGACAACAGCGCTCCACCTGTTTGAGTAAAGCTGGTGACTTGTACATCTTGTGAAATAGGATGAGAAAGGAGGATGATTTAATTTTCCATTCAGAAACTGATCCTGTGGGTCTACACTGGCTGGGACCAGTGAGCTAGAAAAATACCAAAAGATTTGGCAAGAAAATATCATGAATCTTTTCACTAAGTCTGAAAGAATTATATCCTTGGATGAAGTGTAAAGAGAGACAAATTCAAAGTATAAACAAGTATAATCTGTGATTGACCTTTCCCATCAGTTACCCCTAGTGTTCATGATGTTCCCTTAGAATGAAACTTCTCTCCCCACCCCTGTCCATGCTTTTCCCATTTGACAGTTTCTGGCAGCTTAGGAAAACTAGAGATATGCTTTGCAAAGCAAGATAGTTTTCCCTTGAAATATATTATTTATTCAAGTATCCATATTGTAAGGCACATCTACAATGTTCAATTACTGCAAGTTGCCTTCACTTTAAGTGCCATCATACAGTGCTATAGAATCATGGAAGTTATAGTTTGACAAGCCTTTTAGCCTTCTTTATCAAAGAGTATTAGTACCTCATCTAACAAAAAAACCCATTGAACCACTGAGCTGGTGCTTGGCAGCTGTGACAGTCTGGATAAGGGTGGACAAATTGAAATTGAATCCGGACATGACAGAGGTCCTCCTAGTCAGTCAAAAGACAGAACAGGGCATAGGGTTGCAGCCTGTCCGGGATGGGGTTACACTCCTCTGAAGTCTCAGGTCTGCAGCTTGGAGTGATCCAGGATTCATCACTGAGCCTGGAAAGCATCTCGGTGGTGGCCAGGGGAGCTTTTGCACAATTAAAACTTGTGCGCTAGCTGTACCTCTACCTTGAGAAGTCTGACTTGGCCATGGTAGTCCACACTCTTGTTACATCCTGAATACTTTACTGCAATACACCCTATGTGGGGTTGCCTCTGAAGACTGTTTGGAAGCTTCAACTAGTCCAACGGGTGGCAGCCAGATTACTCACTGGAGTGGCATACAGGTAGCATACCACTCCCCTGTTACGTCAGTTCCACTGGCTGCCGGTTTGATACCGAGCACAATTCCTGACTTTCATCTGCACATATCGCAGGCATCCTCAGAGGTTGTGAGGTCTGTTGGAAACTAGGAAAATGGGGTTTACCACTTTCCCTCACTTATCGCAGGTGTAACATTCTAGAACCATCCGTGATAAGTGAAATTCCATGAAGTAGGGATATCCCCTTCCTTACTCTCTTTACCTTACTCTTCCTCATTGCAACCTGGGCCTCTTGCTGCAGCTTCTGAAGGGATTTAGGAGGTGGTGGAGGCATTGCAGGGCCCAAGCAGTGGCAAGAGGCCCAGTCGGCGATGAGGTGCCTCTTGCTGCCGCTTGGAGCAGCAGTAGCCACAATGCTCGGCCTGGGTCTGTTGGCAGGACAGGAGGCACCGAGGAGGAGGAGGAAGATAAAATGGGTGAGGAGAGAAGAGCCACCCCTGGCTCTTTTTCTCTCCTGGCCCTCTTTACCTTCCTCTTCTTCCTCCTAGTCACACCTGATCCTCTTGCCACCACTTGGAGCAGCAGAAGCCATGCTGCTCTGATCCAGCCTGTTGGCAGGAAAGGTACCTGTTGGTGGGTGCCCTCCTTGATGGCGGAAGGGGGCAGGAAGAGCCAAAGAGCCAATTGGAGAGGCGGCAGAGTGCCCTCCTGTTGGCAGGTGCCCTCCTTGATGGCAGAAGGGGTCAGAAAGAGTCGAAGAGCTGATTGAGAAGGCGGCAGAGGCCCAGGCAGTGACGAGGTACCACTCTCTCTCTCATTTCTGCTCAGTGTTCCCTGGCTACTTAAATTCACATTTTAAAAAAACTCGTGAAAAAGTGAGTCTGTGAAAAGTGAACCACGAAATAGCGAGGGAACACTGTATATATCTGTGGAAGAATGTCCTGGGAGAAAAGCGTTCTTGTTTATTTGAGGTAGGTGTGAATGTTTCACTTGGTCACCTTGATTAGCATTTAATGGTCTAGCAGTTTCAAGGTGTGTCTTCTTACTGCCTGGGGGAATCCTTTGTTGGGAAGTGATTAGCTGGCCCTGATTGTGAGGATGCTTATAGCAGGCATCCTCACAATTTCTGAAGATGCCTGCCATAGATGCAGGCAAAATGTTAGGAGAGAATGCTTCTGGAACATGGCCATACAGCCTGGAAAACTCACAACAACCCAGTGATTCTGGCCATGAAAGCCTTCGACAATACATTAAACCTAGAATTGCACTGGCCTTTTTTGCCACTACTATCACAGTTTGACTCATGTTTTTCTTGTAAAATACTAAGGTCTTTTAATCCTTTGCACTTGTGCTGTTTTCAAGCCAGGTGTCACTCACTATATATTTGTGTATTTCATTTTTCCTTTCTATATTGCATGTCACATTGATTCAAATCCCTGATTAAAAATGCTGATTTTGAGATTGTTGTGAAATAACACATTTATCTCAGAATTTTTTTTTCAGAAAAGGCGACAATGTTACACTTTTCAACTTTGCTTCCTAATGCATTTGTGGCCACTTATCGATCCACAATCGGACCAATTATATCCATTTTCTTCCACAGCTTCGAAAATAACATCTGGGCTCATTTGATAAATGCCTGGCATGTCTGTTTTGTGAACCCAGGAATCTGTCTTTCTCTTTTAATTTTTTTTCTCAGCAGTGCTCCTATCCATGACTGCTCACATCTGTTACCGTTCCTGCTGTGCTGTTCTCTTCTTTTCCCTGTCTTCGAAGCAGTGGCAAAATTCTTCTCCATGGGTGTCCTCAGGTGAGATGTACATTTTCCAGAGTGAAAGGCTTAGCTTGACTATTCGATGCAGGCTCTAGCCTGCTGTTAGCTGTCCTGCTTGGCGGTTATTTTCAGATCTCAATTTTCTCTCAGAAAAATATAAGCCAAAATTTATTTATAGCTTTCTTTAGGTGAGGTACAGCCATCTGCAGAAAGAAGGGTAAAATGAAATAAGGGGACAAAATACTTATGCTGTCTACGACAGTGTCTTCGAGTTGATGTGATAGTGTGGTCCTGCTCACAAATCCACTGAGTTTCAACCTATGGGTGCTCAGATATTGTTGGTTTGCAACTCTCACAGTTCCCCACCAATGAACACGCTAGACCTTCTGGATGTCCTGGTCTGACAATATTGGAGGACCCAATATTAGAAATGATTGTCTAAAGAAATCTAGCTCAGGCAATAAGATGTGATATGACTTTCTGGGGTGCCCCCAGAGTTACACTAGAGGAGTCACCATCTGTTTTTCAATCTGGGGGTCAGGACCCCTGGAAAGGGGGGGGGGTCACAAGGGGGTTTCAGAGGGGTCACCAAAGACCATCAGAAACACATAGTTCTGATGGTCTTAGGAACCCCTTTGGCAGAGAAGGTTGATGATCTCTCTACTTTTCCTTCTCTTCCTTTTTGGAAACAGACGGCAAATCCTCCCACCAAAAGCCCTCCTCCTCCTGTGATTATAGGTGAACTATAAATCCCAGCAACTACAATCCCCAAATGTCAAATTCTATTTTCCCCAAACTTCACCAGTGTTCACATTTGGGTATTTTGAGTATTTGTGCCAAGTTTTATCCAGATCCATCATTGTTTGAGTCCACAATGCTCTCTGGATATAGATGAACTACAACTCCCAAACTCAAGGTCAATGTTGGTCATGGGAGTTGTGTGTACCAAGTTTGGTTCAATTCCATCAGTGGAGTTCAGAATGCTCTTTGATTGTAGGTGAACTATAAATCTCAGCAACTACAACTCCCAGATGACAAAATCAACCCCCCTCCCAACTCCACCAGTATTCAAATTTGGGCATATTGGGTATTTGTACCAAATTTGGTCCAGTGAATGAAAGTACATCCTGCATATCAGATATTTACATTATTATTCATAACTGTAGTAAAATTACAGTTGTGAAGTAGCAACAAAAATAATTTTATGGTTGGGGGTCACCACAACATGAGGAACTGTGTCAAGGGGTTGTGGCATTAGGAAGGTTGAGAACCACTTCTCTGGAATATAGTGATGTTCCCCTCATCGATGCATACCCTTCCTCCCAAAAAACACAATGAAGAAAAGTTCCCACCCACCACCAAAGTAGCCCCTTTTAGACCCATTATATAGGTAGAAATAATAAAGCCCTCCATATCTTGCTGGACTGCAACAGCCAGTATTTCGCATAACTGCTGCACACCAAAATACCTGGGAGTTACTCTGGACCATGCTCTGACTTACAAGAAGCACTGCTTGATTTCCAAGCAAAAAGTGAGTGCTAAAAATAATATCATAGAAAAGCTGGCTATTTCTTGGTTTTATGGTTATTAGTATTACTGGTATCAACAACAACAACAACAACTTTGAAACCCTACACAGTGACATATTCTGAAAACCCGCACCTCAGTTCATTGAAGTTGGCCTGATTTAAATTTTAAAATAATGTTTTAGTGAAGTCTACAAAAACGCAGAAAGGACTGGCATAATGAAAGATGGTCCTGTCGCAATAAGTTTTGTTCTTTGACTGGAATCTTTCTCAGTCTTTGACAGAAATGAAAAAAGAAAATATTTCTGATGAGTGAGCTGGCTGGTATTCTGGACAGACAGGAAACAGATTCTCTTCAAGCTGCACCATGCCTTTGAATGTTGACAGTGATGATTTGAAACTTTTACATACAAGACACACTGTCAGTTTTGTCAGTATTTTCCAGCCTTTTCAAGGAATTGTCTGCATCAACATAAGTAAGTGCCATGGAGGTCCTGCACATGGCATGAGCATGCATTACAAAGAATCCTAGGATAGGGTTGTTGTAGGTTTTTTCGGGCTATATGGCCATGTTGTAGAGGCATTATCTCCTGACGTTTCGCCTGCATCTATGGCAAGCATCCTCAAAGGAAGATATATCCCATAGTGCAGACTCAGAGTTTTGAACAATCATCTACTGGGTTATTGTACTCTGTGGATGAGAAGTAACACATGGCATATGATTGAGTACCCCTTTACTTCTCGTCAAATTATATTATAAAGCTGGCACAATGGCTTTCGCTTGTGTTGCTCACATATGGTTGGGTGGTAGACTGTCATAGAATCATAGAATCATAAAGGTGGAGGAGACCTTGTGGGTCATCCAGTCCAATAGGAATGAGAATGGAGAGGGAAGTAAATTCCAAGTCCTGTCTTTTAAATTCAGATTATTAGCTGTTTATTTTATCTCTATAATACACATGAGAGGGCAATAAAACAATGGGCATCCCACGAATGCTTTTCTGGAGCAAAGCCATCAATCCATCAGGGACATTGTCATTCCATCCTTCATTACAGAACCAAGTTCAGCTATGTACCCTTCAATACTCCTTCTGGCCAAATATATTTAAGTTTCTAAAAGAGTACACTGATAAACAACAAACTGTTGGAGCTTCACCTTAAGGAATCTGGAGCTTTGCAGTTTGGTGAGGTATTTAGAATTTTCTGCTAGAGCAAGGATGACAACAACCTGTGTGAGAGGACAGGGGTAATTTTTCTCTGAAGACACCCCCTGCCCAAATGAGCCACAACCATCAACATATATCATAATACCTTTGCTTTTCTTCAGAGTCCCTTTCAAGATGGCAATTGGAAGTGACATCTTGTGACTCCCTCATGCCATGTTGAAAGGGGGTTCAGACCTGTAAAAGTCTGTATGCTTCTATTTAAAAATGACCAATACAGTCTCTTGGCAGAGAGGCTTGTGCAGGAAGCCCTTATTAAAAATGGCCACCACAATTCTACCCTATCTTAAATGGCCAAAAGGCTAGGCACACTGCATTTTTCTGGTTCCCCAATGCTGAACACCACTTGGGCAGGAAAAATGGAGTGAAAGAGAGAAAAGGGAGAGCTGTATTTATTTCTTTGCTTTGGGCAAGGGAGGGCTAAAGGAGTGGGAACTTCTTGCCTGTGCCTCATGGCTTTGGCTTTTCTTCCAGCATTGACCCATAAGTCAATTCAGGTTTTTGGGTCAATTTTTTAATCAAAAATATTCAACTTATACATGAACGTGTGTGTGTGTTCATCAATACAGCCCCTCTAGAAATCAGTAGGAATGAGCAGAGCCAAACCAGACAGTCATATGGGTTATGTTGGTATATAATTCATAAATTAGGATTTATAGTCTTTATAAATTTATAAACCGCGTGGTTCTCCTTGTTTCTCCACACATACACACTGTTCCCAATGGTGAGGTACACTGGGATTGGCCAGAGCCCACATCGTTACCACTTGTATAGAGTGTCAAGAGGCTAGCATTGTGTTGTGGTTTACATATTGGACTAAGGCTGTGAGCAACCACAATTTGAATCCCAGTACATCCATGGAAACCCACTCGGTGACCTTGGCCAAGCCATAGTTTTTCAGCCTCAAAGTAAGGCAATGGTAAATCCTTAGGGTTTTCCAAACAGAAACAACTTGAAGTTACAAAACAGCAACCAGACACACATACTTAACTGTAGATGCTTTGTCCATTCCAGTGTACATACTCCACTTGCTCAAGCCATATATCCTAGGGATAGCAACATATGACTCTTGAGGCTCCAGTAAAATGCATGCATTGTAACTTCCATTCCCTTAATAAGGAGGATTCGACTTTATTAGTACATTATTTGAGCAGTGTGAAAGACACTGAAAACGGTCTGCCACTGTAATATTTATATGGAAATCTTACACTGTCTGAATTTTCTTGGAAGCCTTGAGAGCCAATAAACCTATTTTAGGAGCACGCTGCAGCTTGTCAGGTGTGCTGTCATTCAGAATAGATGGCAAGGTAGCACGGCCCATATTTCTACTTGTTTTGTCTATGAATGAGCTATTCTTGGTTCCTTCTCCTTCTTCATTTACAAGTCTATATGACTCATCTTCCAAACAAGTGAGGCAGTCCAATTATATTCCAGTGATACTCATCTATATTTTCTGACATTCCTGTACATATCTAGCTAATAGGCCTGGGTAACAACGGAAAAATTTGTTTCTAAAATCGATTCGTTTTTTGGGGGGTTTTGCGTTTCGATATTTAAAAGAATTCCGAAATTTTTCTTTTAAAAAGTTCGATATTTACGAAATTTCATAAATGTTTAAAAAATTACGAAACATTAACGAAACAAATACGAAACAATAACGAATCAATTCGTTAATGGCGGACGCGACCGCGCAATACGCTAAAAAACCTCCAAATGGGACAGGGGGAACTTCTGAAGCTTCCCTCTCCCTCTGTTGTTGACTGTTGGTGTGATATTATATTTTTTTTCACTAATTAAACAAAAAACAACTATAAAACTTGCCCCAGACATGCGGAAATAATAACGAAACGACCTCAAACCGATAATGAAATGAATACATAACGAATCCGAAGCATTTATGAAACGAATTTAAAAATTCGTTTCGTTTTTAAGTTGCTCCAGAATGGTTCGTTATCGCTTCGTTATAAAAAAATAACGAATTTTTAACGAATTACGAATTAACGAAACGAAACCGCCCAGCCCTACTAGCTAACTATTAAGAACATGTCTAAGTCATAACTAAAAATTTGATGTCACTGAACATTATAATTATTTGAGAGGGAATGTTTTTTGTTTGTTTGTTCATAGAAATTATTCCCTTCTCTTCAGCTCAAATGGCTCACATTTAGAAATCAGTAATTTCTAAATTTCTAAAGTAATTTTGAATAGCTCACATTTAAAAATCAGTAATTTCTAAATTTCTAAAGTAATTTTGAATAGCTCACATTTAGAAATCAGTAAGAGGTTTGTCCTCTTAAAACTAAATTACAGTTTTGTTATTTCTGAACTAGCCCATAGAAGGATCTGAAGGACCTATTAATTTGGATCTAAGGGATTTAGCTCTCTCTGGAGCTCTCTCTCTCTCTCTCTCTCTCTCTCTCTCTGGAAGATGGGATTTTTGAGTTGCCCCTTTGCTAATCCTGGCAATATAGAATTAATCTATGGTTCAGCACATCTCAGCTAATCCATGGAGGGCATGTTCTCATGTTGATTTTTCCAGATAACTGCACAAGTATCTTTCAGCTTTGTTCCACTGGAGCAGCAGGAGTACATTAATTTATTTCAAGAAGCTGCAGTTTGATGGATTTTCCACCTCGCCAGGCATCCACATGTCTTCCTATCACCGAGCTTTAATTGTGTAATATTTGGTTCAGCACAAATGCATTGTTTGTTGACCAACCTTAAAATGTGTATCTGTTCAGTTTTAGAGTTAAAGTAGAATTTGTCAAGCAATTACACGTCACAGCAGGGGGACGCTGAAGCATTTAACGAAATCCTCCAAATTTTCCTTCAGGTCAGAAATAGTCATAGCCTATCATTTAGAGAGAAATGATGTGAGATGTCAGGATGAACCTACTTGTAAGAACTTTAGAACATAAACTTTTCATTCCTAAACATGGGGTGACAGAGATTGTATGCTGACTCATACCATCCCAAATAAAACTCCAAGATGCTGAGTCAGAACCATTTACTTTACATAACTTCGGTTTGGCTGGCAGTCAAGTTACATGAAAGTTCAAAGAAGGTAAACACTGTTGTGTCTCAGGTGTCATGTAGCAGTCTAAAAACTGACTTGGAAACTGAAGAGCAGGTAGAGGAAACCCCTAGTGTGCATCACAACCTGAGCCAGTTGAGTGATAAGCAAACCCAACACCTCTGATCCCAAGACCTCCGTGCTACATGGCAAACCTGACATCTTCTGAGACTGGCCCTAGTACTGCAACTTGTTTCCAGGTGCCAATATCCCACCTATCAATTTAAATTCCAATCAATGTTTCTTTAAAACAGGATTAGGCAACTACATTGACCTCCCATGGAATCCTTGCAAAGCTACATGCGATTACCTATAAAGCCCTTTATTTATTTATTTATTTAGGACATTTATATTCCATCCTATCTCAATCTCCGCAGAGGGACTCAGGATGGTTAACAACAACAAAAAACATAGGTATAAACAGTATGAAACATTATAAAAACATTAAAACAATCACCAATTTAAGTCATTGTCCTAAGAGCAGTCCATCAGAGTCCATTAAAACCATAGCTTTGTCATCAAGTTAGTCTAACCCACAAAGGCCTAATCCCAGAGCCAGGATATCACTTTTTTCCAGAAAGTCAGGAGGGATGGAGTGGATCTGATTTCACTTGGCAGGAAATTCCATAGCAAAGGGACCACTACAGAAAAGGTCCTTTCTCTTGTCCCCACCAACCGTGCTTGTGATAGTCGGGGTACAGCAAGCGGGGTCTCCCCGGACGATCTTAAGGTCCTAGGTGGTTTGTAGTGGGAGATACATTTGGGCAAGTCCAACCTATCGCTTCAGGTCCAACCTATCTTCATGACCGCATCTCTTTTTAGGAACCGGTGTGGGCTCTGAGATCAACAAGAGAGGCTCTCCTCTCGGTCCCACCACTATCTCAAGCGTGGTTGATGAGGACAAGAGAGAGAGCCTTCTCTGTGGTGCCCCCCCCCCAGCTCTGGAATACCCTCCCAAAAGAGATTTTATTTGTTCCCACCCTTCAATACTTCCATTCCAACCTGAAAACATGGATGTTCAGACATATCTTTGACCTTGAGTAGGCTGAATGGGCCCATATGAGGCTGTCACTTGGCACCTTGTGAATTGACAGCAGTTAGTTTTATCTACTGTTGTTTTAAAATTGTTTTTATTTTATGTTACATGTGCTGATGAGGGTTGTTGTTATAACTTTATGTGACTTGTTTTAAAATTTTGTACCATTTTTGTATTGCCTTGTAAGCCGCTCCAAGTCCGTTCGAGGAGATCCATCAAGTGTCCTTATTTATATATATATATATATATATATATATATATATATATATATAGTCCCCCATAAGTTAACTCCACAATGTCCTTCTTTTCAGCCAGGAAATAAACCAAAACTCAACCAGACAAGAACCAGATTTTGTATAGAGCTTTAATATCTCCTTTTCTTTAGAGGAAAAGCCTTGTAGTTAAGAGTACAGTAAGATCGTCCCATCATTCTTTTTACTGGATCATGAAAATAACTTTTTTTAAAGTACTGACACTTAGGCTAATATTCTACATAAACGGCAAAGAGTGTAATTTAACAGTCATTAGCTGACCTGTTGTTCTTAATAAATGTATCATTATTACAATCATGGAATTATGTCATGATAGTTCAATGCTACTACATAACTAAATTGCAACACTGCACAATTGAATAACCATTGCACATCTGCAAGCATATTTCACATTGGTAAAAGAATGCAAGTGTGGTGTAGTTGTTTGAAAACTGGAATTTGAATCCCCGCCCAGCCATGACACCCACTAGGTGACCTTGGGAAAATCACACTCTTGTTGTTGTTGTTCATTCGTTCAGTGGTTTCCGACTCTTCTTGACTTCATGGACCAGCCCACGCCAGAACTCCCTGTCAGTCGTCACCACCCCCAGCTCCTTCAAGGTCAATCCAGTCACTTCAAGGATCCCATCCATCCATCTTGCCCTTGGTTGGCCCCTCTTCCTTTTTCCTTCCATTTCTCCCAGTATCATTGTCTTCTCTAAGCTTTCCTTTCTTCTCATGATGTGGCCAAAGTACTTCATCTTGGCCTCTACTATTCTTCAATGAGCAGTCAGGCTTTATTTCTTGAAGTATGGACTGGTTGGATATTCTCGCTGTCCAAGGCACTCTCAGCACTTTACAGTCAATTATTTATATAGGTCACAATGCATAGGTCACGAACAAGATTCTGGATTATTTATTTACCATATTTATATCCCAGGAGCCCCCGGTGGTGCAGTGGGTTAAACCCCTGTGCCGGCAGGACTGAAGTCCAACAGGTTGCAGGTTCGAATCCGGGGAGAGGTGGATGAGCTCCCTCTATCAGCTCCAGCTCCTCATGCGGGGACATGAGAGAAGCCTCCCACAAGGATGATAAAAAACGTCAAATCATCCGAGTGTCCCCTGGGCAACATCCTTGCAGACAGACAATTCTCTCATACCAGAAGTGACTTGCAGTTTCTCAAGTTGCTCCTGACACGATTAAAAAAAAAAACCCTCCCTTCTCAGCCCCGAAGGGGACTCAAAGTGACTTTACACATTCAATGCCTTAAAAACAGCATACAATTAAAATAAACGTTTAAATTAAGATTAAAATTAATACACATTAAAACAGTTAAAATATTTTATAAAATATTTTAAAATAAAATATTTTAAAATATTAAACCACGCCATCCACAATTGTAATCCAAAGCCATTCCAATAGTTATTGCACACATTCCATATACTTCTATTGCACTTCTCCGAAGGCTTGATCCCAATGCCAAGTTTTCACTCTCTTTCTGAAAGCCAGGAGGGAGGGGGATGATCTAATATCACTGGGAAGGGTGGCATAGCCTGCCCTCCACATCTGGTTTTATTGTTTATTTCCAGTATCTCTTTTTATTTTCATTTTCTTTATCAAATTGTCTCAATCTATCCTTACTTCTGTGGTGTTTGTCTCAAAGCACAAAATGGGAAAAAGTGTTACATGCAAAAAAAAATTACCAGATCTTCTTATTCAGAAGGTACTAAATGGATATGAAGCCCAGCTCCAGCAGGGATTTAAACATTTGCCTGGGAACTGCACTAATAGATGTCAGAAACAGTTCCGTGCCGATAAACACAAAATAATGATTCCAGAAACATTGAATTAAGAGGGGGAGAGAGGTGTCACTGTGGAGAAATCGCCCATAGAGCAGATGTGCCAGGATAAAGGTTTGCAGATCATTATAACTCAAATGTCTGAAGACTTCAATTCTGTCTGCAGCTGCTGTTGAAAAATTCAGCTGCTAGACTGCCTCATTGGTTTTCGTGATGGCTGAATTAGGAAACCAGTGGGATGATGTTGACTTATTTACCACAGGCAGCATAGGTTAGCTTCAGCTCCAAGCAATTTAACATAATTCGCCCCTTGAAGGGAATAGGGTACATTCTAAAGAAGAAATTATGATTACCTATGCTCTGTGCTGTTTCTGTGCACAACTATAGAGTCTACTTTAGATTGGGATACACCAGGCATAGGCAAACTTTCTAACTTGAGGGCTGCATAGTGGGCTGGAGCATTGCTTTAGACCGGGACATGGAACGGAAACAGCCTTGGTCGCCTTGGTAGATGATCTTCGCAGGGAGCTGGACAGGGGGAGTGTGTCCCTGTTAGTTCTGCTGGACCTCTCAGCGGCCTTCGATACCGTCGATCACGGTATCCTTCTGGGATGCCTCATGGACATGGGTCTTGGGGGTACTGTGGCTCCAGTCATTTCTTGAGGGACGGTCCCAGAAGGTGTTACTGGGTGACACCTGTTCGGCCCCACAACCGTTGTTGTGTGGAGTCCCACATGGTTCGATTCTGTCCCCAATGTTATTTAACATCTACATGAAGCCGCTGGGGGAGATCATTCGGAGTTTTGGACTGAGATGTTATCTCTATGCAGATGATGTCCAGATCTGTCACTCCTTCTCACCTGTCACCAAGGAGGCTGTCCAGACCTTGAATCGGTGTCTAGCTGCTGTGTCGGACTGGATGAGAGCTAACAAATTGAAATTGAATCCAGACAAGACAGAGGTCCTACTGGTCAGTCGTAAGGCCGAACAGGGTATAGGGTTACAGCCTGTGCTGGATGGGGTTACACTCCCCCTGAAGACGCAGGTTCGCAGCTTGGGAGTGATCCTGGACTCATCGCTGAGCCTGGAACCCCAGGTCTCAGCGGTGGCTGGGAGAGCTTTTGCGCAATTAAAACTTGTGCACCAGTTGCGCCCGTACCTTGGGAAGTCTGATCTGGCCACGGTGGTCCACGCTCTTGTTACATCCCGAATAGACTACTGCAATGCGCTCTACGTGGGGTTGCCCTTGAAGACTGTTCGGAAACTTCAACTAGTCCAGCGAGCAGCAGCCAGATTGCTCACCGGAGCGACATACAGGGAGCATACCACCCCCCTGCTGAACCACTGGCTGCCGATTCAGTTCCGAGCACAATTCAAGGTGCTGGTTTTGACCTACAAAACCCTGTACGGTTCCGGTCCAGTGTATCTGTCCGAACGTATCTCCCTGTACGTCCCACCTCGGAGTCTGAGATCATCTGGGGAGGTCCTGCTATCGACCCCACCACTGTCACAAGTGAGGCTGGTGGGGATGAGGAGCAGGGCTTTCTCAGTGGTGGCCCCTCACCTGTGGAACTCACTCCTGGGGGAAATCAGGGCATCATCATCCCTCCTCGCCTTCAGGAGGAGGGTGAAGACTTGGTTATGGGACCAGGCCTTTGGGCACTCCGGCAATTAAATCAGACAACCAGGCGAGTAAGACCAGCAGGATTGATGAAGTGGAATGTAAAACTAGATCTATGAGTAGCGAACGCTGACCATGTAAGAGGAGAAATTGGGTTTGTATTTGGTTTTATTGATTTTATTGATTTTATGGTTACAATGTATATTTGTTGTTAACTGTGCATTGATGCAATTTTGTATTTGATTGTTTTTATGATGCAGGCATCAAATTGTGCCTTTGCTTTTGTAAGCCGCCCTGAGTCCCCTTCGGGGTGAGAAGGGCGGGGTAAAAGAACCCCAAATAAATAAATAAATAAATAATAAATGGTGGGCAGGCCAAGAGGGAGGAGGTTCTCCCTAAGTCCCTTCCCTTCCCTTCCTCTACTCTTTTGGAGGCAGAAAGTGAAGGAAAGAAAGGAAATGTTTGGATCCCAAAAGAGTTGGTCTTGGTCAGGATGAGATGGATGGGAGAGGAAAAAGTGTATCCATTAGGCCCCATATTGCCTATTCCTGATATATAATCCTAGAATCCTAGAGCTGGAAGAGACTCTCAAGGGCCATCCAGTCCAACCCCCTGCTATGCAAGAAGGCACAATCAAAGCACTCCTGATATCCTCTGCAGAAAGCCTCCAGAGAAGGAGATTGCACCACACTCCAAGGCAGCCTATGCCACTCTCCAACAGTTCTTACTTTCAGGAAGTTCTTCCTAACCTTTTCAGTCAAATCCCTTTCCCTGCCATCAGGCCCGTAGCCAGGATTTTGTTTCAGGGGGAGCTGAGTTTGATTTGGAGGGGGCTGAGTCTAAGTGAAAGAGGGTCTAGCCTAGCAAACCTTTTGTATTGTTACCCCAACACTCCCATGCATATGGGATATATTGAGCATGGTGATCAGATCATGATATAAATAAACATAACAGTTTAAATAATATACCAGTAAGGCCTTCTCGCGGACCACCATGAGAATTGGGGGGGGGGCTGAAGCCCCCCAAGCCCCCCCCCCCCCGGCTACATGCCTGCCTGCCATTTGAACCCATTGCTTCTTTGTGCCCTGGTCTCTAGAGGAGCAGAAAGTCAGTTTTTCCCTTCCTCCTACTCAATGGGACACCCTTTTACATTTTGAAAGATGGTTCTCATGTTCTCTCTCTACCTTCTCTTCTCCGAGATAAACATCCCCCAGGAGGAAAAAGGGGAGGGAGAGAAGGAAGGAAGGGTGGAAGGGTGGAAGAGTCTGGAGGGAGGGAGGGAAGACAGAAGGAAGGAAAGACAAAAGGGAAGAAAGGAAGGAGAAAGAGAGAGGAAAGGGGGGAGGAAAGAGGGAAGGAAGGAATGACTAAAGGGTGGAAGGGAAGGGAAGAGGAAGGGAGAAAGAAGGAGGCAAGGAAGGGAGAGAAAGAGGAAGGAAAGAGAGAAGGAAGGAAAGATGGCTTTTGTGCCCTCCAATAAGGATAGGCGATAATTTTCCATGGTTTTGTACCCACACAGGTGAAGCATGGTAAAACTTTATCTAAGGGACTGTTAGGATAACCTTGGAGCACACCAGAAAGCATAATTTCAGATCCCATCATCACAGGTCAATATCATAAATAGGAAATGTATGTCCGTCTATATCAGTAGTTCCCAACCTTTGGTCCTCCAGTTGTTTTGGACTTCAGCTCCCAGAAATCCCAGCCATCTTACCAGCTGTTAGGAATTGTGGGAACTGAAGTACAAAACACCTAAAGGACCAAAGGTTGGGAACCAGTGCCCTAGATGTTGCCTGGCTGCAATTCTCATCAACCTTGGCCAGTGGAATCAGGAGAGGTTGGAAAAGAAATTAACCCAAAAACATCTGAAAGGTGATGTTCTTTGCTTGTTTAGTTTATCAATCCTTCCTTCTAATAATAATAATAGTAATAATAATAATAATAATAATAATAATAATAATAATACTTTATAACAGCCAACTGGTGGCCTATAGGAAGTTCAGAAGGAAGAGATGGATGTATCCAACCATGGAAACTGTGCCTGCCCATCCATCCATCAATCCATCCACAGTAGCTATGTATACCCACCAAAAGTTATTCTATATTTCAGGCTCTGTATGGGTCTTCTTTTGAGAACCCATCTCTTCACTTTGGAGCTTAACAGTCTTACCCAGAAGCTGTTCCTGAATTTGAAGACGCGGCAGATCCAAAATTACTGACTCTAAAAATAGATATGAGGCTCAAGAGGCATTAAACTCACTCTGACAAGTTTAATTAATCATCCTCCATCCACAAAGAAAGTAATTCATCATATCACTCCTTTGCAGCAAAGATGCAGCCCAGATACGGTTTCCAGGCACCAACTATTTACTCAGGAAGTATTCTCTCCCCTTCCCCTGCCACCAGTCATGTGGTTCTTAAAGAAAATAACAAGTTTCCTATTTTTCTGTGCTTATTGAAAGAGTGAACAAATTGTACCATCCGTTCCTAGTGTTGCACACCAGGGCTTGAGTAGGCATCTTTGAACCCGTAAACACACCAATGTTTAATAAGCAAAGCAAGTTATTGAAGATTAATATAGAAATAGTCAAAAGGTTAAAAAAAAGCATTCAAATAGAGAAAAGGTAATGTCCACAAAATCATCAATAAAGCAATGTAAGGAAATCAAATCCAAATCCAAGTCAGGAGACAAATCAGTCCCAAAATCCAATAAATAAATCCATAGGAAGAAAGTCTTTCTTTTCCAAAGGTAGCAAAGGCAAAAGTCCCTTGAAGAAACAGGAGCAAACTTGAATCAAATAATCCAAATGCAGTAGCTTGAAATCAGGAAAACCAGCTTTAAAAAGTCTCAGCATGAACATGAAAACAAGGCAGGATTATACATGATTCTCAGCATGAACAAGAAAGCACGAAGCAGGCATGAAACCAAATATTGGACTCACTGAAGAGTACAGATTCACAGGCCCTATTTTTATTCAGAAAGCCATGGCAAAAGCATTCCATTTCCCTTGGGAAACCTCTCCCTGACCCCTTTTTTCTCTTAATCTTTCAGACCATCTTTTACCCCCTTCCAGGTGGTGATGTTGATTCATTTGACTTCTCCTATCAAAGAGTATCTGGTCCTCCCTCAGCTTGCCAATTAGTACATTCACTGTCACTATCTGGCCTTGGATGTTCAACCTTTTCCTCAGTGTCTTTTTCTGTTAGCTTGGAAGCATCTTTGCCTTGGGAACCAATGATCCCAGAATACTCTGGTTCACTCTGGCTAACTGTATACTTTTGACCAATATTTCTAAACACAAGCCCCTGAGAATCAGCAAAAACCTGGTTATTTAACTCAGACATTGGAACCTCTGCAGATTCCTGATCATTCTCCTTTGAATCTTGTGGCAAAGAGACAATCACAGGCTGAACCCCTACACCTAGCTAACATAACAGTGGAGAAAGCTGATGGGAATTACAGTCCAACAGTATTTGCAAGGCAAAAGGTTCTCCAGTCCTATCTGAGAGGCTTTTAAACTTTCAGGAAACTTAATGGCATGAGAATTTATTTGTCTTGCTAATTGGTTTTCCTACGTTAATCCACACTGCAATTGTGGGTATGTACCTAATTTGTTTTTGTTTTGTTTTTTAAACATATCTTCAGAATTGGCATGTCACTTACCAGTAATTGGCTTGACCACTTCCCACACCACAGGCAGCAACAAAGGATTGTGAGAGCTGTGCTGCAAACATTTAGGGGATAAAAATCCCCCAGCACACCTTTAAGATATATAGCTTTGGTGCAATAAACATATTTTTGTAAAATTATATTTCACAGATTTGAATGACAACTTGTTAGGATTTATCTCAGTTTAATTAAATCCATAATGTTTCACATCAAGACATATTGTGTATTGGGACAATATGCAGATTGGGATTTGTTGTGCACCAAGACCATCATACAATATTCATATTGCTGGCTTTACTTGTGCTCTACTTGCTGCCATAGGTACATATTTCTACTCCTGTCTTCAGTAAAAGTGGAATGTACAATGGCACAGTTCAACTTTGTGCAGTCATTGGTTGGTTGATGATGATGATGTAACTTTCCTATAGTATGCCCACCATTATTACTGGGAATATTTCTCCAGCCTATGGTGACTGCAAGGTGGAACTATCATGTGGTTTTCTTACCAATATTTGTTAAGAGGGGGTTGTTTCTGCCTCCCTCTGAAGCTAAGAGAGTGAGAATTAGTTGCCCAAGGTCACCCAATGCTACAGCTTTGCACCAGAGTAGTAGCATTCATACAGCACAACCAAAAAGGACCAAGTAAAGCTGACTATTGTTGAAGTCAGTAGTCTATTTAGACCAGCGTTTCTCAACCTGGGGGTCATGACCACTGGAGGGGAGTCATTGGAGGATTTCAGAGGGGTTACCAAAGACCATCAAAAAACATATATTGGCAGGGAAAGCTGGAAATCTCTCTGCCTGTCCTTCTCTTCCTTTTTGGAAACAGACAGGAATCCTTCCACCAAAAGCCCTCCTCCATTACCCAGCGTCTCAGCCAAGGGGAGGGCTGTTTCTGAAACTCCAAGAAGGGAGGGGAGAGCAGGCATGCTCAGCACATGGCAGTGTAGTCTGCATGTGCATGTGAGGGAGAGCATGTGAGGCTGGAGGGAGCTCAAACCAGTGAGTCCCTTCAAGGTATAGTGGTTCTGTGTGGGAAGTTTGGCCCAATGCTATCATCGGTGGGGTTCAGAATGCTAGGTGAACTACAAATCCCAGAAACTACAACTCCCAAATGTCAAGTTCTGTTTTCCCCAAACCTCACCAGTGTTTACATTTGAGCATATTGGGTATTTGTGCCAAGTTTGGTCCAGATCTATCATTGTTTGAGTCCGCAGTGCTCTCTGGATGTAGGTGAACTACAACTCTAAAACTCAAGGTCAATGTCCACCAAAGCCTTCCAGTATTTTCTATTGGTTGTGGGAATTCTGTGTGCCAAGTTTGCTTCTATTCCATCATTGGTGGAGTTCAGAATGCTCTTTGATTGTAAGTTAACTATAAATCTCGGCAACAACAACTCCCAAATGACAAAATCAAGCCCCCCCCCCCCAACCCTACCAGTATTCAAATTTGGGTGTGTTGGGTATTTGTGTCAAAGTTGGTCCAGTGAATGAAAATACATCCTGCATATCAGGTATTTACATGACAATTCATAACAGTAGCAAAATTCCAGTTATGAAGTAGCAACAAAAATAATTTTATGGTTGGGAGTCACCACAACATGAGGAACTGTATTAATGGGTTGCAGCATTAGGAAGGTTGAGAAACACTGATTTAGACCATTGTTGTCTACCTTATGGTGGATATCCAGGCAAGACTATTAAATTTTGAATAACATCTGCCTGAACATGCTAGGAATTTAAGCTTGTTCCTTTTTTATACATAACATTGTCTTTTCTCTGCCACTTGTTTGAAAAAAAAAAACCCAAGCCTTTCCCCAGGTTAAACCAATCAATTTGTATTATAATAGTTTTTTGTGTGTGTCAGGAGCAACTTGAGGAGCAACATGAGAAACTGCAAGGAGGGAACAAGCTTGTTTTCTGCTTCCTTGGAGACTAGGGCGCGGAACAATGGCTTCAAACTACAAGAGAGGAGATTCCATCTGGACATAAGGAAGAACTTCCTGACTGTGAGAGCCGTTCAGCAGTGGAACTCTCTGCCCCGGAGTGTGGTGGAGGCTCCTTCTTTGGAAGCTTTTAAACAGAGGCTGGATGGCCATCTGTCAGGGGTGATTAGAATGCAGTATTCCTGCTTCTTGGCAGGGGATTGGGTTGGATGGCCCATGAGGTCTCTTCCAACTCTTTGATTCTATGATTCTATGATTCTATGAAGTTGCTTCTGGTGTGAGAGAATTGGCTGTCTGTAAGGACGTTGCCAGATGTTTTGATGTTTTACCATCCTTCTGGGAGGCTTCTCTCATGTCCCCACATGGGGAGCTGGAGCTGACAGATGGAGCTCATCCTACTCTCTCTCCGGATTCAAACCTGCGACCTGTCAGTCTTCAGTCCTGCCGGTGCAAGGTTTAACTCATTGCACCACCGGGGGTTCCTATAACAGTAAATATAATAATAGTAAATAATAGTAATAATAGTATAGATAATAAATAGGTAATAGTAAAGATAAGAAACATGGGTTGGCTGACCCATCTTGATACTCCCGGCTTGAATCATCAATCTAATGCAACAGATTATATTAAAAGGGATAAACTGTAATCCTATGGGGAGAGGAGGGAAGAAATCTGCTGGAAACAGAAGCTGATCCCCCAATTCCAATAGCACAGCCAAATCCCGCTCTTATAACATAGCATATTCAGTCAAAAGATACTTTATAAGGGAGGATTTATGACAGAGCCATAATTCAATAGAGAGGGTAGAGATGATATCACAGACCAGAGAAACAAACCTTTGATTGATTGATGAGCTCATTAGAACCCTGAGATTGAATTACAGCTCCCAGTAATTTATCAGTCGTCTCCCATCGCATCCATTTTATGATGTTTGAAAGAGATTTACAAGTTTCACTGTATTACAGTATTTTTTTCCCTCTTTTAGCCAGGAGGATATAAATAGCCAAACTCACAGTCCACTTTGGAAAAAAAACTATAGAGCAGTGTTTCTCAACCTGGGAGTCAGGACCCCTGTAGGGGTCGCGAGGGGGTGTCAGAGGGGTCGCCGAAGACAATCAGAAAATACAGTATTTTCTGTTGATCATGGGGGTTCTGTGTAGGAAGTTTGGCTCAATTCTATCATTGGTGGGGTTCAGAATGTTTTTGATTGTAGATGAACTATAAATCCCAGCAACTACAACTCCCAACTGTCAAAGTCTATTTTCCCCAAATTCCGCCAGTGTTCACATTTGGGCATATTGAGTATTGGTGCCAAGTTTGGTCCTGATCCGTCCACAGTGCTCTCTGGATGTAGGTGAACTACAACTCCCAAACTTAAAGTCAATGCCCACCAAATCCTTTCAGTATTTTCTGTTGGTCATGGAAGTGCTGTGTGCCAAGTATGGTTCAATTCCATCATTGGTGGAGTTCAGAATGTTCTTTGATTGTAGGTGAACTATAAATCCCAGCAACTACAACTCCCAAATGACAAAATCACCCCCCCCCCCCCAAACTCCATCAGTATTCCAATTTGGGCTTATCGGGTATATTGCAAAATTTGGTCCAGTGAATGAAAATACATCTTGGATATTTGATATTTACATTATGATTAATAATAGTAGCAAAATGAGAGTTATGAAGTAACAACGAAAATAATTTTATGGCCGGGGGTCGCCACAACATGAGGAACTTTATTAAGGGGTCGCAGCATTAGGAAGGTTGAGAACCACTGCTATAGAGGCATTCAGCTTTGCTTCTATTCAGGCTCCTAGTCTAATCAAGGATTTCATTTCTGCATTGCTGATGATGTCGATCATTCTGGATTAGGGTTTTGGCTTGTTTTATTTTGTTCTCCCTGCTCAGTCCCTTTTGTGTTCAACAAAGTGATGGAAATTTCCATCAGATATTAAAGTATTGTTGTGGGTGGTAGAGCACCCATTTTTTACTGAACTGATTAAAAGTAGAAATACCTTTCAGCACTTATTTTATGGGGCAACTTCTTGTTCATCGAGCGGAATTTGATAAGCATGTGGGGACAGATTTTGCACTAAAGATAAGCCTGAATTCCTGGCAGTTTAGAATGCAAGCCTCTAAATGCACTCTAACGTCTCCTCATTTGTTTTATTCATGAACTAGATTGCCTGGCATCCTTTCATGTCTTTACAAAGATGTGCAACTGTATGGCTGGAATCCAACTGGTTAAACCAACTGTTAAGTGGTAAATCAACACTTAGCTAAATCCAATAGATTAATGGCTGGACTTTAATCAGGATTAACAATATGATTTAGCCCACACAAAGTGCCTAAGTATCTGAAGGCACCAGATTCCATCTGATCCATCTGCGCTAAGCAGGATCAGTCATAGTTATTACTGGGATGGGAGACTGCCAATAAATATCAAGTGATCATAGAATCATAGATCTGTGAAAACATAAAGTGACTGCAAGTGCAATCCAATTTAACCCCATTGTGTTATGCAGAAAAACACAATAGAAGTGTTTGTGATTTTAGTTCTGTAAGAACCATGGGTTTGGGGTCCCGGCAAACCTAGCTCCAATTCAAAATAAGAATCAGCAGGATGAAGGCAAGGACTAGAGCAGTAGTTCTCAACCTGGGGTCCCCAGATGTTTTTGGCCTCCAACTCCCAGAAATCCTAACAGCTGGTAAACTGGCTGGAATTTCTGGGAGTTGTAGGCCAAAAACATCTGGGGACCCCAGGTTGAGAACCACTGGACTAGAGGTTTTATTTATTTTGGTCAAAGTGGATGTCAGGAGATCTGTGCTTTCAAACCAGACATAAAAGCAGTTGATATATATTGAGACATTTATAGGAGTTTGATAGCTATTTAATGGACCTTTGTTGTCTTGAGTGCTGATTGGTGTAGGTTGGTGCCAATTAAGATCTGTTCACTGATTGGTTGAGGCACACTAAATGCTGCTGCAGCAGATTGGCCTTTGGGTTTGATGGGAACTTCAATAACCTTCATTGCTCAGTTTGAAGCTTGGGTCTGCCTTTGGTGGGTATGCTGGGGAAAGAAATGTGGGTAGGGTTCAGGCTGATGGCTAATGGCTGTATTCTTACCAGCCCGAGGTGAGTCTAGTTTGGCGAAACAATGGGTGGTAATGGGTGGTGGCCTACCTGAATGGATTATAAGGGTGAGGCATTAGATAACTTTCATGAGCTTTTGGTCTGCCTAAAGCAGGGGTCCTCAAGCTAAGGCCCGGGGGCCAGATGCGGCCCTCCAAGGTCATTTACCCGGCCCTCGCTCAGGGTCAACCTAAGTATGAAACTACTTGAATGCACACATAACAACAACAATAATCATATCTCATCAGCCAAAAGTAGGCCCACATTTTCCATCGAAATACTAATATGTTTATATTTGTTAAAATTGTTCTTAATTTTAATTATTGTATTGTTTTAAAATGTTTTTTGCACTATAAATAAGATATGTGCAGTGTGCATAGGAATTCATTCATTATATTTTCGAATTATAATCCGGCCCGCCAACAGTTTGAGGGGCTGTGACCTGGCCCTCTGTTTAAAAAGTTTGTGGACCCCTGGCCTAAAGATTAATCCTTTGTTTTTTTTAAAAAAAATCTTTATTTGATTTAAAACAAAAGTACATGATTATGCTAAAATATCAGATAGATTTTGATAGACAGTGCAGATGTAGGTTAGTTAAAGTTAGAAGTATAGAACAGCGAGAAGTTTTGGACAGAATGGGACAGGCAGGCCTGTAGCTGGGGGTGGGGGGGGGTTTAGGGGTTCAACCTGGTTTACTCATGAATTTTAACTGGTTAACCAAATCCCCATGCTAAGTCTATGAGACGCAAAAAATTAAGAGTCCCTCCAGAACTGCAAGCACTATATCAATCAAATATTGACAATTTATTCACACTGTCATTACTTGCAGCAATAGCCGATGTAGCGAAGCAACCAAGTTGGGGGGAGTGTTGAATGCTCTCATTAAGGAGGCCAGACTTGGTGGAGGTGGTTGACAGGGGTGGAGCTGCAGGCTATTGAAGGCTGCTCTGCCCCCTGCTGTGCTCTTTGCTTCAGCGTGAGCTAGGAGGCAGGTTTCAACCCCCCCCCCCCAAATTTTCAACCCTCCCCTGAAATTTTCAACCCCCCCCCCCAATTTTTTTCTGGCTACAGCCCTGGGGACAGGGGTACATGATGGACAGTAAAGAATAGTAAAAGTGGTAATTAGTAGTGAGTAAAGAGTTATGTAGATAGATAGATAGATAGATAGATAGATAGATAGATAGATAGATAGATAGATAGTAGGCCTGGGTAACAACGGAAAAATTTGTTTCTAAAATCGATTCGTTTTTTGGGGGTTTTTGCGTTTCGTTATTTAAAATAATTACAAAATTTTCCTTTTAAAAAGTTCGATATTTACGAAATTTCGTAAATGTGAAAAAAATTACAAAACATTAACGAATCGATTTCCGAAACAATAACGAATCGATTCGTTAATGGCGGACGCGACCGCGAAATACGCTAAAAACCTCCAAAACCTTCTGAAGCTTCCCTCTCCCTCTGTTGTTGACTGTTGGTGTGATATTATAATTTTTTTTCACTAATTAAACAAAAAACTTGCCCCAGACATGCGGAAATAATAACGAAACGACCTCAGAACAATAACGAAACGAATACAATAACGAAATACGAAGCATTTACAAAACGTGTTTAAAAATTCATTTTTTTAAAAAAATTGCTCCAGAATGGTTCGTTATCGTTTTGTAATTAAAAAAATTAACGAATTATTAACGAATTATGAATTAACGAAACGAAACCGCCCAGCCCTAATAGATAGATCGATTTAAAAGCATACAGATGAAGGTATAGAGTTCGTGACTTCCCGGTATCTTCTGTGAGGTTCTTTCCTTTTCTTTCTTTTTCCTTTTCCTTCTTTTTTCTCCTCCTTCTTTTCGTATCGTCTTTCACTGTCTCTTCTTTAAATAAGTATTTTCATTTTTTCTTTTGCTAAATAATACTTTTGTCACTTGTTTTCAATCTGTCTCTTCCCTTCTTTCTAGATATTAAATATGTGAGTTTGTCCATATTTCTTATGCCTTGAATTTTTGTCAGCCATTCTTCTTCTTCTTTTGGGGGTTCTTCTTTTTTCCATTTTTTTGAGATTCTAGCTGCTGTTGTTAATAAAAATAGTAATTTGTCTTTATTTTTATCTAGTTTTAAATTGTTTAATCCAAGGAGGAAAGTTTCCAGTTTTCTTGGGATATCAATCTCGAGCATCTCTTGTATTGTTTTATTAATCTTCTTCCAGTAATTTGTTGCTTTATTACATGTCCACCATAGGTGGTAATATGTTCCTTCTATTTTTCTGCATTTCCAACATTTCGAGTTGACATTTTATAATATTTTCCTAGTTTATGTGGGGCCACATACCATCTATAGGTCATCTTGTACCAATTTTCTTTTAACTTTTAACCGCTTCGAGTCGCCTTTTTAGGCTGATATTTGCGGTATACAAAAGAAGTAAATAATAATAATAATAATAATAATAACTTTCATGACTTTTTGGTCTGCCTAAAGATTAATCCTTTGTCGAGTGCATGGAGGTATTGTTAAGAGATTATACCTGCTACCAGAAGGGATGATGTGATTGGCCCTGGGTTCCCCTTTGGTGTGTGCAGGGCCGTAGCCAGAAAAAAAATTCGGGGAGGGTTGACAATTTTTTGGGGGGGGGGGTTGAAAATTTGGGGGGTGAAAATTTCGGGGAGGGTTGACAATTTGGGGGGGGGTGAAAATTTCGGGGAGGGTTGAAAATTTTGGGGGGGGTTGAAACCTGCCTCCTAGCTCATGCTGAAGCAAAGAGCACAGCAGGGGGCAGAGCAACCTTCAATAGCCTGCAGCTCCACCCCTGTCAACCACCTCCACCAAGTCTGGCCTCCTTAATGAGAGCATTCAACACACACACCCCCAACTTGGTTGCTTCACTACATCGGCTATTGCTGCAAGTAATGACAGTGTGAATAAATTGTCAATATTTGCTTGAGATAGTGCTTACAGTTCTGGACACAGTGTACTTTGCAACATTCTCGCCAATACCTAGATGTGCCTCTTTGCATGTCGCTTCTAGTGACAGATTTGTAAAGTTATGAAATACGAACAGTGATATAGAATCTTGGTCATGGTCTTTTGCTATAAGTCTGATCCACAACAGAATGAAAGCAAAGGATCTGTATTTAAGCTGGTTTCATTCCACTGAGGTCACTGGGATCAATCTACTCAAATTCAATTACTTGAATAAAAATAGCTTTGGCTTTAGATTTGACTTTAATTCTAACGGATTTCTTTTCACTTGGGTCTACAAAAGGCAGTGTCATCAACATGAAGAAGTGTATTTATTGTGGCTTGAAATCACCTGTGTATAGAAACCCCAAAAAATCTATACAGGTTAATTTTAGACTCATAGATTGCATGTTATGAGTTTCAGTGGCACTGTGACTCACTTCTGAGAAATACTTCTATTCTTTTGCTAGTTGGTTTTTGGACTTTGAAACTCAGTGTTGGATTAGTTCTCTCTTTGTGTAGAGAAGGCTAAAGACTTTATAAAATCCTAGGATTCTATTGCATTGAACCATGGCAGTTAAAATGGTGCCAAACTGCATTAGTTCTACAGTGTAGATGCACATCTAGAAAAGTTTCTTTCCAATAGACTCATTTATTTTGTAGATCTATATAGTAAGAGGTTCTCCTTAAAACATGATAGTCCCAGGCGTTTAGGGCTTTGAATGTCATCATTATTTGCTAGAAGCAAATTGATAGCCAACACAGCTCTGTTAAGAACCGTGTTACATGTCGCCTATATGATATCATACAGGCCACCCCGAAAACAGGAACTGCATGGGCTGCCAATGTGCTTCCAGTTGGAACTCAATGTTGACATTCAGAGCCTTCAACTGTTGGGACGCTAGCACATAAATGAACCTATAGACAACACATAACACAGTCAACAAGTTTTCTGCAGCATTTTGTAATACCTGTTCCTTCTGAAATATCTTCAAGGACAAACTCACCAAAGAGTATTATAGTGGTTTCACTGGGAACTTATTAATTACGGACTGATGTGGCTAAAATGTCCCGTTTGAGAAATCTGAAGAAATTAAGGACCTGAAGACACTTTTGCCAAAGCCTTGTTTATAGTCAACACAGGCTGTCTTGACACAACCTAGTTTGCCAAATAATTCGCAAGCCCTGACAAGAGAAGTCTCACCTTCGGTGTGAAAACAAAACACCAAGTACATGTTTTGTTCACTTTATGCGATTTGTGAAATAAAGTTGCTGACATTTTTTATTTAATTTTTGGAGCTTAGGAAAGAAGTGGGGGAGTGAAAGAGGGGGCGGGAAGGAGGGAGAACATAAAAAATGATGGATTCATGGTACAAAGATACACATATCCCAATCAATGGCCCTGTGTCTGATTTGTCTGTGTAGCAAGATAGAAGTCACTTTGGTTTTAAATCAGTTTTTAAAATACAAAAAATTATCTCCAAGACAACAAAGTACCACCTCACAGAGAAATGTTTTCTCATGGTTTACCCCTCAAATCCTGTGGATATCTTACATGTTCATAAATTCCCCTACACAAGCATTTCGTCGTGTTTGTTCAGCATGCAGTTGTTGATGTGGAGTTGCTCATGTGATGCCATTGTGAATAAATGCATTGCTCATAGATGTGCATTGCATATGGGAATATACTATGCATAGATGTGCACTATGAACCACACATGGGTGCGTATGAACATTTTATTGTGCATTCCTCTTCACATTTGATGCCTTAGTTCAATTTTACAATGCTGGCATTCAACACAAGGGCTGCATAGTACAATTGATGCATAAATCCACACATTGAGATGTCTGCTATGCTGTCCTGATGTAGGATTTTGAAATCTGGGGTCCATAAGCCAAGCAGATTTGGGTTGATGAGAGTTGGCTCCAGCCACATTAGCAATATTTCAGCAAGATATGCCACAGTAAGTCATGTTTTAAGTAGTCAAACTCTATTGTGTAAGACAAAATGAAAGTGATGCCTGCCATATGCCAGCAAATGTGGAAAACACAAGAAGAAACACAACTTATATCCCCATACCAAAAAAGGGAAATGCTAAAGACTGCTCAAACTTTCATACAGTGGACCTTATTTCTCATGCCAGTAAGCTAATGCTCAAGATCCTGCAAGGAAGACTCCAGCAATACATGGAGAGAGAGTTGCCAGATGTACAAGCTGGGTTTAGAAAAGGCAGAGGAACAAGAGAGGAAATTGCCAATATCCGCTGGCTAATGGAGAAAGGCAGGGAGTTTCAGAGAAACATCTATTTCTGTTTTATTGACTATTCTAAAGCCTTTGACTGTGTGGATCATAATAAATTGTGGCAAGTTCTTGGTAGTATGGGGATACCAAATCACCTTGTCTCTCTCCTGAGGAATCTGTATAAGGACCAAGTAGCAACAGTAAGAACTGACCATGGAACAACAGACTGGTTCAAGATTGAGAAAGGTGTATGACAGCGTTGTATACTCTCACTCAACCTATTCAACTTGTATGCAGAACACATCATGTGATGTGCGGGCTTGACAAATGCAAGGCTGGGGTGAAAATTGCTGGAAGAAACATTAAAAACCTTAGATATGCAGATGATAACTTTGATGGCCAAAAGCAAGGAGGAGCTGAGGAGCCTTCTAATCAAGGTGAAAGAAGAAAGCGCAAAAGCTGGGTTGCAGTTAAACATAAAAAAACCCAAGATTATGGCAACAAGAATGATTGACAACTGGGAAATAGAGGGAGAAAACGTGGAGGCCGTGACAGACTTTGTATTTCTAGGTGCAAAGATTACTGTAGAGGCAGACTGCAGCCAGGAAATCAGAAGACGCTTACTTCTTGGGAGGAGAGCAATGTCCAGTCTCGATAAAATAGTAAAGAGTAGAGACATCAGACTGGCCACAAAGATCCGCATAGTAAAAGCAATGGTATTCCCCATAGTAACCTACAGATGTGAGAGCTGGACCTTAAGGAAGGCTGAGTGAAGGAAGACATATGCTTCTGAAATGTGGTGTTGGAGGAAAATTCTCAGAGTGCCTTGGACCTTGAGAAGATCAAACTAGTCCATAATTCGGGAAATAAAGCCGACTGCTCACTGGAGGGAAAGATATTGAGGCAAAGATGAAGTATTTTGGCCACATAATGAGAAGACAGGAAAGCTTAGAGAAGACAATGATGCTTGGCAAAATGAAAGGAAAGAGAAAGAGGGGACGACCAAGGACAAGATGGATAGATGGTATCCTTGAGGTGATTGGCTTGACTCTGAAGGAGCTGGGGGGGGGAGGGGTGATGGGCTGACAGGGAACTCTGGCCTGGGCTGCTCCATGAAGTCTTCATGAGACTGAACAAATAAACAACAAAATCATTCAGGCTGGAGAAAAATCTGAATGTATCAGGTGCCATAATTTAAGTCAGGTTCTAATGAGTATCAAACAAAACTTTGGTCCAATCCCTGTGCTCTCTACTAGTACAGTTTACCTTCCATATTTGGGGATTTGGTTTTTGCAGATTTGATTATTCACAAATTTGAATCAAATCTTCACCTGGAAGTTGATCACAAAGTCACACTAGAATTTCCTAGGTTCTCCAGTGTGACTTTGTGAGTATACCTCTCTGGGAATTTCAAGATCCTCCACTGAGATTCTATGGTCAACAAGTAGGCTTTTTTAATTTGTCTTTTTCATAATGGTTCTGCCCGAGCTCAGCTGTAGTGAAGTTGGAGGGCCAATTGTAGAAGAACAAAAGAATGTTGCCTCTGAAAAATTATTGGAGAAAACCACTGCCTTAAGGATCAAATCGGATTTCATCTCCACTTGACTCCTGCCCCCTTGTAAAAGTTGCCTGTAATCCTCCAAAGCGACATAGTCTATCCTGCAGTGTCATATCCTTACACAGCTTTGAGCAAAAGAGACTACAAGAATGTCAATCTTGAAGTCTGAGAATAAGTTGAGATCCATATGAGACTTAAGGAGTGCAGAGGGATATGTTAAGGACTTCTTCCCTTGAGCATCTTTAAATCCTTTCTGGAACAAACTAATGCAGTAGGGATGAGAAGATATGGGCATCGCTTGTGATGATTCATTTGTTTGACTTCCAGGCATTCTTATTAGCTGCAAAAAGCCCTCCCAATTGTGGACAAAAGCAAATACATGTCTGATAACTCCAATTAATTGGGAATGACCAACTGAAGGAGATACTTGGCAGATATGTTGACTTAGGAGACTAACACATCTTCCTGTCTGGGCTCAAAAACCCTATTGTCATCTGCAATAAAACTTGTCCTCTCCAACTACCAAAAAATAATTTAGGTCACTCATTCTGCTGTGTTAAAATTAAAGGAGACAGTCTTCAACTTGTTAATGTGCCTCTGGAATTACTGTGGATTTCCACTGTCGGGCAAGGTACTTCTCAGGGGAATTCGACATTTAATGCAACAAATGAAACCTGATGTGTAGGACACAATGCCACATGAAAGGATTTGAGTGACAAGGATGAGGGACAGAAGTGACAAGACAGCAAAAGCAATGCCAGATTTTACCAGGGCATACAGTTATATCTTTTCTACCCAATGAGTGTTCTTTTCTCCCCTTTTCAAAAGAAGAAAACTGTGTGTTTGGAGAGTACTTGACATTTCTTCAGTAGGAAAGGCACCCGAGGCTAGATCCATCTGTGAACATCAGGTATCAAGCCCTTTCTCTGCAGACTCATCCATCTTTTTTTAGCTTTGGAATCCCTGAATGATGACTGTCTGATTGTTGACCTTGTTAGTCCACACAGCTGCATGCAAGCTGGATCCAGAATGTGTATCTGTGCGGGTGTGGAAGGGATTGATGTGATCCTTCCTGACAGGTTCTGAGCAAAAAACATCCAGGAATTACTTTTCAGCCCCATCCTGCCAAAAATGCAAACACTCTTGAAACTTCTTGAGATATCTCAATTTTAAGAACTTTGGGAAAGAGCCATAATTCAACCAAAGTCTATATTTCTGACATGAAGAGGCTCTTGAGATAGATTAATTAATACTTGGATTCAGTATATGGATCCATTCTTTGGGAAGCCAATTGGTAACTGGTAACTTTGTCGACAGAGGTACAGAAGTTTGTCCAGTGCATGAGATATTTTTGATCTTGGCACAACAGGAATATGCTCACTGATTTTAATGAAATACTTTTTTAAAACCCAAGATTAAATACACTTATCTTTGCAGAAATTTAACACTGGTTAATATTAAATAACTACACAGAAAGAGCTTAGCTACTGGAATATAACACCAGACCAGTGTCCCCAGTTTTCTGCTGCTTGTTTTCTGATGCTCTGGAGATTAGGACACAGAGGAATGGATTCAAAATGCAGGCAAAAATATTCCACCTAAACATTAGCATTTTTCTCTGGAGGTTTCTAAGCAGGATGACCATGGGTGCTTTCACTGTGTTTTTCTACCTGGCAGGAGCCACCCAGTCCCTGATTAAAAACCTCGAAGAAAGGAGACATAGGATGTTCCCATGACGGTGAAAGTGGAACCATAGTGCTATAGACAGACTTTAGAACAGCAATGATACACAATACCAACGAAAAGGCTGCCAGTTCGAAGTTTGGTTTGGCGTGAGCACCCAACTGTCAGCCCAGCTTATTGTTTTACTAAGCAGTTTGAAAACAGCTTGAGTTGTAAGTAGAGAAATTAGATACCGATAAAACAAGGCGGGGGGGGGGGGGGGGATTTTACGACACCATAAAAAAAAGAGCAGAAAATGCCAAGCGACCAAAAGGAAGGAGGAAGTTCTGATGGCTCTTTGTCATAGAATGTTTGTTGTTTATATGCTGTGCTCCACCCTGAGTTCCCTTCGGGGTGAGAATGGCAGAACATAAACGTTTTAAATGGCTGGATTCGAGCACAGCCTCCAAGGCATCCAAAAAAAAAAAAAAGCTGGACATCGACACAACATTCCTCCTTTCGGTTCTGTCTGTCTCTGTCCTATCTATCCAAAACGGCGCTGAATGTTTGCCGTGTATGTATACTGTTATCCACCCTGAGTCCCCTTGGGGAGATAGGGTGGAAAAGAAATAAAGTGTTGTTGTTATTATTATTATTAGTAGTAGTAGTATTAGTATTAGTATTTATGATACAGTCAGTGCACCACATTTTCTGGGGTGGAAAAACTTTTTTTAAGTGGGAATATTGTGAATTTAAAAACCTTCTATATTTATTTTTAAGGGCTATAAAAAACAGAGAACACTGCTAGGAATATTTAAGTCCTCTGGTGTTGATCATACAATTATGCTGGAAGACCTACAAATGCCTAGAGAAGTGTTCTCTCTGGGAATCTCTAGGTCAGGCA
This sequence comes from Anolis sagrei ordinatus, assembly GCF_025583915.1. NCBI lineage: Eukaryota > Metazoa > Chordata > Lepidosauria > Squamata > Anolidae > Anolis > Anolis sagrei. The sequence goes on along the minus strand of NW_026847438.1, from coordinate 236,927,196 downwards.
TGATTAAACTTGGGATTTCAACTTCCACAATTCCTAGCAGCCAATAGGATGATGGGAATTGTGGGGGCTGAAGACCAAAACACCTGGAGGGCCGGAGGTTGACCATGCCTGTTCTAGCGGTGGGCAGGCATTGGAGTATAATCCAAGAAGAATATGAACCAACACAAAAACCATTTAGTATCTGCCCACCTGCTCCAGTACACACAAACACTGAAACACTCCTAGCTGATGACCCAGAAAATTCTCCATTTTAACACAACTGTTCTGGAAAAGATTTGCTAATGAGAACAAGCATGCTTCCAAGCTTGGGAAATGTACCCAGTTGATGATGTGGAAAATATTGAAGAGATACGAGACTGGTGATGTGGGCTACAAAGTTCATGAGCTGTAGTATGTGCAGAAGCAGCATTCTGTGAACACCCCCAGAAGGTCTCTGAATTAAAGATGTATTTAAAACAGCAGGGAATGGGTCCATATCAATGAAAGTCACAGCTCAGTTTGTAGACTTACTCAGATGGTGACATCAATTCCAACTGTCTTCATTTGTCAGGGACAGCCCTGATTCATCCTCTGTGTTCCCACTTTTTTGGATTTTATAAAATGCTCCAGTTTCTCTCTCCTCCAGCACTTTGTCCATGGGTTACCTCACCTGCTCCAAGCTGAGTTTAAAGTGCTGGGGTAGAATTATAGAATCAAAGAGCTGGTAGAAACCGCAGGAGCCACTCAGTCCAACCTTCTGCCATGCAGGAAAAGCACAGTCAAAGCACAACCAACAGAAATCCATTCAATCTCTGTTTCAAAACCTCCAAAGAAGGGCAGCATATAATACCATGGTTGAACAGTTTTTACCATCAGGAAGTTCTTTCTAATGTTTAGGTGGGATTAATTTTCCTGTAGTTTAGGATCCATTGCCCATGTCCTTGTCTCTGCAGGAGCATAAAACAAACTTGCCTGTTCTTCAATATGACATTGTCACCACTTAACCTTCTCTTCTCCATGCTAAACATACCCAGCTCCCTTCACTGCTTCTCATAGAGATTCATGGTTTCCAAGCATTTCAACATTTTGGTCACTCTCCTCTGGAAATGTTTTAGGTTATCAATATCCTTCTCAAACCATAGTCCATAGAACTGGACACAATATTCAGTTCCTTAAATTCAGTTGAGTTTCTCCTCTTTTTACTCAGGTGGAAGCAGAAAGGTTGAAATCTTCCCTTTCTCTGTAGACCCAAGCAAAACCAAACCGCTGTATCCTTTCTTAGCTTTTGTTTTCTTCCTCTTTATAACTTTCTTGACCACATTTTCATGTTGCTTCACCACATGTCATCTGCAAAATGTTGGACAATGTGTTCTACAATTGTGTAATTGAGCACTAAAGTCATATACCTATATACTCAAGTATAAACCAACCTGAATATAAGATGAGGCACCTAATTTTAACACAAAAAATGGGAAAATGTGTTGCCTTGAGTATAAGCAAAGGGTGGGGAATGCAGCAGCTACGGGTAAATTTCAAAATAGAAATAGACACCAATAAAATGACATTAATTGAGGCATCAGCAGGTTTATTTATTTATTTACAGTATTCATATTCCGCCCTTCTCACCCCGAAGGGGACTCAGGGTGAATCACAATGTACATATACACGGCAAACAGTCAATGTTATTTTTGACAAACAAGACATACAGACAGAGGCCATTTAGCAGTTCTTCCATTTCTGATGCTGGAGGTTGCTCGATTCGACCACAGAGGGAACTGTCGCTTTGTCGACTATGAGCCTTTTTGATTGCAGTATTTCCTCCTTGCTTTCCGACATTTTTATGGTGTCATAAATTAGCCTCCCCACTTTAAGCGGTCCCCAATTCCTCTACTCACAGCTCACAGTTGTTTTCGAACTGCTTAGGTGGACAGTGAGCTGGGCGTTTGTTTGTTTGTTTGTTTGTTTGTTTTTAACAACTCGGGTGCTCAACCCTGGCTCGGGCTTCGAACTTGCCACCTTTTGGTTGTCAGTGATTTATTGCAGCTGTTTAACCAATTGTGCTACCAGGTTAAATGTTTTTGAACATTTAAATAAAACTGCAATTTAAGATAAGACTGTCCAACTCTGATTAAACCATTATTCTAACCTTCTGCAATGTAAATGTGCTTATGTATCCTTCCAATAATAATAAAGTAAAATACATGTAATAATGATAATAATAGAGTAAAGTAATTTATAACAATAACAGTAATAATAGAGTAAAATAATAAATGTAATAATAATAAATAGAGCAGTGGTTCTCAACCTTCCAAATGTGCGTCCCCTTATTACAGTTCCTCATGTTGTGGTGACCCCCAACCATCAAATTATTTTGTTGCTACTTCATAATTGTAATTTTGCTACTGTTATGAATCGTAATGTAAATATCTGATCTGCAGGATGTATTTTCATTCACTGGACTAAACTTGGCACAAATACCCAATACGCCCAAATTTGACTACTGGCGGGGTTGGAGGGGTTGATTTTGTCATTTGGGAGTTGTAGTTGCGGGGATTTATAGTTCACCTACAATCAAAGTGCATTCTGAACCCCACCAAGTATAGAATTAGTCCAAACTTCTCACACAGAACTCCCATGACCAACAGAAAATACTGTTTTCTGATGGTCTTTGGCGACCCCTCTGACACCCCCTTGTGACCCCCCTGGGGGTCCTGAGCCCCAGGTTGAGAAACACTGAAATAGAGTAAAATAATAAATGCAATAATAAGAATAAGAATAATGACAAATAATAAATAACTTTAACTCAATTATAAGCTGAGGGGAGCTTTTTCAGCCTAAGAAAGGGCTGAAAAACTCAGCTTATACTCAAGTATATAGGTAACTCTAGACTGAACAACAGGAGGTAGCATCTGTTGATGAAGACTGCAGTGCTACTCATTGAATCATAGAGTTGGAAGAGACCTCGTGGCCCATCCAGTCCAACCCCCTGCCAAGAAGCAGGAAAATCGCATTCAAAACATTCTGATTTTTCCAAGTGGTTGAAGAGCCATTTCATACAGTGTTTTTGCCCACCCTCAAACACACACAGACTTCCAAACAGCTATTAGCACCTTCAGAGAACCATTACCTCTACATCGCTATAGCTTCTAGTGGCTTCGGTTAATTTGACATCATTTGGCTGGCATTCATGTCATTTGCCTTAATTCAGTTTGCCTTCATTTACTTTGTTGATTTCATCTTTGTGAAAACGAAAGTGAAAAGATGACACAAATGGAGGCTGGCAAAGGGCAAGCTGTTTGCATGTATTGGAAAGCAAGTCATAACAAACTCCTTTTGTCCTTTTACTCCAATTTCCAGTCCAAGTGTTTTGTTTTGTTGTTTTTTTTTCTAAATCTGAGGTTGGGAAAGGGCATCCCCATGGGCCAAATGTGATCCCTAAGGGATTTAAAAAAAATCAGAAAGAAGGAAAAGTAAAAGGGAAGCCATGGCACTTAGAGATAAACACTTGATTTTGCCGAATTGTATTTGTCATGAGTAAGTACATGGAAACTTGTCATGAGTAAGTCCTCTTGGGTCGAATACTGTAGTTATTTCATCCATTAGGAAGCAACTACTATATTCCACCCAAGAGGACTTACTCATGACAAGTTTCCATTTAATTGCTGTCAGAACGGTTTAATATAAATGGCATTGGTTCTAGACCAGTGCTTCTTAAGCTTTTTCCACTTTTAACTCTTTTCTGACCAAGAATTTTTTTATGTGGCCCTGTGATGAAGTGTGAATTTTAACTTACAGTTATGTATAATTATAGATAGGTGTTTAAAAGGGTAAGCATTTAAAATAGCATAACTGGGGGGGGGGGGGTAGCCAGCTCAGCTCACTCTGAGCTGGGTTGCCATGGAAAAGGGGTGGAGCCAACTGCCACTTGGCAGGGCAGGCATTTTAAAACAGCCAGTCTGTAGTCTGAGAACTGCAGGAAAGGCTGGTTCTACAGTGTTGAGAATCAGGGAAGCAGTCTGTAGTTAGAGAACTACAGGGAAAGGCTGGTTCTACTGTGTTGRGAACCAGGAAGGTTTAGGCTTTTAGCCTGTGTGGTTTAGATAGGTCAAGTTGACTTATTTAGATTAGTATTTGGTGTATGAGTGAAAAGGGGGAGAGAACCCCAGTAAGCATCTTTACTGCAACAGAAATAACACAGGGAAAGAATAAGCTGGTACCTGAAGTGAACTGTTAAGGAAAGAAACTCAGTTTGAAGAAAAATAAGTTTAAAKCCTTTTTAGTGGAAGGAACAGTCCTCTCAAYAGTTGCTTTTTGAAATGTTATAAATGTAATCTCTAAAGAAATGTGTCTCTAGGAGTTAAGAAACATTGAAACCATTAAGCTTCTTCTATACTTCAATAAACTTGTCAGAGTTTCTCTTAAAGCCAAGTCTCTGTTACGAATACTTTCAAGTCAAGCCACGCTACACATTAAAGAAATCCCAACAAAATATTACAAGCTTTTAGCTGTGTTATCAATTTTATAAATCCATTACAAATAGTAGGAGACCCTGATAAATCAGTGACGGCCCTACTGCTTCTGGTGTTGTCTTTACAAAGTGGTAGCATCTTTACAAAGTGGTGGCATCTTTGCAGGCCCTATGTATATAGGTATATGACATGGGTATAAAAATCATACATTAATTATAATAGAGGTAATGGGATCCCATCTGGAGTCAGGATTCACAGTTTAGAAAGCAATGTTCTAGATTAAGCACTCATTCATTAAGTAGGTCAGTCAGGTACAAACCTGCCCTAGAGCAGTTGAGATCCATGCTGAATTCATTGCTGTGATTCTCTCTCCTTCCTAGTTGTGCTTCTCCTCCCCTATTCAGCATCATGCAATGCACAAAGAGGTTGACGCATGCTGCTCGCACAGGGTTGCTCTGTGAGTCCTGCCTGTTTGCCAATCTGAATAGAGAGCACCATGACATATCTTATGCAAGCTGTGTCTAGGAAAGGGTCCCAGGAGGGCTGCTTCCTTAACCCTGTTTTACAAACCCAGACTCCATTGAAAGGAAGATAGGAAAGGGGAGCCTTATAAGTTCCCCATTTCCACCAATGGACTGAATCTTCCAAAATCTTTCAGCTGCCTAGCCATAATTTTATTTATTTATTTACAGAGTTTACAGAACTTTATTTATTTATTTACAGAGATCACAGAACACAAACACGGCAAACATTCAATGCTGTTCAACAGACAGGACTGACAATAGATAGAGGTATTGTGTCAGCTTTGGCATCCTGGAGGTTGTGCTCGATTCCAACCCTGGGTACCTAACGAAATTTGATACCAAAAATGGATTGCTCTCCAGCCAAATTGCACAAGCCTAAAGCTTGATACTTGTATTAAAAACTAACCAGAATGCAGCTGAAAAAATGTTATCCAATATTTTAGTCCCCCCTCCAAAAAAACCCCCACCTAGACACTGCATTAAAACAACAGTTGGGGAATATGTAATTGCTTGATGTTTCTCATTTAAATATGTAATAACTGAACTAGACATTTATGTGTTTATTCTATACCCCCCCTTCCTCCCCAAGGGGAATGAAATCAGAAATTAAATAAAAAGGAGAAAGAAATGCAATTATATTGCTCCTTAACACTAGAAAATATGCAACATAATTGAGATCTTACATAATGATGGCTAGTCAGTTGCCATCTTAACTCAAAATTCTGGGCAAAGTTTTTTTTTGGTTGTTATAGGTTTTTTCAAGTTATATGGCCATGAACTAGAGGCATTCTCTCCTGACGTTTCGCCTGCATCTATGGCAAGCATTCTCAGAGGTAGTGAGGTCTGAGGATGCTTGCCATAGATGCAGGCAAAAAGTCAGGAGAGAATGCCTCTAGACCATGGCCATATAGCCCGAAAAAACCTACAACAACCCAGTGATTCCAGCCATGAAAGCCTTCGACAATACAAAGTTTTTTTTAGTGAGAATGAACCACAATCATTATGACAACTATGTGTTAAAACTGCTCTCCCTCCTCTGTCTTACTTCTGCACCCATGAGTAGGTTTCCCATTTTCTTTCATCTAAGACTGGAAAATTGGAAAACTATTTGGCTGCAATCAGTCAAAAGAGGGCAGCTGTCTCATTCTAAAAACCACGTCCCCAATTCACTTATCATGTCCAGCACAGTATCATCCCAATGCCTTTGAAGAAAGGACTGATGACACATTTTGCATTTATAACTCTGTGTGTATCTTCCGAGGGATTATGCTTTCCAAATAACTCTAGAGCTGTCAAAAGAACCAATATTTGCATTGTGAGTTTGCCTGGTCTGCCCACAGTGAATGAACACCCAAGACCTTGTTCAATAACAATGTGAATGTCTCTTAATGAACTCTGGAGGCTTCTGAACAGAGCAACTGTTGGGGAGTGGAGTAAACAGAGCTTGTAGCTACTGTCTGACTATTGTATCCACAGGGAATATCTGAAACCATGTATAATTGTAAACCCTATATACACTTCACAGGGCAGGTGGCATTCACCTGTCAGTAGAAGAGAATGAGTTATTTCTGTACAACCTAGAATAAAAGGATACGAGGGTATTGACCACCAGCCTGGTACAACCAAGGCACCAAATAGATGTCTGTCTCTTGCAGGGAGACTGTAAGACTTTAGTGTATGATTTGGTGCCTTTTTAGTGAAGAATGGTGCTCTTGAACAGCCTCCTTAAGTATAGCAACATAGAGGTTGTGAAAGAGCCTAGCCTTGGAGATAACGTAAGGATTTCCTCTCTCATATAAAGTCCAGCAGTTTGAGAAGGATGGCCTAAGGTTTATCATCCAGAGAAATACTGGCTAAATTGCCCCAAGGAAAGCTAAGGAGGTGGTCAGAGAGATGCCTAGCGCTCAGCCAGATCCACATCAGGTTCCTCTCCACTTGCTCATTACACACAGGTATAACCAAATTGAACAGGCCCCTAGATCAAATAAAAGGGCCCTTAAAAAATAATGAGCCTGTGTTAGGCTCATTATTTCATGGTTGGTCTATCAGAAATATTAAAAATTAACTGGGTATTTTTAATTACAAAAGTGTGAGGTCAAAGCCTGTTAGAATCACTGGGCCAAAGCTAGTGCCATCCTGAGGAGTGTGAGGTAAACCTATGTCTGAGAGAAGTCTGTATGAGAGAAGCCTCGTGTGAGAAAGCTCTAGTATGAAGGCTGCTGTGTGTAAAGCTATGTACTTGTTCATTCATGTTATGGAAACCTTGTTCTTGCAAATAGTGCAACCATTTTATTTTACCAAGATTATGGCAACCAGACTGATTGATAACTGGCAAATAGAGGGAGAAAACATGGAGGCTGTGACAGACTTTGTATTTCTAGGCACGAAGATTACTGCAGATGCAGACTGCAGCCAGGAAATCAGAAGACGTTTACTTCTTGGGATCTTGATAAATAGTGAATAGCAGAGACATCACACTGGCAGCAAAGACCCACAATAGCATTCCCTGTAGCAACCTATGGATGCGAGAGCTGGACCATAAGGAAAGCTGAGTGAAGGAAAATAGACACTTTTGAATTGTAGTGTTGGAGGAAAATTCTGAGAGGGCCAAGGACCACAAGAAGATCAAAGCAGTCCATACTCCAGGAAATAAAGCCTGACTGCTTGCTGGAAAGGAAGGATATTAGAGGCAAAGATGAAGTACTTTGGCCACCTAATGAGAAGACAGTAAAGCTTGGAGAAGACAATGATGCTGGGGAAATTGAAGTAAAAACGAAGAGAGACCGACCAAGGGCAAGATGGATGGATGTTATCCTTGAAGTGACTGGCTTGACCTCGAAGGAGCTGGGGGTGGTGATGGCCGACAGGGAGCTCTGGTCTGGTCTGGTTCATGAGGTCACGAAGAGTTGGAAACAACTGAATGAATAAACTACTACAACAAATTATTTTACTACAAAGAAAAGCCTCATATGAAAGAGATAACATTGGTCTGTGTGTTTTTGTCCTTTTTATTACTTTGGCTACTGGTGCTGGGTCACGCTGCTGCTAATAAGTTACTCTGCTGTACATTTATGAGGAGGGTCTTTCATTATTAAGCCCACTTGCCCAACATGGTCATCAATAGCAGACCCTGTATTTTAAAATATTTGGTCTGGGAGCATACCATAGAATCACATTGGAGACTCACAAGTAGGTCTGGGTAACAACGGAAAAATTTGTTTCTAAAATCGATTTGTATTTGGGGTTTTTTTTTGTTTCGATATTTAAAATAATTACAAAATTTTCCTTTTAAAAAGTTCGATATTTACGAAATTTCGTAAATGGTAAAAAATTAACGAATCGATTTCCGAAACAATAACGAATCGATTCGTTAATGGCGGACGCGACCGCGAAATACGCTAAAAAACCTCCAAAAACTTCTGAAGCTTCCCTCTCCCTCTGTTGTTGACTGTTGGTGTGATATTATAATTTTTTTTCACTAATTAAACCATAAAACTGGCCCAGACATGCGGAAATAATAACGAAACGACCTCAAAACAATAACGAAACGAATACAATATCGAAATACGAAGCATTTACAAAACGTTTTTGAAAATTCGTTTTTTTTAATAATTGCTCCAGAATGGTTCGTTATCGTTTTGTAATTGAAAAATTAACAAATTATTAACGAATTACGAATTAACGAAACGAAACCGCCCAGCCCTACTCACAAGGATACCTGGGGAGGGGGGGCATTATTTGGACCATGAAACCTTGGATATTGGGTATTGCATTTCTGGGCTACAGCACCTAATTTCCTTGTAGCAATGGGACAGGTGGCTTCCATGCTAGTGAAGTGATGAATCTGCTCTGGACTTTAGTCCTAATGTTAAAGGAGCTCTCCAAGGGGCTGAATCTCTTTTGGAGATTGAGTTCATTCATTTGGAAACCTCCTTTAAAGTTCAGATTCAAATATGGGGCAGGTTCATTGCCCTACCAGGCAAAGTCCACTACCTTCCTGGTCATTTTAGTAACATTTTACTGTGCATTTCCCAGACTGATCATATCCTTGCATTTTAATATTTCAAATTGCACCATATATTTGTGAAATAACATGATGCCGTTGGCAAGATTTTTTTAAAAGAAAGAAGTGGGGGGTAAATGGTGAAGTTGCTGACATTTTTTGCAAGAGGAGAACTGGAGGAGTCAAAGAAAGAGGACAGTTTTCCCTTTCAGCTCCTGTTGCAGTATCATGTCATCCTCACACTTTGAGGAAAGTGTTAAATCACTCAAGTGAGAAGCTGCCATATAGAGCCACCGTTCTCTAACATCAAGGCTACAATTAACGCTGAGTGATTGTCTCCAGTCTAAAATGGAGAGACATTTAGTTTAATGGCTTTATAATTGAAGGGGAATAGTGATGCTTTGAAATGGGAAATAGCTTATCAATGTCCAAAGAATATATATTCTCCAGTACTTGTCCCAAACGACACTTCCTCTCATTCTCTGTGCGCTTTTCGTTTTGTCTCTTAAGAATCTGTTACAAATAGGGAAATTTGATTAACTTGTGCTTCATGGATTTTGACTTTTTCTGAAGCTACTGGACTAATGTGTAGAAAATACAAATTGTGCACACAACCACATCATGTTTGGTGGAAATAACACATGAGCAATTGAGCACATTTTTTCATAATGTAAAAAGCAAATGTTTTCATCAGTCCAGGATTCGAATCATCAGGGTTTCTTGACACTTGAGAAATAATTGTTTATAGTTTCTTCCAATGATTTCATTCATATATATATATATATATATATATATATATATATATATATATATTCCTTCTTCATAGTATAGATATTTGAATGATATCTGGATTTCTGACTGTGAGAGCCGTTCAGCAGTGGAACTCTGCCCTGGAGTGTGGTGGAGGCTTCTTCTTTGGAAGCTTTTAAACACAGGCTGGATGGCCATCTGTCAGGGGTGATTTGAATGCAATATTCCTGCTTCTTGGCAGGGGGTTGGACTGGATGGCCCATGAGGTCTCTTCCAACTCTTTGATTCTATGATTCTATGACCTATGACTGAGATCTGTTGAAGGGGCTCCTCTGTGTCCCACTATGGCTGCCCGCCTTTAGAGACCTGATTTGCACCCACATTGTTAACATGTTTCCCTGAAAATAAGACACCGTCAAGAAGACACACTATGACTTATTTTCAGGGGATATCTTATTTTTTATTAAGTATGGGTACAACAATATGCATTTATGGGATGATCTCTCTGGACTCAGGAGCAAACTGCTTGCTGAAGCTTTCCCCTTCTCCCCTGGTGTTTGTCTGGGGTGAGAAAGACCCACAGACCATTGCTGGTCAGTGCTGGGAAGCAGCAGCTTTACTGGTGTTTTGTGGGAGGTGAGAGAGACCCACAGAGTGTTGCTGGTTGGTGCCGGGGGAGAGAGACCCACAGTGCTGAGTAAAACGGCAGCCACAGCTTTACTTCTTCTCCCTGAGGACACACAATACCTAAAGCAGAGCGTCCTGCTCCTCACTTCACTGAGAAGACTTTCACTTCGACTTTCTGTGTCTCCCTCTGTGCCTCAGCTTACAGCTGCACAGAACGACCGGGACGTGACAGGGGGTGCTGACATTGTATGTAGCATAGCCAGGCCTATCACTATGTCTTATTTTCAGGGTATGGCTTATATTGTGCAAATGCTTAGAAATCGTGCTACAGCTTATTTTATGGGTATGTCTTATTTTTGGAGAAATAGGTTCTCATTCTAGCATTAAATAAAATCATTGATTTTTATATTAGTTATACTTATTTTCTTGCATGTCTCTCTAGATCTAAATATAGAGAAATGTATATAAATATTAAAATATGTCTCTCTGTGTGTGACTGGATCTACACTTCCCCATAATCAAGTTTCAGAATGTGGATTAACCACACTGAACTGGATTATATCAGTCTACACTGCCCTATAATCCAGATCAATGCAGTTAACCCATATCCTGAAATGGGATTTTAAGGCAGTGTAGATCCAGCCTCTGAATGTGTCATCACTTTGACCCTTCACATAAAGCGATTCCATTAAATCCATTGAGTTGTTAAGGCAAATAATAATCAGAGGTATTTTTGGCACTTCCTTCCTCTAAATCAGGGGCCTTTAAACTAAGGCCTGGGGGCCAGATGCGGCCCTCCAAGGTCATTTACCCAGCCCTCACTCAGGTTCAACCTAAGTCTGAAATGACTTGAAAGCACACAACAACAACAACAACAACAATCCTATCTCATACCCATTGAAAGTTTATATTTATTAAAATTGTTCTTCATTCTAATTATTGTATTGCATTAAAGTGTTTTTGCACTACAAATAAGATATGTGCAGTGTGCATAGGAATTCATTCATGTTTTTCAAATTATAATCTGGCCCTCCAACAGTTTGAGGGACTGTGACCTGGCCCTCTGTTTAAAAAGTTTGTGGACCCCTGCTCTAAATGTTGCCTACAGCACCTGATATTTGTTGGCTGTCTCCATTCAAGTACTAATAAGGTCTAATCCTGTTTAACTTCCAAGATCAGACATAATCACACACACAAGCATATGCACACATACATAAACAAATACGCATACTCACACAAATACAGCGAGACCCCCATATCCATTGGAGATAAGGTCAACAATTCTCAGGACTCCACAGCATTGAGATATGGCAGTTATACCATGTAAAACTACATCGAGTCTGCTCTATAGTACTCCTGTGAAGTTTAGAGGCTGGTTTGGTGGAGATAAACAGGAAAATATAGGCTTCTATGTAGTGGTCATGGGAAAGGGCACAGGAAAGCAAGATCAAAATAGAACTTGAAATACCAGTTACCTACCTTCCATTTGGTTTCAATAGATGCTGGAAATCCATGATGCTTGGAATACCAATGGGAAACAAAGCAGCTCTCCAGGAATCAGTTATGTCTTGCCAAAATCACTCTACATTCATTCCTCATTCCGTGCTTCCACCATCCATGACCTTCACATTGGCTGACTGAGTCCATGAGACAAAGAAAACAAAACCAAGTCATCCCCGTAAAACACTCACAAAATCAATCAATGCATTAAAAAGCTGTTAAAAGCAATTGCAATAATTCAATACTCGTTTACCAAAGGCATCTAGGAAACAGAAACACACACTGATGTAAATCAGGCCAGGCATAATGGCAGGTAGACTATGAAAAAAGACTCCTAAACCACAATGTTAAGGGTTCTATCTGTTCCTCATCAATATTGTTGAAGATGGAAATGTTCATTAGTTATAGCAGTTCCCTTAAGAACTTCTTTTAGCATTTCTTTCTAAACTGTTATTAGTCTATTAATAACTACTGTTGATTGCTGTTGTTGGCCAATGGCTGGAGGGAGGGCACATTGAAGTGTTTTACTTGACTGTTCTTTTCCCCCCATAAAGAATGTTAGGATCCCCAAACCAGGCCAAGAACCTATATCTTACTCCATTTAAAAACATTATTATTAATCATATAGCCATATCTGAGTTTGATTCAACGACCAATGACCCAGTCCAAAGCCTGTCCATAGTCAAATCTCAAAAACATTTCAATTACTATCAAACCTGCTGCTTGAATGCCTGGTCCCAAAACCATATTTTGAGCTTCTTCCTAAAGGAGAGGAAAGATGGTGCTGACCTATGTATGCCAAGTTTGGTCCAGATTGGGGCGGCTCAACCCATTACGCAAAGTAAGCATTTACAGGATAGTTGATTTTGCCCAGAGGCGCTCTTGAGGTGCTCTTGGGGAAAAATAGACCTTGACATATACGAGTTGTAGTTACTGGGATGTATAGTTCTACTAAAATCAAAGAGTATTCTGAACTCCACCAATGATGGAATGGGACCAAATATAGCACACAGAACTCACACGACAAACAGAAAATATATATCAGTGATTGGTTGGGGGGGGGGGGGCAAAATACTGTTTGCTTACCATCGAAAATTACCTAGGGCCGCCTCTGGTCCAGATCCATCGGTGTTTGGGTTTATAGAGCTCTCTGTGTGTAGGTGAATCACAAATCAAGATGAATTTCCACCAAAGACCTCTAGTATTTTTTGCTGCTCATGGGAGTTCTGTGTGCCAAGTTTGGTCCAATTGCATCTTTGGTGAAGCTCAGAGTGCTCTTAGATTTGAGATGAACTATATATCCCAATACCTACAACTCCTGTAAATCATGGAGAATTCTTCCCAAACCTCTCTAGTATGTTAAATTCTTCTGTTTGCTGTGTGCCATAGAAAATAATAGGAAAGGGTTAAGAGAGAGGCATTTGGCGAGGTCATGCAAATTCCACACCAGTGGAGAGAGTAAGAAACACTGGGATGCTTGTGGTGGAGGACACATATAAAATCTAGGATGAAATTGTCCCTGTATGAAAGCCTTCACTTGCATGGTGGGCAGTATGGTGTTTGTGGAGGACATTGGCAGGGTTCTTGTATATGTTTATGGCACTCTCTGTAACCTTCAGTATGATTGTAGGGAGGGCCATTGGTGTTTCCTGAGTAGTGGGAGTTACACTATTTGTGGATGTGGGGAGCTTATCTGTGTTAGTGAACACCCCGGTCACACACACACACATTTTCACTTTTATTATGTGTATAGATTAGAAATCAACTTCTGATCACTTCTGGGTTGTTTCTGGGTTTTTTAAGTATGTCTCCAAATGTTCAAGGGACAGAAAAATGACCTCTAGACCCAATGGACATGTCCCTTCTTGATTTAAATGAAAGAAGGAGGAGGGAAGAAAGAGGAAGGAAAACAAATGGGGAAAAAAGACTCCACAGTTGTTTCTATCAGGGTCATTTAGAATGAAATGACCTTCCAGAGAATCAGAATACTAAAAGGCTAATGAGATTTGATGGGTAGAATAATCTTGACTCATTAGATAGCAAAAGGAGTCTTTCATTCTTAAATTGCCCCATCTGCCCTGTTATTAAGGGAAAGGAGTCAAAAGGTGAAACATTAGCATATCTGATATAAAAGTACAGCAGCAAGAAGACCGAGAGTCATTGGGGAGACCTTTCTCTAGGGAAACAGAGTGCAAAAGGAAGGGAGTGGGGAAATGTCATTTGAAAGCTTACATGCCTGCGTTTCTGCCAAGAAAGGTTACTTGCCCTGGCAAACTTACTTTCTCACTGGTTAGAGAATCTTGCCATTTTCCCCTGGCTTCTATAGACAGATGGTAAATTGGCAGGTATTTATTTAGCACATTATGCCAACATTTCTTCTTCTTTCTTCTCACTGACAGATGTGAATGCTGTGACATTTAGTGGTAGGGTACAGTCGATTGCTCTTTGGGTTTGTCTACAATGCAGAATCAATGCAGTTTGACACCACTTTATCGGTCATGGCTCAATGCAATTGAATCATGGGAGTGGCATTTTTGCAAAGTCATTGGCATTCTCTTCCAAATGGTGTTGGTGCTGTGCCAAAGTTCAAATCCTAAAAACATGGTAATCCCACCTATACCTCCTGGATCAGATGGGATCGGATGGGATCCCTGCTGAAATCTTTAAAGAGGGAGGACCTGAGCTGACACAACAACTCCACCAGCTCATAGAAAAAGTGTGGGTGACCGAGAAAATCCCAGCAGATTTCAAGGATGCCACCATCATCCCCCTCTTCAAAAAAGGGGAAAGAACAGACTGCGGAAACTATCGAGGTATCTCCCTTCTAACCTCCGCTGGGAAAATCCTCGCAAGAATCCTTGCAAACCGCCTTCTGCCCCTCTCAGAAGACACCCTCCCAGAATCCCAGAACGGCTTCCACCCCTCCAGAGGAACCGTGGACATGATCTTCACTGCAAGACAGCTCCAAGAAAAATGCAGAGAACAAAACCAACCTCTGTACATGGCATTCATCGACCTTGCAAAGGCATTCGACACAGTGAATCGCAGCGCTCTCTGGACCATCCTCCAAAAAATCGGGTGCCCAAGCAAATTTGTGAACATCCTGCGGCTCCTCCATGATGACATGATGGCAACAGTCTTGGACAGCAATGGCTCCCAAAGTGACCCATTTAAGGTGGAATCAGGTGTCAAACAGGGATGTGTTATTGCCCCAACTTTATTCTCCATCTTCATTGCTATGATACTTCACCTTGTTGATGGGAAGCTTCCCACCGGCGTGGAAATCATCTATCGGACAGATGGCAAGCTGTTTAACCTCAGCAGACTGAAAGCCAAAACCAAGGTTACAACAACATCTGTTATAGAACTCCAGTATGCTGATGACAATGTCATCTGTGCGCATTCAGAAGAAGATCTACAAGCCACTCTAAACACCTTCGCAGAAGCATACACGAAACTTGGCCTGTCACTGAACATCGAGAAAACCAAAGTGCTGTTCCAGCAGTCACCAGCCACCCCCTCCCCAATGCCAGAGATACAGCTTAATGGTGTAACATTAGAAAATGTTGACCATTTCTGCTCCCTTGGCAGCCACCTCTCCACCAAAGTCAACATCGACACCGAAATACAACACCGCCTGAGCTCTGCGAGTGCAGCATTTTCCCGAATGAAGCAGAGAGTGTTTGAGGACCGGGACATCCGTAGGGAGACCAAGGTGCTTGTCTATAAAGCTATTGTCCTCCCAACCCTGCTATATGCCTGTGAGACGTGGACTGTCTACAGACGTCACATGCAGCTCCTGGAACGATTCCATCAGCGCTGCCTCCGGAAAATCCTGCAAATCTCCTGGGAAGACAAGCGGACAAACGTCAGCGTGCTGGAAGAAGCAAAGACCACCAGCATTGAAGCGATGGTCCTCTGCCATCAACTCCGCTGGGCCGGCTACGTTGTCCGGATGCCTGACCACCATCTCCCAAAGCAGTTGCTCTACTCTGAACTTAAGAATGGAAACGGAATGTTGGTGGACAGGAAAAGAGATTTAAAGATGGGTTCAAAGCCAACCTTAAAAACTCTGGCATAGACACTGAGAACTGGGAAGCCCTGGCCCTTGAGCACTCCAGCTGGAGGTCAGCTGTGACCAGCAGTGCTGCAGAATTCGAGGAGGCACGAGTGGAGGGTGAAAGAGAGAAATGTGCCAGGAGGAAGGCGCGTCAAGCCAACCCCGACCGGGACCGCCTTCCACCTGGAAACCAATGCCCTCACTGCGGGAGAAGATGCGGGTCAAGAATAGGGCTCCACAGCCACCTACGGACCCACAAGAATACTGGAAGACAATCTTACTCATCCAACGAGGGATCGCCTAAGTAAGTAAGTACCTCCTGGAGGAATGTTCTCCTCCAATGCCTGTTGAGGGGGCTAATGTGACCTTTTAGCTTCCATATCTTCCCATCCGTGATCATTAAATTCTACAGTGTAGATGCATCCTTCTTCTTGATGGGAGAGGGAGCAAGTTCTAGAGTAGCATTTCTCAACTGGGGGGGGGGGTCGTGAGGGGGTATCAGAGGGGTTGCCAAAGACAATAAGAAAACACAGTATTTTCTGTTGGTCATGGTGGTTCTGTGTGCGAAGTTTGGCCCAATTCTATGGTTGGTGGGGTTCAGAATGTTCTCTGACTGTAGGTGAACTAATGAATCCCAGCAAGTACAACTCCCAAATGTCAAGGTCTATTTTCCCCCAAACTCCAACAGTGTTCACATTTGAGTATATTGAGTATTCGTGCCAAATTTGGTCCAGATCTATCATTGTTTATATTCACGGTGCTCTCTAGAAGTAGGTGCACTACAACTCCGAAACTCAAAGACAATGCCCATCAAACCCTTCCAGTATTTTCTGTTAGTCATGGGAGTCCTGTGTGCCAAGTTTAGGTCAATTCTATCATTGGTGGAGTTCAGAATGCGCTTGATTGTAGGTTAACTATAAATCCCAGTAGTTATAACTCTCAAATGACAAAATCAACCTCCCTTGAACCCCACCAGTATTCAAATTTGAGCGTATCAGGTATTTGTTCCAAATTTGGTCCAGTGATTGAAAGTACATCCTGCATATCAGATATTTGCATCACAATTCAAAACATTAGCAAAAATTACAGTTTTGAAGCAGCAATGAAAATAATTTCATGGTTGGTTGTCACCACAACATGAGGAACTGTATTAAGAGGTCACGGCATTAGGAAAGTTGAGAACCACTGTTCTACTGTTTCAAGTTCAATCTCCAAGAACTTACAAGAGTTTCTCCAGTTTCTCCTTTCCCTATGAGCCAGGAATTCATAGATGATTTTTGATCTGAAGGCAGGGCACTTTTGGTACCTTGCAAACTCAGAAATGTCCAGAAGCAGCATTTTATTATTTTGAATGAGTTTTAGGGGTTGGTATGCACTGGGAATTCCCCAATGGCTACATGTGACCGTTGATAGTTCAGTATTCATCTCTGATATGTGTCTAGTCATTAGGCGCTTTCACGAGTTTCACATTACTATACTTCAACCTGACAACTCATACAGACTGAAACCTCATAAGAAAGACTGCTATAGCAACAAAATGCTCTCCACCAACTTTTCAGGGAGAAAATCGGTCCCTTTGATACATAGTTTCAGTGTGGTATAAGGTTGGAAAACTTGGAAAAAACTTGGTAGGTCAAATAAGGTCGAGACTTGGAAAATCCAGAGTCAAATCTGAACTGAGCCATAAAACACACAGGATGCCTTCCATCCAGTGTTTCTCTCTTTACCTGTCTCATCAGCCTGTTGCTGTTATCAGAAAAAGGTAGGGAGCAGATCACTGTTTTTAGAAAAGTAGAGAATAAAATTGACTAATAAATAAGAAAGTCTCCCAAGCAATTCACCACACCAGCACATTGGAAAGTGTCTCCATAAAAAGTATGCAATCAAAATGTGCCTAAATGGGTTAGCACAGATAAGATGCCAGCATACTATTACAGAATATCTTTCCAGGACTGTGAATTTTCAACATTAATTAACAAAATAGATGCAGGTGTTTTTAATTTTGGGGGTGGGGGTGTCTTGTGGCGTCAATGCAAAAGAGAACAAACTTGCTTGGGAATAAATACAAAGTTAAAAGTACCGAGCCAATTAAAATCTGAAAATGATGTGATAACAGTTTTTCACAGGCTTAAAATAGAAAGCTACAGTTCTTTGTAATGGAGCCTTTGCATAGAATTACAGGCACTGAAATCAAAACACTATATTCTGTGTCACTTGTGACTACTAATTTTGGCTCTGGATTCCTTATGTGCATCTACACCAGTGATTCTCAATATTTTTGACAGGGACCACTTTGACCAGGGACTACTTGACAAGGGGCCATTTTGACCAGAGACCACTCTCCAACATTAGTTTTTAGTCAACTTTAGATTCGTTTTGGGATGGTGATTTAGAAAAGTATATTGGGTAGACCACATCAGATCTAGTGTCTGATACAGAACATATGTCATGGTCAGCAACAGGAAAGGAGTGACAGGCGGTGTGAAAAGAGTGGAATTAAATTAAGTTAAATTAAATTAAATTAAGAGGAAGGAGGTTCATGAACCAGATTTCCGTCCTCGTGGCCCACTGGTGGTCCATGGCCCATAGGTTAAGAACCACTGATTTACACTATAGAATTAATTCAGTTTGACACCACTTTAACTGCCATGGCTCCATGTTATGGCATCATGGAAGTTGTTGTTTTACAAGGTCTTTAGGATTCTCTGCTATAGTGTGCTAGCGCTCTCTAAACTACAAATCCTAAAGACATGGCAATCCCCCCATGCCTTATAAAGGGATTTAATTTTACTTCATTTCATTTTATTTTCACGCAAAGTGCAGTGGGGCATATCATCCTTCAATGCTTCCTGGGTTGCTAATGTGGTCTTCTAGCCTTCCACGTAGGGCCACCACTGCCCATTCCCTTCAGCACAGGGGTGGAGAACGGGGTGCTCCACAGACATATAGTTTCACATATATGAATCTCTCTCTCTTTGTCCCCTTTACTCTTGCTGCAAGAAAGGAATTGTGATGAAGACAGGGTACATTCATTTTCAAAGAGAATATGTATACAGGCAGTCCCTGAATTGCAAACACCAGACTCATAGTTAAAAATAGGGGTGAGACAACAGGATGTAAGAGAAATCTATCCTTAGGAAGGGACATTCACACCCAAAGGACTTATAATGGGGAAAAGGCTGGAGTTACACTTTAAAATGTACCTGTTTTCACTTACATACATATTCAACTTAAGAACAAACCTGCAGAACCTATTTTGTTTGTAACTTGGGGACAGGCTACATATGCCAACAGACTTTTGATAACTGCATTTTTCTTTTTAAAGAAAGGGCTTTCATAGCCTGCTCTGCTGGTTTCAATTGTGTGTTTTCATTATTATTTGTAATCTTCATTCATGGAATTGATTTGGAAGAGACCACAAGGGACACCCACTCTGATTTTCTCTTCTCCAAACTAATCATACCAGATCACTAAGCCAGGCTTCCAGACCTTTGGCCAGTTTCGCCACCCTTCTCAAAACACATTCAGGCAGGCTTTAAGAAGAAGGTTTTAAAAAATCAAGTCAATGTGTGCTGTGTTTTTAATATGCTTTTAAATAGATTTTAGGATTTTACCTGTGATTTTTTCATACCATTGATATTTTGTTCTTTTTTAATGTTTGTATATTTGTACATTTTTAATTGTATTGAAATGCTTTTAACATAAGCCACTTAGAGTCTCCTTTGTGGAGAGAAAAAGTGGGGCATAAATAAACATCATCACAAATATCCTTCTTGGATTGTGGTGCCCAGAACTGGATATAATATTCCAGGTCAGTCCTCCACGTTCATAGGATTTGCAGATACAGCTTCCCCACAAATGTAGAAAACCAACAAATATATCCAGGTGTAGATAATGGGGTGTTGACTTTATGGTCTGAGTGTGAAATGAGCTACCTGTCATATTCCTTGGACATAAGAGGAATGGGAACCAGTTCTGCACACATATGGAACATCACTTATCTGCAGATCTAGTTCCTCCACCTCTTTTGCCCTTGTGCTATGTGTTACTCAGGGCCATAGCCAGAAAAAATTTTCGGGGAGGGTTGAAAATTGGGGGGGGGGGGGGTTGAAAATGGGGGGGGGTTGAAAATGGGGGGGGGGGTTTGAAAATGGAGGGGGGGTTGAAACCTGCCTCTTAGCTCACGCTGAAGCAAAGAGCACAGCAGGGGAAAGAGCAGCCTTCAATAGCCTGCAGCTCCGCCCCTGTCAACCACCTCCACCAAGTCTGGCCTCCTTAATGAGAGCATTCAACACCCCCCCCCCCAACTTGGTTGCTTTGCTACATCACTTGCTTTGCTACATCACTACCCCATTAGCATGGGGGTTTGGTTAACCAGTTAAAATTCATGAGTAAACCAGTTGTTTTTTAACCTGAAAAATGGGGGGGGGGGGTTTGAATTCTCTAAAAGTCATTTAAAATAAGCAAATTAACATGCAAAAATAAAAGCAAAGACTAGATTGTAAAACTAGAATCTTAGTACATTCATGAGCTGGATATCAAGAGCTTGACAAAAGACAGAGAGCAACTCTGAACATGAATCCAAAAATCATAGAAGGTAAAACAAGAAACTGTAATCCCAAGGTGGTGACATTCAAAACATGACTATACTTCCAAAGACTTGAAAAATTGAGCTTGATTATAATCACAAAGCCTTGAAAACCTGAAACAAGATTTGTAATCCAAACAGGAGACATGCAACTTAAGCAGGAAAACAAGATCCAACCCTTATTTATTTATTTATTTATTTATTTATTTATTTATTTATTTATTTATTTCCTTCCTTCATTTCTATCCCACCCAGAGGCGGCCCTAGGTAATTTTCAATGGTAAGCAAACAGTATTTTGGAGCCCCCCCCCCCCCCAACCAATCACTGATATGTATTTTCTGTTCGTTGTGGGAGTTCTGTGTGCCATATTTTTCAGTGCCATCATTGGTGGAGTTCAGAATGCTCTTTGATTGTAGGTGAACTATACATCCCAGTAACTACAACTTGCATTTTTTTTGTTCATTGTACAGACCAAAGTTTCTTAAAACTTTTTCTCTTGCGACTCCTTTCCATCCAAATTTTTTTATTTGGCTTCAAGTCTGCAGGTATATAAAATAAGTATAATATAATAAAACATTAATTATAGTACATTAGCCTTTGTGAGGGTTGCTAAACAGGTGTGTTTTCCTTTTTGTAGAACATACCATAGCTGGAGCATTTTCTGCAGAGTCCACTGTAAACACTGCATGTTGTTGCTAACAGATTTGTGTAAATGGATGGCATTTGGAAACCTTTTACTGTGGCCACAGCATTAAGCTAAAGAGACCCCATTTTGCATTGGGACTCACAGTTTAAGAAGTAGTGATATAAACAGTTTATGTACAAGTCATAATTTCTGCCTTCCCAGGCTTTGATGCCTGAGATTTTGTTTCAAAGTAGCGATGTCCCTGAAATCCAGTATGAAAGAAAATAAATTAAAGGAACAGGCAGGCAAGACAAAATATGCAGAACTTCTCACTCAAAAGAATCCTGCTGTTTTTGCTTCACACCTAATTCTCTAATGAATCATTTCCCAAGTTGATGGCAAGGAAATTGAGTTCAGTCTACCCCACAGAACTCTGACTTCATCTAGGTTAATTAACACCAGTGAAGCAAGTGATCATGCATGTAAAAAATATGTTTTACTCCACAGATGATGCAGTTTAGGTCATAAAGATGCACCTCTAACCTTTAAATTGAATCTCTATGGAGAACCGTTCCAATTTAAGCTGTTTTTTTTTTAAAAAAAAATGGAATAGAATAATGCGGTTCAAAAAGCAATAATTTGAGAATACAATTTGGTCTGTTCTGTGGGGATGAAAGGTTACAGCAATTAATAGACTTTTTATTGGCATCATGTGTCTCTTATAGGGAAATGAATGAATACATATGTAAAAGGTAGAACCAGTTTAATTTTCGAGTTGTGTAAAGCCCTTGGAGAAGAATGGAATAATCTGAGAATAAGAGGGTATAGTGGTGCAACAGGTTAAACCTCTGAGCTACATCGATAGTTTCCGCAGCCTGTTCTTTCCCCTTTTTTTGAAGAGAGTGATGATGGTGGCATCCTTGAAATCTGCTGGGATTTTCTTGGTCACCCACACTTTTTCTATGAGCTGGTGGAGTTGTTGTGTCAACTCAGGTCCTCCCACTTTAAAGATTTCAGCAGGGATCCCATCAGGTCCGCAGGCTTTGTTAATTTTTTGTTGCCTGATGGCATTGCTGACTTCTTCCAAACTAGGCAGTGCTGCAAACTCATCCCTGGTTTGTTGTTGCGGGATTTGTGATCTTGATAGTCATCATAGATCAGATTAGCCTGTGGTCTGTCCAGCAGTCGTCAGCACCTATCATGGCTCTTGTGAGAAGCACGCCATGGTGGTCTGTGGCACGTGTGATTACGTAGTCTCAGAGGTGCCAATGCTTTGACCGGGGGTGCTTCCATGATGTCTTGAACTTGTTGGTCACGACAAGGTTGTGTTCTGTACATTTGGTGAGAAGCAGGATGCCGTTCGAGTTGCTGTTTCCAACCCCATGTTTTCCTATGGTCCCTGGCCACAGGTCAAAGTCTCGTCTGACTTTTGCATTAAAGTCCCCCAGGAGGATGATTTCATCCTCCTTAGGTATCTCCAATAGGACAGTGTCCAGCTGACAGTAAAAAAAAATCTTGATGTTTTCATTGGCATCTAGTGTTGGTGCATAGGCACTTATGATGATTGCCTGTTGGTTTTTTGCAAGTTCAGTTTGGAGGGTTGAGAGTCGTTCGTTGATGCTAGTGGGTGCTTCGGTCAGATGCTTCAGCAGATCATTTCTGATAGCAAAGCCAACTTCGTGCATTCTTTGGTCTTCTTCAGAAAGTCCCTTCCAGAAGAAGGTGTAGCCTCCTTTTCTTCCTTCAGCTGTCCCTCTCCTCTCCGGGTCTCTTGAAGTGCTGCTATGTCGATGTTAAAGCATTCCAGCTCCCTTGCAATGATGGCAGTTCTGCATTTGGGACGTCCACTGTCAGTGTTGTCCATCAGTGTCCATATGTTCCATGTTCCAAAGTTCATTTTTCTTTTTTGGCTGCAGGGTGGTGACCCCACTGGACGCAGCAGTCCAGTCAGGGGTAAGAGAGCCAGACTATGTTTAGGGCACCTTTTCTAGCACCTTCCCCATTTGGGGTGAGCAGAGTGGATCTTAAAAAGAAATGCTCAGTCATGGATACAGCTGCCAAACTACTCAACTGCTTCAGACCTTGAGGTAGAATGACTAGGTCCATATCCACTACCCATGTGCCAGTCTGTGACTAGGGGCTTCCAGATTTCACAGTCCTGCCCCCATCACCACTTGCTGATTGCCATGGGACTTTTGTTGGTTTTTTTTTATTTTCCTTGGAAGATGCCTGTGCATGAGGGTTTTTTTAATGTGTGGAGATCAGTGCACAACTGATCAACACACAGTCTTCACAGAGTGAGGTTCCACTGGTGGCATAGTTTAACACGACGGCCATGGCTTTTCAATCTGTTGCAGCTTTCTTCCACTTTCACAGCCGTTATAACATGTACCATGTTATCCTCCGCCTGCTCCGCCATTGAGGTCTTTGGGTCTTCAGAACATGGAACGTATGGACTTGGTCTGGAACCTCCCCCAAGGCCACTCCTGGGAGTGAATGACTCCAGTCATTGTGCCTGCAGATTAATTAGAACACACAAGCCCCCTCACCACAACAAGGTGACAGTCCATCAAGGGGGATGCAGTGATACTGGCCACATGACCTAGGAGGCGTCTACAGACAATGCAGGTTCTTTGGCTTAGAAATGGAGATGAGCATCACCACACAGAATTAGAAGTGGAAGCCTTTTCCCCTTTATCTGTGTTATCTGTGTGATGTTGTTTCTAGGCATTGAATGTTTGCCTTTGTGTTTGTGTAAGCTGGAATCCACTCTGAGTCCTCTTGGGAAGATAGGATGGAATACAAATAAAGTATTATTATTATTGCTATTGTTATTGTTATTATTTTCAAATTAAGTAGATATATCAGCAGTTGTGTGGTATAGGTTGTGGTATAGACTTGCAGCCCAATTGGACCTGGATTAATGTTTTCCACTTTTGGTTTGTGACCATAATAATAACTTGCATTCATTTGGGGCTAGTGGGTCACAAGTTACACAGACTAGTGTGTTGCTTTCATTTTAGAAATAGAAACAGATAATTTATAACCCAACAATCCAGGGGGGAAAATTTAAAGTATCTCTTATATTTAATTTTTAGGTATGTTTGTGTCCTGCCATTAGAGTTATACAATAAGACCCTTGTACCCCACCTGGACTGGAACCATGGATATGACTGAACATCATTAAAATCCTGCTCCAACCTACTGTATAAAGTTGTGTTGGAAGAAAGCATCCTCAGTCCTTGCATCCACCATGATTTTGTTAGAAAACATAGTACATACTGGTACTATGTTTACCAGTAGCTTTTATTCAGTACAGTGAGCACAGCAACAAAAAGAATTGGTGCCAGACAAGCTGCTGATCCATTACAAGAAAATTCATAGCATTGTGTAAATTACCTAAGTAGCATCATTTTTTTTAAAAAAAGAAAGAAATACAACATCAACCACAACAGAAATAAATGGTTCCCTGGGGGAGAAAAGTAATCTGGCAAGGATATAAGCACTATAGAAAAAATGCTCAACTTTTTTGTTTTCAACTATAAGAAATATGTAATTGACAAAGTTGTTTCTGGAAGACATGGCTGCTTAACTGACTTTGGAATGGAATTGATAAATAGGAAGATTTGTTGCCACATCTCTCTGCAGCTCTTTCAATGGATTTCAGATGGACTGAGGTGTGTGCATTCATCGCTTGGCAGCTGTATCAAGTGAAATACAGTCTTATAGAATGACATTGTGCAAGGAGGTATCCTGTCATTCCCATGCAACATTGTCATCTATGTTTTGAAAAAGGAGTTAGGAGACTTCCAGGCCTAGGATGGAAGAATGTTTTAAATAAAGAGCAGAGCTGGATGGCCATCTGTCAGGGGTGATTTGAATGCAATATTCCTGCTTCTTGGCAGGGGGTTGGACTGGATGGCCCATGAGGTCTCTTCCAACTCTTTGATTCTATGATTCTATGATTCTATGCTATCTTATGATAGCCATGTATAAATATGTGAGAGGAAGCCACAGGGAGGAGGGAGCAAGCTTGTTTTCTGCTTCCTTGGAGACTAGGACGCAGGACAATGGCTTCAAACTACAAGAGAGGAGATTCCATCTGAACATGAGGAAGAACTTCCTGACTGTGAGAACCGTTCAGCAGTGGAACTCTCTGCCCCAGAGTGTGGTGGAGGCTCCTTCTTTGGAAACTTTTAAACAGAGGCTGGATGGCCATCTGTCAGGGGTGATTTGAATGCAATATTCCTGCTTCTTGGCAGGGGGTTGGACTGGATGGCCCATGAGGTCTCTTCCAACTCTTTTATTCTATGATTCTATGATTCTATTTGAAAACCTGTGGTCTGGAGCAGAGATAGATAGTGAGACAAGCAATTCCATTTGACCTCACTTTCCTACTTGCTGTTCTTCAATGGCTCAGGCTTTCTCTCAGATGCACGTGCCATGAGAGCCAAGTGTCACTGGTGTGCAGATGTTGAAAGAAGGGCATCAGATTGTATATTTCACTGGGTCTTTTATTGGCTCCTGATGAGTGTCTTTCACCTTGGTTAGCTTTATGTGCCTATAAATGATGGCCAGATAGGAAATCGATGCCAGTAAAAAGAAGTTGTTAAGCCACTACTAATAACAAGACAAAATAATCTTAACTGACATTTATGCCTTCTCATGAGGGACAAAACTGAGACAACATTATTAACAGCTTTATCAGCTTCACAAGGTCAGTACTTCAACGTAAAGGGACCATACCAAAATGTGCCTTTAACTCAGCTTCATTACTTATCATATGTTACTAGGGAATAAGCCTAAACAGAGGGAGTTACTTCTGGTCCAGCATGCTAGTTCAGAAAAACACAAGTAGAATATTTCTTTAAATTCTTTTTTGTGAAAATCATAATCTCTTCTCCAGGCTTGCAACCTTCTTTGGGCATGACTTGCATGGGAAGAAGAAGCTCCATTTTCCATTGGAGCACAGTTCAAAGATGTTTCCATGAGGAGAGAGAAGTAAGCCAGGAAAAGTTACTTTGGTAATTATACTTAACTTAAACTTAGTGCTGCATGTTAAACTGCTGAGCTGCTGAGGTTGTTGACTGAAACGTTGCAGGTTCAAATCCGGGGAGCGGCATGAGCTTCTGTGTTAGCCCCAACTTCTGCCAACTTAGCAGTTCGAAAACATGCAAATGTGAGTAGATCAATAAGTACCGTTCCGGTGGGAAGGTAGTGGCGCTCCATGTACTCATGCTGGCCACATGACCTTGGAGGTGTCTATGGACAACTCCGGCCCTTCAGCTTGGAAATTGAGATGAGCACCACACCCCAGAGTCAGACATGACTGGACTTAATGTCAAGGAAAAACCTTTCCCTTCACCTATACTTAGCTGAAACAGAATTTCAACCATTATTAACAGTGACTTCTTGCCCTTCTCCCCAACACTCCCTCCACTTCTCCAGGAAAATTCCTTCTTTACAAGCTGTTTGAGAAGAAGTAGGTCTACAAAAGAAGGAGACCACACTAAAATCAAGGAGGCCTTGGCCCTGAGATGCAAGACATGACCAGGATAGTAGATGGCTGGGGATCTTGGAGGTTTCTCATCCACAGAGTCACAATAAATTGAAGTTGATTTCACCACAAAGAATAAAGGACAAGATTCTTCATTGCAGTCTCCTTGAACTGTCCAAAACATGAACTGTCCAAAATGAACATTTTCAATGGAAATAATAGGAATATATTGAAATATGTTCATTTATAGATGAGGCTAATATAGTGTGAGATTCTAAAGATGAATAGAACCTCCATAAACTGCAGTTGACTTGATAGCAAATAATAATGATGCCCATTGGGTACTTCTGTTGTGCTCTAGCACTTCCTAGCTGATGTTCTGGTGTGCAACATAGAGCACCCCAATACATATCAAAGTCCACTGCGCATCAACCTTGGTGCCTCAGACACTTTACTGACTACCATCGCAAAATGAGCACCCATATGTTGTAAACCGTTAGTTAAATACAAATATTACATACATGTAAGATCTTTTATGTAAGTCCTAAGCAGGATAATAGCCAACACAAACAACCTCTAAAGTTCAGACTATAATCCAAAATGGATTTATTCACCTACTCAATATGGAAGCCAGTTTCTGCTACAGCTGACCTTCCAAGTATTTGTCTTATAGTTTGTAAGTTTTCTTGATTGTGTTTTTTATTACAAAGACAGTAAAATACACCCACCCACCCACCCACCCCGGCTGCACCTCCATACACACATGGTTGTGAATGCACTGTAGCTTTGAAGCTTCTGCCTCTGTTGGCAGTCTCAGAATAGGGTAGGCTTATTAATTTAAAACCTCTACAATCCTGGATTCCCGGATGTATAAATCTTCCAAATTTAGATTTGGCAGAGGATAGGTGATTTATGGGCAACTGTGTTCCATTAAGACATGGAGCTAAATCTGTGTTTCTTCCCTCCTTTTGCTCTCTCTTCACATTCTATTAATCTGCTATTTTAAGTTCATATTTCCAGAAGAATTTTGGACAGAAAAGTAAGAAAGGCATGAAGGCAAGACGTAGGATCCAATTAAAATGTACTTTCTAGTCCAGGGCGCTTGTGCCCTGCATTGTGCTGGTCAGTGACCATAACAAAGGTTTTTTTGTATTGTAATAGCGAGAGTAACGGTGCTCCATGCAGTCATGCTGGCCACATGACTTGGAGATGTCTATGGACAACACCAGCTCTTTGGTTTAGGAATGGAGATGAGCACCAACTCCCAGAGTCAGACATGACTGGACTTAATGACAGCAGAAACCTTTACCTTTACCTAATAGAGAGAGTAAGAGTGTAACCATATGGGTGTCCACTCAGAGGTAGGTCTCACTGAGGCTTCTTCTACACTGCCATATTAAATCCAGATTATCTGCTTTGAACTGGATTATATGGCAGTGTAGACTCACATAATCCAGTTCAAAGCAGACAATGTGTATTATCAGCTTGGATAATCTGAATTATATGGTAGTGTAGAAAGGGGCTGAGTTCAGTGCATTTTACTCCAATTACTGCAGTAATGCAATAAATTAAATTGAACTATTTGTAGATTTTATTTTGGCCACATTCTCATTTGATGCTGCACAGTCATTTCATGGTTGTGTAAGAGAGGATTCAGACAGTCTCATGGAAGCACAAAGCCTTAGCAACAAAGGTCCACAGTGTGAATGTATCAAGTGGTCAACTGCAGCTTTCCCTTGACAGGGACACATAATGAGCTTAACCATTCTGGCCTGCCCAATTATTTTTTTATATTGACAGCATGCTTCTTTGCCTCAAGAACCACCCTGTGTTATTTTTATACAGCCAACATTCAGAGGAAGATCCACAATACATGCCAGACTGTGTTAAGTGGACAAACTTTACTCCTGTCAACATGAGCAGCTAGTTCTGCCAGGGTAAAAGGCACTAATTGTATCAAGGTCTAATTTGAGAGCTTGAAAGGATAGAGAGTAAAAGCTTCCACTCTTTCATGTTCTCAAAGGGAAAGCCTTGAAATAACTTGAATTGTCCGGAATGAAAATTTCCAGTGGAGACCTAAGCAATGGGAATACCTTGAAATATGCTCATTTAAAGGCTAGGCTTTCGGCGATTGTGACTTTCAAGATGAACACAAGTTCAGAAATTGCCATTGGTGTGCTGCTCTTCACTGTAAATAAAGTCCAAAGGTTCAGAGATCATGAGCCATGATCTGTTAGAAGCTAGTAGTCTGCATTCATTCTCATGGGCAAGAGATACCAATTGTTAAAAAGTCCAGGATCAAGGAAGCCATAAATCTGATTCAGGATGCCAGGGTACATCCATACTTCAAGGGTTGTAAAACCATCAGAAGAACCTTCATGGGCCCAAAGAAGGCTGAAGTTGATCTCAGCAAGGTAGCTGATATTACTGATTTTTATAGGCAGCACTTTCACCCAATTTCCAGATCTTGGGAAGTGTTTCAGTAAGCCTTCTTCAGCTATGTTTTTCCTGATGCCTTTATTCCAGCCTTTCACTTTGTCAGTGAGAGCCTCTGCCCTTTCAGCTCTTCTTCCTGGTCTGAATCTGACCTGACAGATTCAGAAGGAGAGCTTGGCTGCCTTCTGGAATCTGCTGGAACTCCTCCATAGGTTAGACTATTTCTTCTTCTAATTACGATTCACTTTCAGGGGGTGGATATGTCAGGTGGTGCCATTGCTTTTAGGTGTTTGTCCCAAAGGTCATCAGGTAGAAACTAGTTTATAAAGTAACACAGTTAAAGGGGCTCCAACCAGGTAGATCAAGCCAAGAAAATGTTAAAGGGCTATGTACTCTGATTTACAAGAAACACTGATATGAGATGGTATAATTCAGACCCTTGGGTACTTTATAAACTAGTTTCTACCTGATGACCTTTGTGCTTGCTAGAGAATCAAACTGCTGCAGAGCATAGCTTCTGAGTTCTTGTAAGTAACCTATGCCTGTTTATTTGTCCTTTGTTGTTATGTGAGTAATACATACAAATGTTTATCCCCCTTTGGGACATACTCTATAAAACACCCGAGGAGGGATTAGTATTGTGAAGAACTTGATGTCTCATATATCCACTGAGGATGTGGATATCCGAAAATTTTCTAAAGCAAGGGATCCTATGCCCTGAAGAGAAGTTGGTTTTACACCAAGAAAGACTCTTTACATTACGTTTACTCTAAAGCAAGGGATCTTATGCCCTGAAGACAAGTTGTCTTTACACCAAAAGACTCTTTATGTTATGTATGTGTAATCTTTGTAAACAACTGGTTGTTGTTCATTATATACTGGGTTATGCCTATACCATTTAATTTTGTCGTTTGTTGAATATTGTAATATACAAACTGTTAGGCAATATCGACCATTGTCATTTATGTACCACAACTTTTAGTGGATTTGTGTTTTTTGTATTGGTGGGAATTCATTGTCTTCTTGTACTAACTAGCTGCGCCACAGCCTGGTCCTAAAATACCTGTAAAAGACTCTAATTAAATCTCAAATGGCATTTAGTGTAAATTAAGTGGCACAAAACAATGGGCCTGTTGCCTACCTATGACACAGTTTATTGTTTATGTTTTCTGACCTGCCTTCTATTAGTGAAATTTTCCCCAGTCTTTCATTCCCATATGGAGGGTGAAAAATAAGAGGTTGTTCAATTCAGTGGTGGCTTCTTATCCATGGTTTCTGGATGTATTTATTTATAGTAATTTCCAGTAATATGTTCAGTAGGCCTGATGTAACTGAGATAATAATTACAATTTTACCCATAGACTCTGAAAACGGAACTATTGCATTTCCACCTTTTATGAAACATGGTGAAAATAGTTGCAGTACTGGAAATGAGGAAATAAGAAGGTGAAATTGTTCCAAATGAGAAGGATGTTACCCTTCATATGACTTTAGCTACAGCTCTCTTGAATTGTTCAGCTTCAAAGCATCCAGAGCATTATTCCAAAGCCATTTACTGGCAAAGGTGGAGAGGAGATGATTGCTAAGATCATACCTGGGTGCACTTTTAAAGCCAGGAAAAGAGAGTTGACATTATCCTTCCACACCTCTGGTACATTGCAAGATAGCTGGGAGAACAATATCATTTCTATTTGCATGGTTTCCCCTCTCTTCCTTCTTCTCCGGATGATAAGAACCTGTGACAGCATGGTCCAGGTGCTTTGAATCGGTGTGTATGGGGTGATGTGGAACTATGCTAGTGGAGCATTACAGTCTACCCAAATGATGTTAGATTTAAACCTCTGACTACGCTATTCACAGGTCCCAAACTCTTATTTATTTGGGAGAAGAAAATATGAGTCACCAACACCCATTGCTATGATTTCCTAGCTATCCCCATAATCAGAAAGTATTGTCAAAGGCTTTCATGGCCTGAATCACTGGGTTTTTATGTGTTTTCCGGGCTGTATGGAGCATTCCCTCCTGATATTTCACCTTCATCTATGGCAGGCATCCTCAGAGGTTGTGAGGTCTGTTGGAAACAAGGAAAATGGGGTTTATTTATATATCTGTGGAATGTCCAGGGTGGGAGAAAGAACTCTTGTCTGTTTGAGGTAGGTATGAATATAGCAATTGACCACCTTGATTAGCATTTAATGGCCTAGTAGTTTTCAAGGTCTGATTTCTTACTGCCTGGGGGAATCCTTTGTCGGGAGATGATTAGCTGGCCCTGATTGTTTCTTTTTTTGGAGTACCCCTGTTCTTGAGTGTTGTTCTTTATTTACTGTTATGACTTGGATGCAGGCAAAATGTCAGGAGGGAATGATACAGGAACATAGCCACACTGCCCAGAAAAACACACAACAACCCAATCATCAGAAAGGTTAACAATGATTATCAGTAATTGAATGGCATGAGAAATAAATGAAATTTGCATTTGTTGGGYAAATCAGTGGAATGTGGCACACGATTACTCTGACTGCCATCTGGCAATATGTTGCCACAAGTGGACATTTTGGACACCCCCCCCCCCCCATTCTTTCCAATGCCCAGTTTGGGGAMATGCCTCTCTCAAAATATTGAATCATTGCAAACCTAAAGATCGGGCTGTGGCACAGCCATTTAGTAGCCAGCTGTATTAAATCACTACTGACCAAGATGTCATGAGTTCAAAGCCAGCCCGGGTTGGAGTAATAATAATAATAATAATCATCATCATCATCTTTATTTGTATACCACCCTATCTCTCCTAGGGGACTCAGAGTGATTTCCATGAATGCAAAATAATACAAAAACATACAATATAAAACAAAAACATAGACATAAACTGTTAACACAACATATACATTAAAATCAATTTAAAATCAGTTCTGCTCTCTTCTTCATGCAAGGTAAGCTGCCAGGGGCAGAGATTTCAATACGGGGCCTGGACTATTTGGAACAGGCTGAGCCAAAGAGAAGGGAAAAATGGGGCTGGCTGAATACTATAGTACAATGATTGGTCTCAGCAAAGGCCCTACTAGGGAACTGTGGCCCCTCTCAGCCATTAATAGTCTAGCTTGCTGTGGACGTATGCAGCCCAAAAGACAGTTGCATCTCTCAAGTAGGAAATTTAGGTACCGCTTTATGTGGGAAGGCTAATTTAACGAATTTATGATGCCATAAAAACTTCAGCAGCGTGCAGAAGAATGAGGAAGTACTCCATCAAAGGACTTTGTGTCACAAGTGGTTGGTGAAGCAGCACCTTCCCCTGTGACTGGAATCGAACATACCCTCATGAAGCCAGAAAGCTGGAATGTCAAATTGCCTCCGTGTCTGTCTATATATGTTGTAGGTCTAATGGCATTGAATGTTTGCTTTGTATATGTGCATTGTAATCTGCCCTGAGTCCCCTGAGGAGTAAGAAGGGTGTAACGTAAATACTGTAAATAAATAAATAAATAAATAACCTTTCTCTCATTTTCAGATTTGTTTAAAAAATGTAAAGAGAAGACACTGATTTTTAGATACTAACTCCCAGAATTGTCCATTACCCACATTGGCTGGGAACATTCTGAGATTTCTAATCCCACCGCAAAAAAAGGTTTCTTACTCTGCATGTAAATAAATTTTAACACCATTGTCTCCAACCTTTTGCCCATCAGGTGTCCTATTGCACAACCCTCTCCATCTGTAACCAGCACTGCCAATGGCAACAGGTGGCCAGGTTTGGATTGAGAAAATCTAGGGCCAAACCCTTGAACCCCCCTCCCCAGAAAAAAAAATGTTTAAGGCATCTTATTAACACACCTTGGTAACTGAATGCAATTAGAGTGAGCTGAACAGCTCAGAGCTTTTTAAAAAACATGCAGAAATTTATTCCGGCACCAACAAATTATATTGATGTCATCTCGTATACTGCAGGGGATAAAAGAATTAACAAGCTTTGCTCTTCACAGTCGCTGGCTCTGAAGTGCCCTTGAATTAGTCAAGGAGGTTTACCCTGGCCAGTCACTTTTTGTGCTTCTAACAAAGGCCTGCAGAGAAACAATTTGGGCAAGAGCAGAACCAATCCAGATTTTGATGGGAAAGAGGTGGAGCACAAATAGCTGGAGTTGGAGGCTGGCAAGATGCTGAGACAGTGTTTAACATTGGTGGTATGTAAATCTCTGCCAACTTCGGCAGGTAGAAGTCACAGCAGAAACAGCAACAAAGGGATGCGCATGGTGTGCCTGGCAGTTTCCTCACAATTCTGAAGCATTGCCCAGCGGCCATTACAATCAATGGACAAAGTTTGCACTGCAGACAATGTGGATGTTTAATACCTCTTTATACCAGTGTCTAAATGGGAAATATGCAAGAATTACCAGGAGTTACATCATGGTGGCACAGCAAGTTAAACTGCGGAGCTGCTGAACTTGTTGACTGAAAGGTCAGTGATTCAAATCTGGGAAGTGGGGATGGGCTCCCACTGTTACCCCCAGCTTCTGCCAACCTAGCAATTTTGAAAACATGTAAATGTGAGTAGATCAATAGGTACCGCTCTGGCGAAAGGTAACAGCACTCCATGAAGTCATGCCGGCCACACGACCTTGGAGGTGTCTATGGACAACGCCAGCTCTTTGGTTTAGAAATGGAGATGAGCACCAACCCCCAGAGCTGGACACTACTAGACTTAATGTCAAGGGGTAAACCTTTACCTTTACCATACATCATCACTATTCACTAAGACAGTGGTTCTCAACCTTCCTAATGCCGCGACCCCTTAGTACAGGTCCTCATGTTGTGGTGACCCCCAACCATAACGTTATTTTCATTGCTACTTCATAACTGTAATTTTGCTACTGTTAAAATAGTCATAATGTAAATATGCAGGATGTATTTTCATTAACTGGACCAAATTTAGCACAAATACCTGATACGCCCAAAATTTGAATACTGGTGAAATTGGGGGTGATTGATTTTGTCATTTGGTAATGCTTGAGTTGCTGGGATTTATAGTTCACCTTAAATCAATGAGCCTTCTGAACTCCATAAATGATGGAATTGAATCAAACATGGCACACAGAATTCCCATGACCATGAGAAAATACTGGGAAGATCTGGTGGATATTGACCTTGAGTATTTGGAGTTATAGTTCACCTTCATCCAGAGAACAGTGTGGACTCAAGTAATGATGGATCTGGATCAAACTTGGCATAAATACTCAATATGCCCAAATGTGAACACTAGTAGAGGGTGGAGAAAATAGACCTTGCCATTTGGGCATTGTAGTTGTTGGGATTTTTAGTTCACCCACAATGAAATAGCATTCTGAACCCCATCAACGATAGAATTGGACCAAACTTTTCACACAGAACTCCCATGACCAACATAAAATACTATGTTTTCTGATGGTCTTTGGTGACCCCTCTGACACCCTCTCGTGACCCCCACAGGGGTCCCAACCCCCAGGTTGAGAAACACTGCACTATGATATTGTATTCCTATGCTTTATCTATTTTATTGTGATGTTTGTTCTGTTGTTTTGTTTTTATTTTGTTGTAATATACTACTGAGCTCAGCCCTGAATCCCCTTTGGGGAGATGGTGGCTGGGTATAAATAAAGTTTATATTATTATTATTATTATTATTATTATTATTATTATTATTAAGATGATTCTGGCTTTCAAATCTATTTTGGGCACAGCTTGGAAAGATTGCAATACAAACAGTTTAATTACATATAATAAATTACCAATCCTGCTGAAAAAACCTAATGTGGAAAAATATAATTCTAACATATCTGTTTCTTTTTTTTTTCTTTACACCTCCAGGAGAGAAGAGTTACCACAATAGAGAAAGCGCTGATGAGGCCGTGCACTTCAACATTTACCATGACACACCACTGAGTCACAGACAATAGTAAAAATGGAGAGCCTTGTTATCACTTCATTCACTTGCTAGAACAAGAATGATCTGTCAATGACTCAGACATTTTGACAGACAATGTCAGTGTTTCTGCTCTGAAAATGTCCTAGAGATGCCCTCTCCATTTCCTGCCTTCCATTACACTGTGCCTGGAAAAAATTGTGAAAGATGGAATAGAATTCTAAAGATAGAACACAATAGAGATGCTCTGTCTCTCTCTTATTCCAATCTCCCCAACTTCCTTCTGCTTTATGATTTTTTTTTTTGGGATTGAAGAGAGATATTAACAAGCTGAAATGTGTCCAGAGGAGGGCGACTAAAATGATCAAAGATCTGGAGAACAAGCCCTATGAGGAGCGGCTTAAAGAGCTGGGCATGTTTAGCCTGAAGAAGAGAAAGTTGAGAGGAGACATGATGGGTGCTATGTATAAATATGTGATAGGTCATAGGGAGGAGGGAGTGCACTTGTTTTGGAGAGTAGGGTGTGGAACAATGGCTTCAAACTACAAGAAAGGCGATTCCATCTGAACATTAGGAAGAACTTCCTGACTGTGAGAGCTGTTCAGCAGTGGAACTCTCTGCCGCGGAGTGTGGTAGAGGCTCCTTCTTTGGAAGCTTTTAAACAGAGGCTGGATGGCCATCTGTCAGGGGTGCTTTGAATGCAATTTTCCTGCTTATTGGCAGGGGGTTGGACTGGATGGCCTATGAGGTCTCCTCTAGCTCTATGATTCTATTCTTAACAATTTCTCTAAATGCCTATTTCTCACTCTTTCAGTTGGTTTCACCCATTAGTGGAGCCCCCGGTGGTGCAGTGGGTTAAACCCTTGTGCTGGCAGGATTGAAGACCGACAGGTCGCAGGTTCGAATCCGGGGAGAGGCGGATGAGCTCCCTCTATCAGCTCCAGCTCCTCATGCAGGGACATGAGAGGAGCCTCCCACAAAGATGATAAAAACATCAATTCATCCAGGCATCCCCTGGGCAACGTCCTTGCAGACGGCCAATTCTCTCACATCAGAAGTGACTAGCAGTTTCTCAAGTCGCTCCTGACACGACAAAAAAAAAAAACCCACTAGTGACTCCTTCATTCCAGCTTTCAGCTTCCTGGTGGGGATGCCCTAGCTTAGTGTTCCCCAAAGTGTTTTGGATTTCAGCTCCCAGAATCCCTGATCGTTGGCCAAGGCAGCTGAGGTTTCTGGGATCAGAAGTCCAAAACCCTGAGAGGAATCACTACTCTAGCTGGGGATCCTTCATTGAACAAGGGGTTGGACTTGATTGTCTGTCAGGCCCCTTCCAACTCTTTGATTCCAAGACACTCCACAATCCTTCCACTCATTTTTCTGGAGAGTTCATGTTCATATTAGAGAGGTACATGCTTTTTCTTCTTCTTTGTTTTCTAATTCAATTTGGTTTATTTTTATATCTTATTTTCCAACTCAACTGCATGTTAGGAGAGAGACGGAGAAAAACAGGTAGTGATAAAAAGAAAGGCAACCTGTGGCTTACTTGTTTACTTGTTACCGGGCTCAATTCAAAGTGTTGGTTTTGGCCTTTAAAGCCCTAAACGGTTCTGGCCCAACTTACCTATCCGAACGTATCTCAGCCTATCAGCCCGCCAGGGCCCTAAGATCTTCTGGAGAGTCCCTGCTCTCTATCCCGCCGGCTTCCCAAGCGCGGCTGGTGGGAACGAGAGACAGGGCCTTTTCTGTGGTAGCCCCTCGGCTTTGGAACACCCTCCCTTCAGAGATACGATCGGCTTCTTCGCTGATGGTTTTCCGGAAGAGGTTAAAAACATGGCTGTGTAGTCAAGCGTTTAACTAGTTATCAAACACTGAATCCATGGACAATTTGGACTGGTCAATTACGGACAACGATCTCTGGACTGCGATTTTTGTGATGAGAAGCATGAAGTTTTATTGGTGGCCCAATAATTCGTATTGTTTTATATGTTGCTGTTTTTAAATTGTATATTGCTTTTATCTGTTGTTAAACCGCAATGAGTCGCCGTTCCAGGCTGAGATACTGCGGTATATAAGTGTATTAAATAATAAATAAATGTCTCCAGTAAAATCCTTCCCTCTCAATAAAATCTTAATAACATTGGCGCTTTAATTTCATACATCACAAGTCTCTTTAAAGCCTTGGTGACTGTGTAAAATATGCTTGCAGGGTTTGCACTGTATGTGGCAGGACAAAATGCTAAGAGAATCAAGCTTCATAATAAAACTATGGGAGGAGGTTTAGCCTCCAAAATCCTTTACATGCTGCAGTATGGGGCCATACACATGGGTTTATGTAGGTGTGGAACAACCATTTTGTCTTGTGGATACCTTAATATGTTGAGATCCCGGTTGCAATGACAGTAACTTAGGAGTAACAGTTCTAAAAGAGTTACTAGTAATCCAATTCTCCAAAAAAGGCAGGTATTGACTATGTTGCATTAATGCTGGGTGAAGCCACCTTTATAATCCACCTACAATCAAAGAGCATTCTGAACTCCACCAATGATGGAATTGAACCAAATTTGGCACACAGAGCTCCCATGACTAACAGAAAATATTGAAAAGCTTTGATGGGCATTGACCTTGAGTTTTGGTGTTGTAGTTCACCTACATCCAGAGCTAAACAGGGTCAGGTCTAGTTAATCCATAAATGAGAGGTCATCAGGGACCAGCAACGATTTCCAGGGAAATATTCTGTTTGAAACCTTGGAAAGACTCTGCTCGTAAGCAGGTTAGAAATGAGAGGATGTGGGGAGAAGCAGGAAGAACAAAAGGCACAAATGAGAATATGTAGTTGACACTTTCCCAGCACCTATATAAATAAAAATGTAATTTTCATTTGTGGGACTAACATAACTCAAAAACCACTGGACGAATTGACCCCAAATTTGGCCACAAGACACCTACTAACCCAAGGAGCAACCATCACTAAAAAAATTGATTTTGTCATTTGGGAGTTGTAGTTGCTGGGATTTATAGTTCACCTACAATCAAAGAGCATTCTGAACTCCACCAATGATGGAATTGAACTAAACGTACCATAACAGGACTCCCACGACCAACAGAAAACACTAGAAGCATTTGGTGGGCATTGACTTTGAGTTTGGGAGTTGTAGTTCACCTACATCCAGAGAGCACTGTGGACTTAAACTATGATGGATCTGTACCAAACTTGGCACGAATACTCAATATGCCCAAATGTGAACACGAGGATTTTGGGGAAAATATACCTTGACATTTGTGAGTTGTACTTGCTGGGATTTATAGTTAGCCTACAACCTAAAAGCATTCTGAACCCCATCAACAATAGAATTGGGCCAAACTTCCCAGATGGAACCCCCATGACCAAAAGAAAATACTGATGGTCTTTGGTGACCCCTCTGACACCCCCTCATGCCCCCCCCCCAGTGGTCCCAACCCCCAGGTTGAGAAACAGTTCTCTCTATGATGGTATAGGTATACCACATCATTGATATACTGGCTCTGGCTGTGTCTCATGCTGTTGCCTTCATTTGCATTCTGTTTGGGATGCTGGCTCTCTAGTATTCACTGGGCTCTACAGGAAAAGTCCACAGGCTTTGGTGACACCTGGCTTGACAACAGTACATGTGAAAAGGGTATTGAAGCCTTAGTAGACCACAGGTTGAACATGAATCAATATTGTGATATGGCCACTAAAAGAGCCAAAGTGATTCTCGACAGCATCAATAAAAGTATAGCGTTTAGCTCAAGGGAAATAATAGTACCCCTCTAATCTCATAGGTCAAAACTCACCTGGAATACTGTAGCCAGTTCTGTGCACCACAATTCAAGGATATTGATCATCTTAATCATGTCCAGAGAATGACCAAAATGGCAAAAGCACTGGAAACTGGCCTACAAGGAGAAGTTTAGAAAGTTGGATATGTTTAGCTTGAAGAAGGGGATGCTAAGAGGGGACATGATGGCCATATTTGAATATTTGAAAGGATGCGATATTGAGGAAGAAGCAAGCTTGCTTTTTGCTGCTCCTGGGATCAAAACAAAGCAATGGAGTGAAACTATCGGGAAAAAGATTCCATCTAAACATCAGGAAGAGCTTAATTTGTGCTGGTAAGAACTGTGGAATATGCTGCCCCAGAGTGTGGTGGAGTCTCCTGTGGAGGATTTTCAAGTAAGGCTGGGTGGGCATCTGTTGGGAAGGTTTTGATTGTGTCTTCCTTTATGGAAGGGCTTGGACTGGATGGCCCTTGTGGTCTCTTCCTATTCTATGATTTCATGAGGGCTTTATATATAGGCATGCACTTCCTGGCAGTCCTATTTTCAGTCACTTGGGCCTGCGCGTATTTGTCAGATTCTAAATAACAAGAAAGCCCACAATGGCAAGAAATGAGATAATTAATCACAGCTTTCCTTATTACTAACTTTCTAAGTTCATAGTTAACTGGACAAGGATAAATTGCAGCAAATAATTGGCACTGTTGCCTCCCTTTCCTTCAAGGTCATACCAGCCACACACTAAAAATAAACAGAAGTAAGAGCCAAGATTACATCAATTACTGTTAGCAAAACCTAATGCTACATTGGCTTCTGGGAGAGAAAAACAAAGTGGTCAGTAGGATGGAACAATTGATACATGTCATCACACTCTTCCAGTGTGTTGCGAGTGCAACTACACAAGGTTACACACATGTTCATGCATGTTGCTCTTGGATACACTTTCCACATGCAGATTTGGTGTGCTTTTAATTGTATATTTATTGTTTCACTTGCTTAGGATCACTTTCCAACAATAGAATCATAGAATCATAGAGTTGGGAGAGACCTCATGGGCCATCCAATCCAACCCCCTGCCAAAAAGCAGGAAAATTGCATTCAAAGCACCCCTGACAGATGGCCATCCAGCCTCTGCTTAAAAGCCTCCAAAGAAGGAGCCTCCACTCCGGGGCAGAGAGTTCCACTGCTGAACGGCTCTCACAGTCAGGAAGTTCTTCCTAATGTTCAGATGGAATCTCCTCTCTTGTAGTTTGAAGCCATTGTTCCACGTCCCAGTCTCCAGGGCAGCAGAAAACAAGCGTGCTCCGTCCTCCCTATAACTTCCCCTCACATATTGATACATGGCCCTCATCATGTTTCCTCTCAGCCTTCTCTTCTGCAGGCTAAATATGCCCAGCTTTTCCAGCCACTGCTCATAGGGCTTGTTCTCCAGACCCTTGATCATTTTTGTTGCCCTCCATCTTATCATTTCTCTTCAATTGTGGTGCCCAGAATTGGACACAGTATTCCAGGTGTGGTCAGACCAAGGCAGAATAGGGGGGTAGCATAATAATAATCTATATAAATAAAAATGTAATGTTCGTTTGTGGTATTAACAGAACTCAAAAACCAGCGGGCCAATTGACACCAAATTTGGACAGCATAGACATAACAACCCAATGTATGTCCTTCACTCAAAATTTTGTCATTTGGAGTTGTAGTTGCTGGGATTTGTAGTTCACCTACAATCAAAGAGCATTCTGAACCCACCAACGATGGAATTGAACCAAACTTGGCACACAGTTCTCCATGACCAACAGAAAATACTGGAAGGGTTTGGTGGGCAGTGTCCTTTGGTTTTGGAGTTGTAGTTCACCTACATCCAGAAATCACTGTGGACTCAAACAATGATGGATCTGGACCAAACTCTACACGAATACTCAATATGCCCAAATGTGAACACTGGTGGAGTTTGGGGAAAATAGAATCTTTACATTTGGGAGTTGTAGTTGCTGGGATTTATAGCTATAATCACAGAGCATTCTGAACCCCACCAACAATAGAATTGGGCCAAACTCCCACACAGAACCCCCATGTGGGCCACAGCAACGCGTGGCAGGGGACGGCTAGAAATATAATAACTTTATTTTTATACCTTGCCACCATCTCCCCAAGGGGACTTCGGCTGGCTTACATGGGGACAAGCCCAAGAATCACAGATACAAACAACAGCATTAAAATCAATCAATTAAAAACACAACACAATCACAACAACAATAACATTAAAACAATATCATGGGTGAAAAACAGAATCGGGCTGGGTCAAGGCTCAAGTAGTGCAATGAATCCTTAAGTAGAGCTGAGGGAAAGTGTAAAAATTCAAGTGTGCAACTCTAGAGAGAATACCTTGGTGATAAAGAGTTGAGATTGGTGGGGTGGGCCGAACTAAAGGGCAGGAGCATAGATAGTGTCAAGTCAATTCTCTGGAGAACAGCTTAATCAAAGGCACAGAGGAAAATCCAGGTTTTTAAGTCCTTACAGAAGGTGGGCAAAGTTGGTGCTTGTCTATTCTCCTTAGGTAGAAGGTTCCAGAGCTAGGGGGCCACCACTGAGAAGGCCCTCTCCCTCATCCTCACCAACTGCACTTGAAATGGCAGTGGAAGCGAGAGAAGGGCCTCTCTGGAAGACCATAGGGTATGAACTGGTTCATAGGAGAAGATAGGCACATCCCAAACCTGGCTATGACAGCATGACTTCCCTGGATCTAGACACTAGAATCCCATTGGCTTTTTAAGCTATCATATGACATTGTTGGCACATTGTGTTTTGTGTGGCACAATTTATGGGTAACTTTGGAGGCAGATATTTTCTTTTCTTTGACTTTTATAATAGCTACTGCTGGCCTTGTCGACAGCATTGGAATTGAGATTTTAATTTTTTTTTGCTTTCCCCCACCTCCAACCAAGCATTCAGGAGAGTTTATTTTCTTTCTTATGAGGAATACAAGGTTTAAACAGAAAGAGAGAATGAAGCATAACTTTTTTTCTTTCTCTGTTTGGATCTTTTGGTTTTGTTTCTTCTTTGAGCAAGACCTCTTGTCCAGAATATTAAAGTTTAAAGCCAGGGGTGTCAAGATTTGATTAAAGTGCAATGCAGACAACTCTACAAGCCTCTAATTTCTTTTTAGATTAAAAAAATAGTACTGAATCCACTGCCAAATGGACAACATCATGACCCTTTCAATACCTGGGCCAATGAGAAGGCATGAGAGGTCTCTGGAAGAAAACTACAGTGATGAAATATCAGGAAAGGACATAAATCTTACACAAGTGTTCAGGAACAGTGTATGTTTTTCTTCCTCAGCCTGCACTTAAACACAATTGGCACTGACAAAATTACCGTCTGCCAGCTGCAGAAGGCCACCTTACTGGGATCTGCATGCATTATTCACTGATATATCACACAGTGTCCGACGTGTGATCCAATTCAACAGCCAGCGAGTGATCGTGTTTGCTGTGGACTCAGCTTGTTGTGTTGTTGTAGGTCTTTTCGGGCTATATGGCCATGATCTATAGCCCAAAAAAACCTACAACAACCCAGTGATTCTGGCCATCAAAGCCTTCGACAATACATTGAATCATCTTGTTGTGTTTCAAATAATAATCTTTATTTATATCCCACCACCATCTCCCCAAAGGACTCGGGGCAGTTTACAAGGTACTCCAAGTGCAGCCTATAACACAAATGGGACATAAGTATCAAACAACCACTTACAAATACAATGCACTGAGTACAATGCATTGTATACAAAAAATATAAATACAATGCACTACAATACTGATTTTCATCAACATTCTTACCCCTTCCTTCCTGTTAACATATATAGGCAGTTTCCGAGTTACAAACATCCGACTTACCAATAACTTATAGTTAAGAGCAGGCATGGGACAGCAGAAAGTGTCACAAGGACAGAAAGTTAGAGGAAATATTCTGAACAGGGACACAGACAGCAAAACAAAGACCACAGGTAGGTGTGGGTGTGGAGAGAGAGAGAGAGAGAGAGAGAGAGAGAGAGATGATCGATTGACCATGCCTCTTCCTCTCAATCCTCTCCAAGCTTTCCAAAAGAGCCAGGTGCTGAAGGGGGAGTTACTGATTGGTAGTGTTGAAAGGAGCCTGCAGCGTAGAGTCATAGAATCATAGACTCAAAGAGTTGGGAGAGACCTCATGGGCCATCCAGTCCAACCCCCTGCCAAGAAGCAGTAATATTGCATTCAAATCACCCCTGACAGATGGCATCCAGCCCCTGTTTAAAAGCTTCCAAAGAAGAAGCCTCCACCACAGAGTGTTTGATGGGAGGAGTATGATATTTGTGGGTTTTGGCCAGGCCCTGTGCCCCTAACCCCCATGAATGTGGAGGGGTGGCTGATTTTATAAATTCAGTTTTAATATTGAGCCATGGTATGCTTTTAAATATACTTGGGTTCATTTTAGTTGAGTCCCCTCTGAGGCAAAAGGGTGAAGTATGAAGAAGAATGGGGGACTATTCTGGCCATTTAAATACCCCCAGGAGTAGTTTTCCATTTCCTTTGATCTCAGTTTGGAAATTGAAAGCATCTAACAAGTCCATTCAGCTGCAGTCAGCCAAAGTGAGGCAGCTGGCTCATTCGAAACACAGCATCCCACATCTCCGCTCACTTAACATAGCCTTAATCACTAGACCAACTACTGGCAGTCTATTACCATGATGCCTTTGAAGGGAAGGCTGATGTTATATTTTGTATCTATCACTCTGCATGTATCTTCCCAAGGATTCAGATCCCTTAAAGCTCTATGGCCAGCAGAAGAGCTAATATTTGTATTATGTGTTTGCCTGCCCTGACTGCAATGAATGAGCAACCAGGGCCTTTGTCAACAGCAATGTGAACATGTCTCAATGAACTTGTGGAGATGTCCAGGCAGCACAACTGCAGAAACGAGCCAAGGGAGGGAGTCTCTCATTTGATTATCAGCCATGGCTTGAGGTTCCAGGTTTTAACCTGCCATTTTTAGTCTCTTGCTTGCTGAGGTGTTCCTGTGAGTATCTCTGCAGATCTTAGAAAACTATTTCTTGATTTAAGGCATTGGGATAATGTGATG
Organism: Anolis sagrei ordinatus; assembly: GCF_025583915.1. NCBI lineage: Eukaryota > Metazoa > Chordata > Lepidosauria > Squamata > Anolidae > Anolis > Anolis sagrei. The sequence goes on along the minus strand of NW_026847438.1, from coordinate 236,883,334 downwards.
CATTGGGATAATGTGATGCCACTCAACAACATCTGGGAGATCATGTGTTTTGGGACTATGGAATATCCCAGAAGCATATCATAGAATCATAGAATCATAGAATCATAGAATCAAAGAGTTGGAAGAGACCTCATGGGCCTTCCAGTCTAACCCTCTGCCAAGAAGCAGGAATATTGCATTCAAATCACCCCTGACAGATGGCCATCCAGCCTCTGTTTAAAAGCTTCCAAAGAAGGAGCCTCCACCACACTCCGGGGCAGAGAGTTCCACTGCTGAACGGCTCTCACAGTCAGGAAGTTCTTCCTCATGTTCAGATGGAATCTCCTCTCTTGTAGTTTGAAGCCATTTACAGGACTTTCTAGAATCCATTTACAGGACTCATGTTGTTTTTTTACTGCAATAAAAACTTTTATCCCCATGTAAAACATGTCCTTTGTGCATATCCTGGAGCAGAATGTTTTTTCTTCCCCATGTGCAATTGCGCTGGGGGAATGGGAGCTTTGCATAACCAAAGGCAATCCCTTTGCTTTTTGTTTTCCTATCATTGAGATTCTGGGTGAGTTTTCAGTTTGGTCTCTGATCAATAGAAACCAGCCTTTCAATGTAAATGTCTAATAAACATCTTTTTGATGGAGAGTTTTAGTCCCTAATCCATATATTTTCCTGTACATTTGGCTCACTTTAATTGGGAGCTTGCAGCTGTTCTTTAATTATATGGCACCTAACGAGGCAATAATTATTTTACATTGCTAGTGAGTCCTCTCAATAAACCAGGACATTTACCATTAATCCAATTATTCCTTGATAATCTGATGGTTTCATCAATACTCGTGGGATATTATCCAACTAGAGCATATCTCTCCCTGGTGTTGTTCTCCTTTGCAGCAGTCCACAGATGTAGCCATTCTTGACATTTTCATGTGTGCAGCGAAAAAGATTAGTTAGTTTTCTCTGTGGGGTTTGTGGATTTTGTCAGGAGGAGCAGGTGTAAGCTGAAACTGACCTCATGAAGACAGGCCTGTGTAAGTCAAGCTGTGTGTACACCTTCTGCTTCGCACATCCTCCGACACTCCAGCAAATAATATAACACCATCTTGACACCCTGCATTTTCCCTTGAAACTGACTGCGGTCAACTTTTGCTGTTTTCCGAGGCCTGGATAGTCTTTTAGTTCTTACAGACTGGAAACACACAACCCAAAGATGACAAAATGGGAAGATTTCCTCTTGAAGACTCCATGGTTTCTCCTCAGAATAAAAGAGTGCCCAATCAGTTAAAATAACTTTGAGAACATGTGAATGTATTCACATCAGTGGCTTTAGGGCCAAACTGCATGTTACTCACGGCTTCTATTTCAATGGAATGGTGAATCTGCTTGGGATTTGGATTTGAGCCTTAAAGGAGATCTTCACAATGCTGAACCCTATTTTCAAAATTATTTCATAATCTTGGCAAGCTTTGTCAAAGTTGAAAATGAATAGTTCAGCACCTTGGACAGCTCCTTCAATGTCTAACCCTGTAGCTAGCAAGTTCTCTGTTCTGGTGACATGAAAGCTACCAGCCGTCACCATTGCACAGAATCATCCAGTGCCATTCCCTGTAATGCAGGAAAACACAATCAAAGCACTCCCAACAGATGGCCACACAGTCTCTTCTTTACAATCTCCAGAGAAGGAGTATCCACTACACTCTACAGTGGATTATCCCACTGTTGAACAGCTCTTACTATCAGGACATACTTCCTACTATTCAGATGGAATCCCTTCACCTGAAATTTGAATTCTTTGCTGCATATTCTAAGCTCTAGCATCAGAAAACCAGTTGGCTCCATCTTCATTATGACCCTTTCACATATTTAAACATGGCTATCATGTCCCCTCTTAATGTTCTCTTCTCCAGTACTAAACATACTGACCTCATTGAGGTTCTGAGAGAAGAATTCCCTTTGGTTAAAAAGTCTTTTTATTTACAGTTTTCTCACTTTTTGCAGGGCTTCTGTATCCCTTTTCCCCTCAAATGTGGAAGACATGTTTTCTTCCTTTTGTGTTGACTCTAAGCACAAATGCCCTCCCACAATATTCTCCCATCCACCTTAATGTCACCTAAATGCCTACAGCCACTAGGAGCCGGTCAAAGCACATTGTCCTGCCAGGTAAATATATCTGTGTAGCGAGAACATCTCTTAGGAACAGGGCTCCCTGTGGATAGAGCTGACACTTCTCAGTGATGGCTCTTTTAATCAAAGTTGTAGGAAACGTTGCCACTGAACACAGATATCCGTGCTGAGAATATTCTATATAGACTCCTGCTTAACTGAAACATTTCATGTGCCAGTTCTTATAGAGCAAGTATGGGAAAACTTCAGCTCTCCCAGTGTTTTGGACTTCAACTCCTACAATTCCTAACAGCCTATGTCTGTTAGGAATTGTAGGAGTTGAAGTCCAAAACAGCGGGAGGGTCAAACTTTGCCCATACCTGTTATACAGTATTTTATTATGTAGGAATGTAATTCTTCACTGGGAGGCATCTACATGGTAGAATTAATGCAGTTTGGCACCACTTTAACTGCCATGGCTCATTGGAGTTTCAGTTTTATAAGATCTTTAGCCTTCTCTACCACATAGTGCTGGAGCCTCACCAAACTAAAATTGCCAGAATTTGTAGCATTGAGCCAAGACACATAAAATGTTGTCAAATTGCATTATTTCTATGGTATAGATACATCCTGAGAAAACTTATGCTATCAACTTTGCTCTCTTAGTTTGTCTTTAAGATGCTACAAGATCCCTTTGTATTTTGATATTGCAAACTAACATGGCTATTTCTTTGAATTCTGAACTAGTATACATAGAGTGTGAACTCCACCCAGGTAAATTGAATGGAAAAAAATCCCATAATTTGCAAACTTTTGGTTAAGACAGTACATCTTAGCCTGAAGAGACCATGTTGAAAACTTTCCAACTCCACTGGAAGTCTTTTCTCCAAGGCAAGAATGAGGAATCAAGTCTGATACTTTCGTACACAAACTATTTTGCATTACTTGTGGAAAATATAATGATATTTTTCAAAAGTAACACAAAGCATTTTTGTGCAAAGTGAGTCTCTTTTACCTTTCTGTAGTTAGGCATATGGCGGTGCTTAAATAATTCCTGATTAATCACAAAAGATACCAACAACTCATCATATTATAGTACTTTTAAATAATCCATCCAACAAGGCATCATTTTTCATATTTTTACTTGACTGCAATGTTTAGTAATCACTCTTGAAGCTATGCAAAATTTCTCCGATATTGGGAAAAGAAATATCACCATGTCTCAGTGAGGAGAAAAAAAATTCTTGTGGTGTACAATTTATACATGATGTAAGTCAGGATTTATACTCTTTCTTTACCCTTGCACTCCTGTGGTTTTGCATAAAGATAGCTGAGAGTCCTACTCTAACAACAATTTGTCAGTCCTACTCTAACACTGATTGGTAATTCTTCCTTGTCAGCAAGGAAACCCTTGAGCAATAATAAACCAGAATAAGTTACTAGCCAGAAGGGTATGGTGTACTCCCCAAACTTGAAAAGTTGACATTTAAATTAAGGTCTTTGCATAATGAAGAGAAATGCAATTTTGTTTCAGTATGATAGAGGATAAATTTATTGTGTTTCCCTTGAAGAATTAGCTCCATGGTATCCACAACAAAACCAGCTGAGGTTTAAGAGAAACTCATTTCAACAGAAATACAATTATTGGCAATATTGACTTTGGAGCTAAGCAAGATTCATCAAGTGGTTGATGCTGCAATGAAGGCATAAGGAGGGAAAGTGGGAAAACGCATCACAATGTGTTAAGGTAGCATTTCTCAACCTTGGGGGAAGTCATGAGGTGGGTGTCAGAGGGATCACCAAAGACCATCAGGAAACACAATATTTTCTGTTGGCCATGGGAGTTCTGTGTGGGAAGTTTGGCCCAATTCTATCATTGGTGGAGCTCAGAATGCTCTTTGATTGTAGGTGAACTATAAATCCCAGCAGCTACAACTCCCAAATGACAAAATCAATCTCCCCCAACCCAAACAGTATTCAAATTTGGGCATATTGGGTATTTGTGCCAAATTTGGACCAGTGAATGAAAATACATCCTACATATCAGATATTTACATTACAATTCATAACAGCAGCAAAATTACAGTTATGAAGTAGCAAAACAAATAATTTTATGGTCACCACAATGTGAGGAACTGCATTAAGGGGTCATGGCATTAAGAAGGTTGAGAACTATTATGTTAAGGACTAATATAGTCTGTATTCAGGGGGAATTGGTTCCAGTACCCCCCCCCCCCCCCACTACTATCACCGCCACCAGATTTAAAAAAATGGAATCTCAAGCTCCTCATATAAAGGATGTGTGCAATCTATTCCACCCCAAGCACACATTGAAGGCAGCTGCTGTGCATGTGCATGAACCAAAAATACCTTTCCCCATTCCACTGACAATTGGTTCCCTCTCATTCTCTCCCCAGTGTGCACCCAAAGATAACCACTGCATATACACAGCCTTCCCTACACCTTCCACCTTGACAACCAATTCCCTCTCCTTATCCTCCTTCTCTTGATCGCTGCCCATGTGCAGTGCAAGCAAAGAAGCCCTACCTCCTTCCCCATCCCATCCTGACAACTTGTTCCTTCTCTTCCATGCCTTCACTCACTTCCCCATGTGCCATGCATGTGCATGAAACCCAACCTCACATCGATATCTCTCTCTGAAAATCAATTCCCTCTCTTCCAAACCTGTGGGTTGCTCAGGGCAGAGATGAATATTTCAATGTTATTATATTAGTATATTATTATATTAATTTTAGCCAACAATGTCATGCAGCAGCAAAGACACACACACACACACACCAAGGGGCTTCTGGCCTGAATAATTGGAGTCTAGTGTCTAGATCCAGGGAAGTCATGCTACCTCTCTATTCTTCCTTGGTCAGACCACACCTGGAATCACACTGTGCCCAATTCTGGGCATCACAATTGAAGGGAAATGCTGGCAAGCTGGAATGTGTCCAGAGGAGGGCGATGAAAATGATCAAGGCTCTTGAGAACAAGTCCTATGATGAACGACTTAAAGAGCTGAGCATGTTTAGCCTGCAGAAGAGAAGACTGAGAGGAGACATTATAGCCATGCATACATATGTGAGGGGAAGTCATAGGGAGGAGCTTGTTTTCTGCTGCCCTGGAGACTAGGACACAATGGAACAATGGCTCCAAACTACAGGAAAGGAGATTCCAACTGAACATTAGGAAGAATTTTCTAACTATGAGTGGAATTCACTGCCCCAGAGTATGGTGGAGGTTCCTTCTTTGGAGGCTTCTAAACAGAGGCTGAATGGCCATCTGTCAGGAGTGCTTTAAATGCGATTTTCCTGCATCTTAGCAGGGGGTTGGACTGAATGGTGCACAAGATCTCTTCTGACTCCGTTATTCTATGATTCTGTAATCAAATTTTAATTAGTAAGTCTTCTGACTAAAATCTTCCAAATTAGACTAGACTGGATCCATTTGAATCCATGGTTCAATCTGCAAATCCAAGATCCATGAATGCAGGAGACCCACAGTACTTGTTACATTTTATGCATTAAGAACTTGCATACTTTTATATTACTGATAAACATTTTAATTGACATCTTTTTTAAAGCAATCAGCGTTGATCCCCAAAGGACTAAACTGAAGCCCCAATACTTGATGCATCTTGAAAGAATGTCATTCCTTGAGAAGCAGTAGTAAAAGAGGCGTCTTTCCCCACCAGGTTTTGACTAAATTGGTGGCTTAGCTGGGCTTTTATTCCATCTTTCTCCTTTATTGGCCCTTTGAATTATAAGCCCTTTTTAAATGAACTGAGCTGGCACGTCCTGTCCCTACCTAATGGTCTGTGGCACCAGAGGGAAGATTCCATCTGAAAGGCTATTGAATCAACAAGCCATGAATCACACAAAGAAGGCAATTTCCAAGCTCTGGGTACAAAAGCCGGACATTTATATCAGCGCCAAAAAGGAGACCTTTGCCAAAGTGCTTCCCTTGACCTAGATTTGGATGTTTCACCACCTCCTCATGAGTGTGTGCATGTGAAGAAATGTTCCACTTCACATTGGGTAGTGCAGGAAAAAAGAGCTAATTGTGTTAATGGTTTTTTCCCCTTATATGAAAGTGTTCTTTGCAGCAAGTTTTACTTTACATAAACCTGGAAAAGGAATCCAGATTTGGGATCATTACAAATTGGGCCCCTGCGTGTCAATGCAAGGCAGGGATGCCATCACTACATGCTCTCCAATATTTCACAGATGAGACCAAGGCCAGGAAAGATCAGGTTATGGACATAATGCTGAAGGTTTTCCATTAGGAGACAACACGCAAGTTGAGACAAGCTTCAGCAGTTTACTTGTTCCTGAGCCTACAACAGTGTTTCTCAACCTTCCTAATGTTGCAACCCCTTAATACAGTTCCTCATGGTGTGCTGGAAGAAGCAAAGACCACCAGCATTGAAGCGATGGTCCTCCGCCATCAACTACGTTGGACCGGCCACATTGCCCATATGCCCAACCACCGTCTCCCAAAGCAGTTGCTTTACTCCGAACTCAAGAATGGAAAACGGCATGTTGGAGGACAGGAAAAGAGATTTAAAGATTGGCTCAAAGCCAACCTTAAAATTTCTGGCATAGACACTGAGAACTGGGAAGCCCTGGCCCGTGAGTGATCCAGCTGGAAGTCAGCTGTGACCAGCAGTGCTGCAGAATTTGAAGAGCCATGAATGGAGGGCGGAAGAGGGAAATGTGCCAAGAGGAAGGTGCATCAAATCAACCCTGACTGGGACTTTCCACCTGGAAACCAATGCCTTCACTGCGGGAGACGATGTGGATCAAAAATAGGGCTCCATAGTCACCTACGGATCCACCCTGGAGGATTATCCTACTCAGACAACGAAGGATCGCTTCAGTAAGTAAGTAAGTAAGGTGACCCCTAACCATAACATTATTTTCATTGCTACTTCATAACTGTAATTTTGCCACTGTTACTAATTGTAATGTAAATATCTTATATGCAGGATGTATTTTCATTCACTGGACCAAATTTGGCACAAATACACTATATGTCCAAATAGGCGATGGAATGCCCTCCCTAGGGACATTAGATCGGCCCCCTCTCTTTTAATATTTTGGAAGAAAGCTAAGACTTGGCTCTTTGAGCAAGCGTTTGCAAATACAGCATAACGGATACAGGAAAATGGACTGACCGGACAAATGAAATTGGACAATGGTTTTAACAAGGAGACTCGGATGACATGTTTTTATTGATCTCATCATGTTTTTATATTATCTTAATTGTTTTATTGTATTTGTATGCTTTGAAGTCTGACTGTAAACCGCCCTGAGTTGCCTACGGCCTGAGAGGGGCGGTATATAAATATAGCAAATAAATAAATAAATAAATAAATAAATTCGAATACTGGTGGGTTTGGTGGGGGTGATCTTGTCATTTGGAAGTTGCAGTTGCTGAGATTTATAGTTCACCTACAATCAAAGAGCATTCTGAAGCCACCAACAACAGAATTGTGCCAAACTTCACACAGAAAACTCCCATGACCAACAGAAAATACTGGAAGGGTTTGGTGGGCATTGACCTTGAGTTTTGGAGGTGGAGTTCACCTACACCCAGAGAGCACTGTGGACTCAAAAAATGATGGCTCTAGACCACACTTGGCACAAATCCTCAGTATGCCCAAATGTGAACACTTGTGGATTTTGGGGAAAATAGACCTTAACATTTGGGAGTTGTAGTTGCTAGGATTTGTAGTTCATCTACAATAAAAGAACATTTCCCAGCAGAAACACCATGACCAACAGAAAATACTGTGTTTTCTGTTGGTCTTTGGTGACCCATCTGACACCCCCTTGCGATCCCCCCCCCCCCAGGAGTTCCAACCCCCAGGTTGAGAAACACTGGCCTACAAGGAAAAGCATGACCAGGGGCAGCTCAACCCATTACACAAAGTAAGCATTTGCAGTATGGTTGATTTTACCCAGGGGTGCTCTTGAGCCACTCATGGGGGAAAATAGACCTTGACATATGCGAGTTGTAGTTACTGGGATGTATAGTTCACCTACAATCAAAGAGCATTCTGAGCTCCACCAATGATGGAATTGAACCAAATATGGCACACAGAACTCCCACGACGAACAGAAAATATATATCAGTGATTGGCTGGGGGAGGGGGGCGCCAAAATACTGTTTGTTTACCATTGAAAATTGCCTAGGGCCACCTCTGAGCATGACTCAGCCTCGTCTCCTCCCAGGGATTTGAATGCAAACAGCACTAGCGCTTTTGCAGCAACTGGTGTAAGCTAAGGACAAAGGGAGGGTGTGGGAGGAGGAAAGATAAACTGGGACATTTTCAAAGCAGTTGAAAAAGTCAGATAAGAGAGGGTTGAATGGTGCTCTCCCTGACAAATGAGGACAGTTGGAGGACATGTCACTATGTGTCCAAATCAAGAGGCAGCTGGATCTTTTATGTTTGCAGTTGGTGCTCTTTTGCTGTTCCCGATTTATGTAATGCTTCAGCAGCTCAAGGTCAGATGGCGAGACAGCTGGATGGCCTGTGTTTGTGAAGCAAAGCAAAATTGTCAATCTCTTGGCAGTGAGGTCAGCATCTTGTGCCAGGAACCAGAGGTGTCCACGGGCCTGATTTGTATTCAATTTATATTGATCCAGAATTTCAAAGGGATCTATAATATGGGTTTGTAATAGAAATTCTAATTCTAGTTCATCTTCCTACTCTTCCTCCACTCTTTTGTCTTTTTGCAGAACTGAAATACAAGCTAGTTTACAAAATAATTTAGTTATTTATTTCAAATTACACTTTTCTTCCATTATGGGCCCCAAGATGGCTTATGTTATAAGATTAGAACAAATCACAGCTGAAACAATGTATGGTACATAATTTGTGACTCAAACTTTGGCAGTTCTATGAAACCAGCACAGTCTATTGTTTTGAGTGTTGAACTATGACTCTGGAGACTAGAGTTCAAATCTCTGATCTGCTATGAAAATCCACTGCATGACCTTGGGCAAGTCACACACTCTCAGTCCCAGGAAACTCAGTGATAGCATCGATTAAGGTTGCCATTGGTCAGAAACAGGAGCCCCAACTGGTGCAATGGGTGAAACCCTTGTGGCAGCAAGACTGCTGACTAAAAGGTTGGTGATTCGAATCCAGGGAGCAGGGTGAGCTTCTGACTGTCAGCTTTTCATTGAGGGACATGAGAGAAGTCTCCCACAGGATGGTAAAACATTTGGGCATCCCCTGGGCAATGTCCTTGCAAACAGCCAATTCTCTCACACCAGAAGTGACTTGCAGTTTCTCAAGACACTCCTGACATGAAAAAAGTCAGAAACAATCTAAAGGCATACAATAACCCAATTGTTTTGAACTTGCTCATGTTCTAATGTTGTAATGTTTTAATAGAGACTTCCCTTTAGATGTTATGTTGTGGGGAATGTGATAAAATGCTTTATGTTTCAATGAGGTGTGAGTTATCATGGGAGGAATGGCCCTGCAAGGCAGCACACTTGTCCTGGAACAACCGATACAAACCTTTACGGATGATTTATGCCTTTCTCCAAGGCTAATGGGGACACGTCATAAGATTGGCTTCTGTTTCATTAAGAAATGTGTCCCAACTCAGATTCGAGTACAAACACAGAGATGCATGCGCTTTTGATGACGAAAGGGTAGGGCAGTTCTCATGACTCATCAGGATTTCTAGATATTTATAAAACATTCCAAAGTGAGTCATTGATCATCCCCAGACATTCAATTGGCCATGACAGCATAAGAACTTTTCTGAATGAAGTAGTAAGAGCTAAAACCTTGGTAAAGATTTTGTACTTTAGAGACCTCGTGTGTCTTTGGGGCCTCCAGAAAACCCCGGACCCCACCCTCAATACTTCAAAATGGCTCCACATAGGCCCCATGGTCAATGAACACTGACCATTTAGTCTATACCAACCTATAATGTAGAACGTGTGTCCGCTGTGCAGGTGATTACCTAGGAAATCCTGGAACTAGTTTGAGGCCCTAATGATGACTGCACAAACCACAGAGTACCAATGCACATTAAGGGCTTTCTTTCATGTGCTTTTATGGGAGTTTTGTTCTCTGGTCTCTCTCTTTTCAAGTAGAGAGCTTCAGGTTTTCTACTTCAATGCCTCTCTGCAAGCTATGCAGATTTTCATGCAGATTCTCTTTTCCTCTGGGCATAAAGTCATTGTCCAAAGGTTGAAAAAGCACAGGCTGCTCACAAACACAGAACATAATGCATTCCTTATGGCCTTCATTTTCTGGTCACTGCACTTTGAAGCTAGTTTTGAACTGCTTTAAATGGTCAATGTAGATGGGGTCCCAGTTTCAAGCAAATGGCATTGTTAGAAATAGAAATTAACTGCATTGAACAGAGATAAATTGGTAGATAACATTTTGAAAGTTTGGGTGCCATTCCTGATATTTCTTTTTTGAGAGAGAGTGAGAAAAATATATTGCTTAGCAAGTTTGAAAATTATCTCCTGCTTATAATTAAAGAGCTGGAGGTTGCTTAAATATTTAAAAATGTTGGTAGTTTATAAAAATATTAAACTCTATATTGCCAGTAGAAAAACATAACCAGCTCCCTAAGCCTCTCCTCATAGGGCTTGGCTTCCAGCCAACTGATCATTTGGTTATTCTTTGGATGCATGTCCTGTCGCACGCTGGGCCTGTACATAAGACTGTAGACAGGACATAAATTCTGTCGGGACACCAGGGCTGCCTCAAATTAAAAGCCTTTGGATTTCCTTAAAACAGAGTCTTTAGATTGCTTAAAGGTTCAACAATGTTCTTTATTAATGAAAACAAACAGGTACTTTAAGGCTTTCTTAACAGTCTATTGGCTCTCTCTCAATCTTGTCCAAAGGGAACAGACACTATCTTCATAACTGTAACTAATGGGGAAATCCTTAACTTCTAATCTGGGCAGTCTGTCTTTGCCTCTGATGGCATGGAGCCCCTGCACCCGGTACCAACTGCTTCTGGCTTCTGCGAGAGACCCTTACCAAGCAGAGCTTTGTAGACTTCCAGGGGAAAAGAAAGAGTTCAGATTTCGGTGATGGGTGGCTGAAGTCCCTCAGCAAAGGAACTGTAAGGCTGTATGATCCTCGACCAAGCTGTGGGCTGTATATCTCCCCAGCCAAGCCGTAGAAGACGAAGCCTTTCTACAGGAACTCTTGGTATTATGTCCTGTATGGAAAGCTTCTCTGTGTGGACTGAACCCAAACTGGCTCCTATTCCCTCCAAAACCCAAAAAGGGTGCGGGACCAGGGAACCTAACTATAATTGACAGGTGGCTTGCCCTATGATTGCAGCCAAAAGAAGCCACCTATCTGCAGAGTCCCTGAAACTTAGGACTACAACAAACATTCAATGCAAAGCAAACAAAATTGGAGCTCCTGGTACAGCTGTACCTGCACAATGCATCTTTCCTTTTCAATATCCTTCTTGATAAGCAGTGCCCAGAACTGGACACTTTAACCCAGGTGAGTTTTGACTAAAGCAGAATTGAAAGGTGCTATAATTCGCCGGATCTAAACACTATGCTCCTTCTGAGGCCTCTTCAATTGCTCTTACTGCTGCCCTTTGCCTCAGAAGGTAAACTCAGAAATAGCAGTTCCAGATGTAGCTGTCCATGTGTATTTTTGGTGTGGAGCAGTACTGGATCAACCTTGCTTAGGCTAAACCACTTTGCAGCATCACTTCCTCAGCCTTTGGGGACACTTAATATTAAAGGAACATTTGTGACCTGCCGGTATGCCTTCTCATCATGAATCCAGTAACAGGAGCTCTTCCTGAAATGTGATGATATTTGACCATGGGCCCCAGCTAAATGGATTACTAAGAGAAAGTGTTAATATGGTTTAGCCTTGAGGCAAATTTGCCATTCAAAATACAAATAATTCATTTCGGTGCTGGGATGAAACCTGTAACAACAATTCATTGCATCATGACATTTGTTATATTCTGAGAAATGCACTTCAGTCCCTGGGTGGAAGAAGTTTATTTATTATTGTTTTGTGTGTGTGTGTGTATTAATTCTAATTTTTAAATTACATTCTTTTCAGAGGACAAAAGTATTTTATTACACAACACATGGTAAGGTGAGCTATTGGTATCCACTGGAATTTGGTATCAGTGGATACCAAAGCCCTCCATGGACACCAAAATCCACAAATGCTCAACTCCCATTATATATTGTGAAGTATTAAAATTGGCCCCCTTATAAAAACCAGTAAAATCAAGCTTTGCTTTTTGGATTTTTTGCAGGAGATGTAGAATATTTTCAAGCTCTCAATGATTGAATCCTTGGATATAGAATCCATGGCTACAGAATCTATGGGTTCAGAGAACTGACTATTTATAGTGCCAGAATGAAGAGACATGTTCAAAGGAGGCCATTTTGTAATTCATGTTTGGCATCTAGTTAACTTTGACTTTTGGTATCCATATTAATGAGAGATTTTCAAGAGCATGATTGTCAACTATATTGCTCTGATCTTCCAAATGCAGGACTGCTTCCATGATTGCAGTACAATTGTCCTATTTTCCTACCTTTGATCACTTTTCCACTTTTCCAAGTATAATCCAATGCCTCATGTTTCCTTGTAATGTATCTACAGTATGATAGCCACAGTTTAAGTCATTTTGCCTTCTAAGTAGAATCCATGATTGTGTATTGTCAAAGGCTTTCATGGCTGGAATCACTAGGTTGTTGTAAGTTTTTCAGCCTATATGTCCATGTTCTAGAAGTATTCTCTCATGAAATTTCACCTGCAACCTCTGAGGATGCCTGCCATATATGCAGGGGAAACATCAGGAAAGAATGCTTCTAGAACATGGCCATATAGCCTGAAAAACCTACAACAACCTAGAATCCATGATTGATTTGCTCTAGGACTCATTTCCTTTTTTGGAGTCCATTCAGGAAATAGTTAGCCAATGCTAAGTGCCATAGGCCAGGTTAGAAAAATAGGATGAATTCATCCCAGTGGGCCTGTGTCTTTCTATTCCATCTGAACATTAGGAAGAACTTCTTAATTGCGAGAGCTGTTAAGCAGTGGAACTCTCTGCCCTGGAGTGTGGTGGAGGCTCATTCCCTGGAGGCTCTTAAACAGAGGCTGGATGTCAATCTGTCAGGGGTGCTTTTAATGTGATTTTCCTGCTTCTGTGCAAGGGGTTGGACTAGATGGCCTACAAGGTCTCTTCCAACTCAATGATTTTATGATTCTACTCTGCCCAGCCTCATCACTGGTGTGGCCAATGATGTGCCCACAAGTAACATTTTCTGTATAAATCACAACTTTCTTCCTTCTCTCTTGTCCTTGCTGAGTACTAGTTTTCCTTCAGTTCTAAACAGGTGCCTGTCATCACTCTTGAGTTGGATGAGCATGAATGAATTAAAACTTAATTCAGACAAGACAGAGGCACTCCACACACATCAGGGAATAGAGCTTCTACTTGTACTGGGTGGAGTTACAACCTTCACCCCCCAAAATTTCAAGTTCACAGTTTGTAAGCTCAATCAGCATCACACTGGCACAGTTAAAGTTTGTGTGCCACCTGTTAAAAGATGTTGAATCTATCCTTGGTGATACATACCTTTGATGCACCTTTTTTGATTACTTTTCTCTTGATCAAAAGAACTATAGAAAGTTTATTAACTGGAGCTGCCTACAGAGCATCCATGCTGCAACAGCACATCAGGCTGCTGGTCCATTTCCCAGCACAATTCAAAGTGTTGGTTATGAGTGTGTGGTCACACAAGGGCTACATGGCACAACCCATGCAACCTTCCTCATACTCAAATAGGGCCCACTTCAGACAGTCTTCTCGGTGCAGTTCACAAACTAGGACCAACTAAGGAAGAAGATGACATGAGGTAGGGAAAGAGCCAGAAAAGGTCAGCTTTCCAAGAAGAGAGCTGGAACTTGGACAAATATTTTGTCAATTGATGCATCTGCCTTGGTGTCCCCAACCCTTTGGAACAGCCCATTTGTTTACATCTCTTTCAGCTCCAATCTATACCATCTCCCAGAGCAAGAATACAAGGACATGTAAAGGTGATAAGTTTTCCTATGCTTCTCAGAAAAGCCAGAAGGTCACAAGGATATGCAGTGAAACCTCAACTGAACCATGATTCTCAGCACATCATAGTGTCCCCAAGAAGATAATAGGAAGATAATAATACAATCTTTCCAACACCTCATATAATAGTGAAAGAAAATGTTATATTGTATTTCATAGATAGACATGCTGCAGGCCATGATATTAGGTGAGATTATACATTGCAGTTGCATAGTGTAAATTCCCACATGCAAATGCTAGTTTTAATTATATTATGCAAATCTTGTTAGTTCTGACTGGAATAAAGCCATTGATTTGTCTGTGTGTTGACTCACAATTCAACTATTGATTGAGCAGTTGGGATTTACCACTAGTATTCTAGATTCTATCATCATGTTCTTGGAGTCAGTGCCAAGTGGCCATGTGGACTCTGACTGCTCATCCATTGCTCACAGTGTCTTGCTCACAGAGCCAAAAACAATAGCCTCCTTTGCTTAATAAAGTATCCCATTATTTTTAGGTAAACGAAAACATTCCAGCTCTCGGGTCTAATATGGTCCTCAGAATTTTTCCGTGTGGCCCTCAAAAGGCTCCTTTTATCAGGTTTCTTCCCCAAATCCTATTCAGAGATTGAACAATGAAGCCACAGAATTAAAAGAGTGTCTAACTTTATCTGGCCCATGGAAAACATTACCAAATCTTGCAAAATACACCTTTTCACATTCAAATCACCCAGAAACCTCCAGTGGACATGTAGCTTTTCCAGTCTCTGAGCTTTGTAGCCAATCATCAACCAAAAAAGCGGGGAGCATTCCAGACTTGAATGTATCCTATTTTGGAAATAAAATTTAGCAGCTTGGATAACTGTTGGATAAAGCTGGAGAGAAAACTCAAAATGAATTCATGGAGTCTACTAAGAATTCATTCAAACCTCACAACTAGATTAGGTTAGATTGTGCTCTGCTTTTTTTTTTATTAAATTGCCTTGTCCTTTATTGTTTTGGCTGGGGCTGGTACAGCTGTTAGTGGGCTGTGGGATCCCCAAATTGACCTCCAGAGCTCCAGGACATAAACATCCAAGGTTGTAGGCATGCTAGGGCATGCATCATTAGCCTAATCTATGTGTGTAATACCGCTGTTAAGAGATACAAAAGGAAAACCCATCAAATGGGAAAGCTAATTATCCTTGGATGCTCAATATTGTGGTGTTAAGAGAGTCCTGCTTTCCAAAATAAATAATAAATTTAACCGAAGGCCTCCCAAGCCTTTCATATTTTGTTCGCCTGTTCCTGTCTTATGTGGTTCCTGTCTTCCTTCTAATTTTCTGCTGATATTTATTATCTCGTTAGAGCTTTCAGTGGAGGCAGGCTTGATAAATTGCCTTCCATGACAATTTCTGCTGCAAGAAATCATAAACCCATTGTTCCATTGAGAAGGTTGTGAAGCAGTTCAGGAGCAGGGAAAGTGGCCAGATACTCTCATGCACACAGGGCAGAGATTTGGGGTAAAGAATTGAACTGTTCTTTTTGGTCTGAATATTGTGTCCAATTCTGGGCACCACAATTCAAGAGAGATATTGACAAGCTGGAATGTGTCCAGAGGAGGGCGACTAAAATGATCAAGGGTCTGGAGAACAAGCCCTATGAGGAGCGGCTTAAGGAGCTGGGCATGTTTAGCCTGAAGAAGAGAAGGCTGAGAGGAGACATGATAGCCATGTATAAATATGTGAGAGGAAGTCATAGGGAGGAGGGAGCAAGCTTGTTTTCTGCTTCCTTGGAGACTAGGACACGGAACAATGGCTTCAAACTACAAGAGAGATTCCATCTGAACATGAGGAAGAACTTCCTGACTGTGAGAGCCGTTCAGCAGTGGAACTCTCTGCCCCGGAGTGTGGTGGAGGCTCCTTCTTTGGAAGCTTTTAAACAGAGGCTGGATGGCCATCTGTCGGGTGATTTGAATGCAATATTCCTGCTTCTTGGCAGGGGGTTGGACTGGATGGCCCATGAGGTCTCTTCCAACTCTTTGATTCTATGATTCTATGATTCTATGATATTTCCCTCTTTGTGGAGCTCCCAGTGCCGCAGTGGGTTAAACCACTGAACTGCTAAGCTTGTTGTTGTTGGTCACAGGTTCAAATCTGGGGAGTGGCATGAGCTTCCACTGTTAGCCCAGCTTCAGCCAACCTAGCAGTTCAAAAACATGCAAATATGAGTAGATCAATAGATACTTCTCCGGCAGGAAGGTAATGGCGCTCCATGCAGTCATGCCAGCCACATGACCTTGGAGATGTCTATGAACAATGCTGGCTCTTTGGCTTAGGAATCATAGAATCATAGAGTTGGAAGAGACCTCATGGGCCATCCAGTCCAAACCCCTGCCAAGAAGCAGGAATATTGCTTTTAAAGCACCCCTGACAGATGGCCATCCACCCTCTGTTTAAAAACCTCCAAAGAAGGAGCCTCCACCACACTCTGGGGCAGAGAGTTCCACTGCTGAACAGCTCTCACAGTCAGGAAGTTCTTCCTAATAAACACCAACCCCCAGAGTTGGTCATGACTGGACTTAATGTCAGAGGAAAACCTTTACCTTACTATTTCCCTCTTTGCACCTTATTCTGTTTTAAGGCATGAGATTGTAAGTCACAATAACTGTAGAGCTACTGTTGCCCTGAACTAGTAAATAAAACAAATTCTGCAAGCTACTTTTTAGCTGGTGGGACCTATCATTCACTTTGTGTGTCCTAGCCTTCTGGCCAACATGATTTTCAAATACGTTCCTTCCCAAATCTTGCCCAAGACCCTAACTTAACTACAGCGTGTAAATCCCTATGTGTGACGTTACACTTTAATTATATTCTGCACCCTTTGTGTTAAATAGCAGTGTTGTACATTTGAACGTATACCCTCTAACATTTCACAGATCAGTACTAAAAGAAACTGAAGGTGACGACAAACTCACTTGTTTGAATAGCTCCACTCCTACCACATTAGGAAGAACTTCCTGACTGTGAGAGCCATTCAGCAGTGAGACTCTCTGCCCCGGAGTGTGGTGGAGGCAACTTCTTTGAAGGCTTTTAAATAGAGGCTGGATGGCCATCTGTCGGGGGTGCTTTGAATACAATTTTCCTGCTTCTTGGCAGGGGGTTGGACTGGATGGTCCATGAGGTCTCTTCCAACTCTATGATTCTATGTTTCTATGAACCAAGACAATGAATACATAACGCACACACAAGTGTGGTAGTGCTTCTTATGCAGTGCATCTCCCTGTGCAATAACACAGCATGCCCAACTCTGCCTCTGTAGCCTTGAACTGAATGTAGTCATTCCACTTAGCACAAAAATGTATGACCACTCTGCAAAGGGATTATAAATATGTGCAAAGCACTAACTGGATTCTAGCCAGGATTTATGTTAAGCCCTTTCTTTGAACAAAACTGGTATATTTTCCTTTGTGAAGCTAAAAATGCACACACACAGCAAGCACTAAACACCTGGCAGATTAATCACAAGGACACAAACAACCCATGCAATGCAGCTACTTTTACCAGTACATGGGAGAGGGGTCTTACCGCAAGATAAACATGAGTGTGATGCAGCAAGAAAAATGGCAATTCAACTCCAGGCTGCATCAAGGGAAGTAGTTGTGCCACACTTTTCTACTCCGCTCAGACTGTGGATGACTGTGTCTAGTTCTGTGAGCCACCTTTCAAGATGGATATTGACAAACTGGAAGGTGTCCTGAGAATGACAATGAAGGTGATGAAATCAACCCTTGTGAGAAACAACTTAGACATATGTGCAGCTGGAAACAGAGAATACGAAGAGATAATATGATAGCCATCTTTACATATCAAAAAGGATATCATGAACAAGATGAAGGAAACTTGTTTTCTGCTGCTCCAGAGACAAAAATACAAACCAATGGAATCAAATTCCAAAAAAAGAGATTCCAACATCAGGAAGAACGCCTTTATTGTAAAAACTGTTCAACAGAGCATTGTGTTGCAAGATGAACTCTCCTTCTTCTATTTTCCTTCCCTCTTTCCTTCTCATCTTACACCTATGCTTTCTTGGATTTCTTTAAACAGCGGTTGAATGGGCATCCTTTAGAACTGCTGTCGTTGTGTATTCCTGTATTGCACGAGAATGGACTAGATCAGGCATGGGCAAACTTTCTAACTTGGGGCCACATGACAGGCCGGAGAGGCATGGATGGGCCTGGAGGGAGATCATTCTTTCCAAGTCCCCTCCCTGCCTTTCCCCCCTTCCTCTTCTCTTCGGAGGCAGAAAGTGAAGGAAAACCAGAAACACTTGGATCCCAAAAGGGTTGGTCTTTGTCAGGATGAGATGGTGGGTGGGAAAGAAAAAGTGTACCCATGAGAACCTGTATTCCTGATAAATAATCCTAGAATCCTAGAGCTGGAAAAGATACCCATCCAGTCCAACCCCTTGCCATGCAAGAAGGTACAACCAAAGCACTCCTCTTTGAGACAGCCTCTGAAATACAGAAATACCCCCCCGACCCTCCGTCCCTCCCTCCCTCCACCCCTCTAACCCTCCAACTCCATTCGTCCCGAAGTCCCCGATGCCTCCTATTGCCTCCTGCTGCCCCCTGCCCTTATGAGTAAAACCCGGATRGGGAGCAAGAAGAAGGCCCAACACGTGCAACAAAATACAACCAAAATATAAAATTATCAATTATTCCACCCACTCACCCCCACCCCACCCACCCTTTGCCCGCAACAACCATACCGGAACACTGGCCGGAGAGTAATGGGGAGAAGCGGGGGACGCGCGAGAAGAGCAGGGCACACCAAGCCCCAGCGGACGAGTACCTCGCCGAAGGGGCGGAAGCCGTCTGGCGGGCTATACCCAAGACGCGCTCTCGCCAGGAAAACTCGCGAGACTGGCAGAGAGGGCCGACAACACCATAGACAACCCCTAAAAAAAAAAGCGGAAGAGCTAAAGAATCCGGTAACTTTGGGACTGGGGTAAATATTTGTAAACTGTTTGCGGGAGGACCGGGAGGGAGAGGGGGTGGAGTGAGGGGAGAAGAGTTAACTTGAGAGAAGAATACAGAAGAAGAAAGAAGACAGGAGAGACAACAAGAAAAGTTGAAAAAATAAAAACAAAATAAATAACAACAACAATAATAAAAAAAGAATCAGGAATAACAATAGAGGAAAGGAGTATAAACATATAGACATTTAGACATACAACCAGACACAAATTCAACCCTCGATTAAAAACGACCAATAAATACAGCTACTTAAGAAGCTAGACAGCCAAACAAGACATAACAGGGGGGGGGGGGGATAACATCAATAATAACAATAAAAATAGTAGTAATATAGAAATACACATTTACACACAAATATCCCCATAAAAAAGGGGGAGAAAAATAATATCAATAATATAATAATGAAGAACTAAAAAATAAAAAAACAAAAAAACAAAAAAAATAATACCAATAACATTAATACCAGCAACACTAATAACAATATTAATAACAACAGTACCAATACCCCCCACAACATGGAGAAAAAAGGGGAAAAAACCAATAGGAAAAATTCACTCACAGAAGAGATCGGGGTGAAAGACATCCTGAAAGAAATTTGGAAGATCCAAACAGAAATCAAAAATCAAAATGAACTGTTAAGGGGAGAGATGAACGAAATGAAAAAGGAGATGAAAGAAGAAATAAAGACATTAATAAAAGAGGAAATGAAGAATTTGGGAGACGACATGGAGAAATTAAAACAGGACAATAAAGACCTACTAAGAGAAAATAAAGAAATGAAGACGGAACAAGGAATTATGAAAAAGAAAATAGAAAACTTAGAAGGAAGATTAACCTCAAACGAACTTCAACAGGAACTTCTAGAAGCTAAAGAAAAAGAACATCAGCTGAGATTCAGAAACATAAAGGAAGAAGACGAAGAAAACATTAAAGAAACCATTATTGAGATTATATCAAATATTACTAAGAAGTCGAGATCAACCACAGAAATGAATTTAGACAGGGTATTCAGAATTCAAACACAATACTCTAAAAAATTCAAAACCCCCAGAGATGTCATAGTTTGCTGTGCAAAAAAATCATTGAGGGATGAAATTCTAAGTGAGAATGCAAAGGAACCAACATTATATAAAGGGAACAAAATAGTAATATTAAAGGAAATACCCTCCTCAGCCTTGGAAAGGCAGAGGAAGTACTATTTTTTGACAGACGAATTAAAAAAGAGACATGTAAAATTTAAATGGGAAAAGAGAGAGGGTATAATGGTGACATGGAGAGAAGCAAAATACTGGCTCACTTCTGAAGCAAAGGCTAAATCGTTCTGGGAGAAACTAATTAAAACAGAAGGACAGAAGGAAGAAGACAAGAATAAAGAAAAAGAGAGAAACAGGACACTACAACTAAAAATGTCAGAAGCGGATGAAGAAGCAATAGAACCTTCAGAGGAACATGAAGAGGAGGCATATAAGAACAAAAGAAAGAGAGCCAGAGAACAATCACCAAAGGTATACCCACCCCAATCGTTGGAACTAAGGAAGGATACGGATATAGAAGAAATAAATAAAAATAATGATGGATTGTAATATTAAAGTGTATAGTAATAATGTTAACGGCCTCAACTCTCCTAATAAAAGAAGGAAAATCTTCCACCAACTAAAAAAAGGAAATTATGGCATTATTTCATTGCAAGAAACACACATTACAAAAAAACATAGCGATTTCTTAGAACAAAACAACTTGGGAAAGATGTTTTATACAGCAGGCCCCCAGGAAAAAAATGGAATCATAATGTATATAAATGAAAAAATACCATCAAAGCTAATATTCAAGGACCAGGAAGGAAGACTATTAGGTGTAAAAATAGAGATAGAAGGCAGGAATATACTAATATGCTCTATATATGCACCAAACTCAACTAAAGACAATTTTATTAACAAACTGAAAAGATATATAGAAGAACAGGAATATAAAGATCTACTTCTACTAGGAGACTTTAACGGAGTGGTAGACCCTTTAAATGATAAATCTTCTAATAAGTCAAAAACTAATCCTAAAAAATCGGGCGTCCTACCAAAAAAACTTACAAGCTTATTAGATGACCTAGAATTAAAAGATGTATGGAGACACCAACATAAAGGTGAAAGAGACTTCACCTTCTTCTCCCATAGACACAAAACTTGGACCCGCATCGATATGGCCTGGGGATCCAAAACAATACTACCCAACATATTGAAAAGCAAAATACTGCCGATGATAAATTCTGAGCACTCTCCGATAGAGTTAATATTAAACCTACATCAAAGGGAGAATAATGTTTTTATCTGGAGACTGAGAGACAACCTAATAAAAGATCCCAAACAGCTAGAGGACACAAACTCTGTAATAAAGGAGTATTTTGATTTCAATATAGATAAGGGAACGCCTATAAATATCGTATGGGATGCTAAAAAGGCCTATTTAAGAGGACATTTCCTTGAGCGAGGGGCTAGAATGAAAAAGACTAAGAAGGAAGAATGCGATAAGCTTCTCAAGGAAATAACTAAAGCCTAAACCCAAGTAAAGGAGAATCCACACAACAAAAAAATCTTACACCATCTAGAATTATTGAAGAAACAGATGAACACCCTATAAATAGAGGAGATAGAAAAGAAACTCAAATTTGCTAAACAATACCATTTCGAAAACGCCAATAAGATTGGAAAATGGCTAATGAGAAGAATAAATATAAAAAAACAAAAGAGACATATAACAAAAATAGAGGTGAGTGAGGCAAGTTATTTCCAAACAAAGGATATTATGGAACAGTTTGTAAAATACTACAAAGAACTATACAAAGATGAAAAGGTCCCAGAGGAGAAAATTTCAAAATATTTAGGAAGACAAGACATTTCGCGTATAACAGAAGAACAAAGGGAAACTCTGTATAAAACCATCACCCAGGAAGAGATAAAAACAATAATAAAAATATGCCTGCAGATAAAGCACCAGGGCCTGATGGTTTCACCATCAAATATTATAAGACCTTCCAGGAAATCTTAATACCTTTTCTGCAAAGAGTAATGAATAACATATTAGAAGAAGGCAAAATCCCTGATTCCTGGAAAGTAGCTTCAATCTCACTTATACACAAAGAAAATACAAGCAGCACGTCGGTCAAAAATTACAGACCCATTTCACTACTCAACGTGGACTATAAAATTTTCACGGGAGTATTAGCCAATAGATTAAAAAACTTACTAAACTGCACAATAATGGAAGATCAAACAGGGTTCTTACCGAAACGCCAACTAAAAGATAATATAAGAACTGTAATAAATATCATAGATTATTGTGAAAAAAACAAAACAGAAAGAAGTAGGCTTAATGTTCCTCGACGCAGAGAAAGCGTTCGATCGGGTCAACTGGAACTTTATTAGGGCATTACTAAGGGAAATGGACATTGGATATCAATTTACAAAGGCGATAGGAGCCATATACAATGAACAAACTGCGAAAATAATGGTTAATGGTCATCAATCGGTAGATATCCCTATAATGAAAGGGACCAGGCAGGGATGCCCGTTATCACCGTTGATATTCATTCTAACCCTGGAAACCCTACTCAACAACATAAGAAAGAACCCGGAACTAACAGGGCTAAAAATTAAAGGCCATTCTTTCAAACTACGTGCATTTGCGGATGACGTAGTGTGCTATGTTGAGGACCCGATTAGCAACATAAATAAATGGCTATTGACAATTGAAGAGTATGGCGAAGTAGCGGGTCTAAAAATAAATAGAGATAAAACGCAGATTATTGCCAAAAACATGAATAAAGAGAACCAAGAAAAGCTACAAGATCAGACGAAAATAAAAGTCAGTACTAAAGTTAAATACCTCGGAATAATAATCACTCCCAATAATAACCACCTCATAAAAAATAACTACGAGAAGAAATGGTCCGAAATCCAAAAGAAATTGCAGAAATGGTCACAGCTTAACCTGTCGTTACTAGGCAAAATAGCTGTAATAAAAATGAGCGTCCTACCAGACATCCTTTTTATATTTCAAGCACTTCCAATTTTGAAAACAAAGACGCTGCTGGAGAAATGGCAAAAGGTTATTATCAAATTTATATGGAACAACAAGAAGCACAGAATAAGTGCAATACACCTAGTGGACGACAAAAGGAGAGGGGGACTAGCTCTCCCCGAGTTACAATTATATTATGACACTGCAGCGTTAAGCTGGCTCCGTGACTGGGCGACACTAAGTAAAGAGAGGATCTTAGCAGTGGAAGGGTTTGACATAAATCAGGGGTGGCATGCTTATCTCTGGAGAAATAAGGACAAAAAGGAAAAACTCTTTAAAAACCACCCAATAAGAGCTGCTTTAATTAATACCTGGAACAAGTATAAAAACAAATTCTACCAAAAAACGCCAATGTGGTTTTCTCCCACTGAAGCACATCATAGAAGGGAAATACCTAGGAAGATATAGCTTACATATAAACAACTCATTAGCATCAAGGGACAGGAAATAAGACTTAAATCAAGAGAAGAACTAAACCAAACAGACTCTTCTATCTCCTGGTTCCATTACCACCAGATCAGAGAAAACTTCAAGATCGACGAAAAAGTAGGCTTTGAAACAAAAATTTCTTTCTGGGATAACATTCTAACAACAGACACAAAACTCATAAGAAAGATATACAATCAGTTACTAATCTGGGCCACTGAGACAGAGCAAGTAAAGACCAATATGACAACCTGGGCAAGAGACATAGGTCATTCAATACCATTAGCTGACTGGGAA
Source organism: Anolis sagrei ordinatus (assembly GCF_025583915.1). Lineage (NCBI taxonomy): Eukaryota > Metazoa > Chordata > Lepidosauria > Squamata > Anolidae > Anolis > Anolis sagrei. The sequence goes on along the minus strand of NW_026847438.1, from coordinate 236,859,333 downwards.
AAAATCTGGAAAAACAAAATTAAATATACATACGCCACCGATATATAGGAGAGCTGGTACAAGATTTTCTATAGGTGGTATTTAACTCCCGAAATCCTGGCCAAAATAAATAAAAACAAAAAAAAAAGATCGATGCTGGAAATGTGAGAGGGAAAAAGGCACATTTCTACACATGTGGTGGAATTGTAAAAGGGTCAAAAAATTCTGGACACAAATCCATAGGTCGATCGAAAAAATATTAGAGGTAAAATTTGATCTAAGACCGGAAATACTACTATTAGGGCTCCACAATCTCAAATTAGACAAGAATGAAGACAAAATACTTTTTTATTTAACAACAGCTGCTAGAATGGTCATAGCAAGAATGTGGAAAAGCAAAGAAGTTCCAACACTGGAACACTGGATTGGCAAGATATTGGACATAATAAATATGGATATTTTGACACAGAGAATTTCCCAAAGTTACAGGAAACCTCTGAGAACCAATTGGAATTCAGTATTAGAATTTATAAAGGAGGAAAACAATGGGTTGTACACAATAGTAATATAACAATACTCCAAGAAAATGATGAAATGTTAAAGAAAAAATAAGGGCTTACATGACCGGAGCAATTAACTACAGTGATACTTTTTATACTCCTAAAGAAGCTAGTTGCAAGGCGCAAAATAAAACTTAATATATATGTAGAATATAGTATGGAGAGGAAAAAAAATGTAAAAGTCGAATTTAATATGTAAACCCAAACGTTTGTACCACGACGGATAAACCTGGAAGTACCCAAACCCCATCCCTGTCGTCCCCCCTCCCCCACCACCAATCCTCTCCCCCCACCCGAGACCCTTCCCCCCCCTTCCCCAACCCTCCTCTCCCCACTACAACCTCCCTCTGTAACCTCCCTCTATATCCAATACCTGTTTTTAATAATGTGTATGTAAATGAAAATCAATAAAAATATTTTTTTAAAAAAAAAGAAAAAGAGAGAGCCTCTGAAGAAAAGCCTCCAGAGAAGGATGCTCCACCACACTCCAAGGCAACCTATGCCCACTCTCCAGGAAGTTCTTTCTAATCTTTTCAGTTGAATGTCTTTCCCTGCCATTTGAAACTATTGCTCCCTTGTGTCCTGGTCTCTAGAACAGCAGAAAATCAGTTTTCTCCCTCCTCCTCAATCTGACACCCTTTGAAATCTCATGTTCCCTCTCTACCTTCTCTTCTCCCAGCTAAACACCCCCCCAGGAGGAAAGGAGGAGGGAAAAAGAGAAGAAAGGAAGAGAGGAAGTGAAGGATGGAAGGAAAGAAGGGTGGAAGGAAGACAGAGGGAGAGAGGGAAGGAGAGAGTAATGAGGAAAGGAAGGAAGGACAAAAAGGTGGAAGGGAAGGATGGAAGGATGGAAGGAAGAGAAGGAGGGAGGATAGAGGAGAAGGAGGGAAGCATGGGAGGGAAGAGAGAAGGAAGGAAGGATGGTAAGAGAGGAGGGCCTGAGAAAAGAGCCCAAGGAGCCGCATCCGGCCTCCGGCCCTGGTTTTGCCCATACCTGGACTAGATGGTCCTTATATCTCTTTTCAACTTTAAGATTCTATAGAACAAGGTACTACTTGTTGCATTTCCCAATACTGCACATTTGACAAAAAAAGGTGCAAGAATCAATTGTGGAAATTAGCACATTTTTCTCTGATACTCCCACACACATACTTCTCATCACAGAAATGCCTGGCATCTTCCTGTGACTCACAGTAAGTCAGGATGTACATCCTCAGCTCATCGACGTCTTTGTTGTCAAATATGTGATTCATCGACACCTCAAGTGCCACCTAAACCTTATTACCGCCCTACATACCTCTCATAAAAAGGAATGCTACAATCTGAGTGCCTTTGTAGAAGGCCAAAACCCATCATCCTTCCATCAAGTACTCTTTCTCCACAGCTTGGTTACCTGCAGTCACCTGGTTCAACAAGAACTCCTCAAAGATTAAAAAAAACAAGCTTGGGGAACAAATGAATCCAAAGGAGGTATTTATGTATCCAATGACAAATAATTAACACAGTGGTTAATCTAATGTTTTGGGCTGAATCCCGATACATAGAGAGAAGTTAACCTTTTCTGAGAAGTTGCTTAGCAACGTAGTCCTGCCCTTTTCAGGCCAGAAATAACCTGCTTGGTAAGTCTTGGAACGTGATTTTCTAACCACAAGATTTGTATACTCAGTAAAAACTTAACAGAATTGGTTCCTTAACTCTTGGATTCTTGTTCTTCTGTTAGGCAGTTGTTGATACTTCTAAATTGATTTTCAAGCTTTCGCCATGCTCAGTAATGCAGTCACTGCAGTGTTTAATTAATTAGGAGTGGGCCTCTGTGGCTCTCCAGATGTTGCTGGACTTCAGTGTGCTCTATCCCCTAACCTATGGCTATCCTGGCATGGGGAGATTAAAGTTGCAATCCAACAACATCTGGAGGGTCATAGTTGCTATATTTGAATTAAATGAATTCTTGAGCTACCTCTATACATCTTCAATTATTGCATCTTTTGTGTTAGGTATGGCGAATATGATGTGGTCCTCCAGATGTTGGTTTACAAATCCCATCATCTCACGTTATTGACCAAGTTGGTTAGGACAGATGGAGTTGCAATTCTACAACATCTGAATGGTCAAATTTTTCCCATATCTGTTCACTCCCTCTAAAATTCAAAAATAAAATTCTCCACCAGTGCCCTCAATTAACCTTAGAGAATAAATTACTTAGAGAATAACATTACTGTCTTCAAACTTTGTAAATAATTTTTGTTATCCCAAGACAAACCACACCGTGCTGTGCCCAGTGGCAGCTAGTGATTTACATGTCAATGCCATGATGAATCAACTCCAGTTTATAACTGAAACTTTTAAATAACCATCCAAGATGCTGAACTTGATCCCCAAAACTGAGTCATGCATTGGATATTTTCTTTAAATGGTAGACTAAAGCCCACATACCAGCATGGAAGCCACTAGGTATATCATAAGGGTTCTTTCATACACAACTATAGTACTATTATTCCCTTTTAACTTCTGTGGCTGAATCATATGGAATTATGGGGATTGTAGTTTAGAGTAGCACAGAACTCTCTAACATAGAGTTATAAATACTTTCCCCTAAACTACAAATCCCAGAATTCCATAGGATGAAGCCATGTCAGTTGAAGTGGAACCATAATTCTACAACTGCATGGCATGAAAGGGAACAAGGTGGTAACAACAACAACAAAAACAACAACAACTTTATTTTTGTATCCCTCCTCCATCTCCCCGAAGGGATTCAGGGTGGCTTACATGGGGACAATGCCCAAGCAAACATAGTTAAAATATAACACATTAAAATTCATAAAACAGCAACAAAAACAAAATAAATCAAACAACAGCATAAGCCAGTACTAAAAAAACCATCGAACAGCCAGCCAGTACCTGAAACAGTTATGCAACAGGGTCCAGTTTACCAAATGTAATAAGAACCACCCATATGCCTAACCATTATCTTCAGTCCCATCTGATGGACATGTTACTCCAGCAATGGCAAGAAGAAGATACGTGCTCCTTTTCTGTGTCATGCTGATATAGAAGAGATGGGAGATAGACTTTCTTCACTCCACTGCAAGGATGGGAATTTGTTTTTCACATTTTGAACATAAATGTTTAACATATGGAGAACACTTGTGACTGATCCCCTTCAAATGCAGTTCCTACTAATTTCATGCAATTCAATAGTAGTGGTAAATTTGTTTATAATTCATTCAAACTATAATTCCTTTAAAATCAATTAACACACTTCTTCCTCATTGGAATCCTCTCTCTCTGCCTCTCTTTTTCTTTCTTCGGTACTTTCTATGCAGCTAAGTACACTCAACTAATGGGAAGAATATTCACAAGGGAGGGAGAGAACTGCAATATTTTATCTACAGGCGCATGAGAAATTCTTTTCATCAAATATTCCCTTAAAAATTCAGAGCTCCAGTATCATGCATTTTTCACCCAAGACTTTCCCAAACAGGTGCTTTTCCAAAAGTTTTGAATTAAACTCTACCATCCTCATCCGTACATGGGTGAGTTAGTCAGGAAGGATGAGAGTTGCTGTTTCAAACATCTGGAAGGACCTAGCATTGTTATGTAAGGATGTTTAAGGATCACTTCTAGATGAAAACATTACCTTTCTGAGGCCTAACATGGCACAAGGGCTCCACAAAAGGACAAAATAGAGGACACAGAGAGGCTTTTGGGGGCAATCTTATCTTAGATTGCACTACTATTTGCATCTTTGTCTGAATCATTTGTTTTGTAATTGCATTGCATAGTTTTAGATGTTTATTATTCCTTCCTCTATGTATGCAGATCTTATATTGAGCAAGATTGGTTGGTTTTTTTTGTTTGTTTTTCTTTTACTTGTCAAGTGCCATGTACTGATGGCACCAGTAAAAAAAATGATACAATAGGCTCTCCTGTACAAATAATCACTTCTGTGTATAGAAAACAATTAACATGGAAACAGAAATGGAGTCAGGCTAGCACCTCCCCTTCTCCTTGTACATTTATTTATTTCAGCAGTGGATGGTGTTTTCCATTTCAGAAGAGTGTGTTTTAATCTGAAGTTCAAAACATCTACATAAAATGAGTAGCCATACACACAAAATAGATTGAGCACCTTGGACAGCTCCTTTAAAATTAACAGCACTACTTGGTACAGCTTCACTATCACAGTTACATGGAAATCACCGGCAGGTTTATTTTCAAATACCCAAATAGGGCTTTTTGTCCAGCCAAAAAGATGGTTCTTCCTAATTGTTTATGCACTTTGACCTAGATGTTTCATTAAATATTTACTTTCAATGTTATAAACCACAGGATTCACATCCAACTGATACATGTTACTTCTCTCTCCCTGTACAATAAAATTAGAAAGGGAAAATAAACAATCTTCTTTCTCTTTACCACATTTATATTATCTGGTAGCTGTAAAAATGGCCTTAAGCTGATGGATGACGCATGGAAAAACAAATGTGAATTGAATGTGTGACCTTATACAGGGGGATGATATCACTGTGCAAGAATCCTGCAGGCAAAGACACTCTTCCATTCAATGCCATGACCATAGCCATGACTGAGATCCTACATTATGACTGAGTATTGTGATTCTCAGCATGTAGCACATTTTGTGCTATGTGTCATTGTGTTGAATAGTGACATTATGCAACTGAACTAAGGCAAAAAATGAGCAACTGAATGTATAACCCAATCCACATGCACATCCATGCACAATGTGCATCCATGCACAATAGTATCACATGGGCAACTTTGTATCTGTGAATCTGAACTGAATGTGCCCTTGAACATCAGACAAAAATTCTGCATCCACAGTGAACCTTTGAATTCTACAAATATATGACATGAGTGGGATTCAAGCAAGGATATTTTCTGTCTCTGGATCTATGGCATGGAGTCTTTAACCTGCAGTTAAACACCTGCACTTACCCTTTAAAATATTTAAACACAGTTGACATGTCCTTTTTTCAACTTTCTCTTCTCCAAACTAAACATACCCAGCTCCCTAAGACACTTCTCAAAGGGCATGGTTTCCCAAACTTTGACCATTTTCATCACCCTTCTCTGGACACATTCTAGCTTGTCAATATCCTTCTTGAATTAGACACATATCCCAAATGAGGTCTGACCAAATCAGAATATAGTTCTATTACTCCTTTCTCTCAATCTGATGTTATATTCATTGCTATTGATGCAGCCTTCCCTGAATCACAGGTAAGGCCTGTACCTCTCCTTGTGGACATCCTGCAATCCATCTGAGATCATTTTGCCTGCTCTGTCCCTGTCATTGTGTATTTACATGCATTTTGGACACAGTATTCCATTCAGTGGCTTCCTTTCTTGGATGCTTGGTAGCAGCTAGAGAATACCAATGCCCATAAATAAATCACCATTGCAGCTGGGGGAAGCTGATGGATAAAGGTCACTGAATGTTTCCCTGCTGGAGTGTGAAATCAGTGAAAGTTTAAACCTTGTCTGATCTGGTAGTCTGTCAGCCCAAGAGGACCCTGAACTGAGCAAGCGGCACAGAATGACAAGAGACAGAAAACAGGGCAAAACACAGCATAGAGGTTGTTCTGTAGCTTTGAAGAGAGGCTTTCTGAATTTTCCCCTGTACCCTTCAGGGCTGAGGAAAGGTCTTTTATTTTCCCAGGCATTCAAGAAAACTGCGTAAATCTCCATCATCTGTCTGTCTGTCAATTTTCCATGTAGTTTACAATATAGAATCATAGAGTTGGAAGAGATCTCTTGGGCCATCCAGTCCAACCCCCTGCTAAGAAGCAGGAAAATCGCATTCAGAGCACCCCCAACAGATGGCCATCCAGCCTCTGTTTTAAAGCCTCCAAAGAAGGAGCTTCCACCACACTCCAGAACAGAGAGTTCCACTGTTGAACAGTTCTCCCAGTTAAGAAGTTCTTCCTAATGTTCAGATGGAATCTTCTTTCCTGTAGTTTGAAGCCATTATTCTACATCCTAGTCTCCAGGGTAGCAGAAAACAAGCCTCCTCCCTATGACTTTCTCTCACATATTTATAGATGTCCCTCATCATGTCCACCTTCTCTTCTCAAGGCTAAACATGCCCAGCTCTTTAAGCCACTCCTCATAGGGCTTGTTCTCCAGACCCTTGATCATTTTAGTTGCCCTCCTCTGGACTCATTCCAGCTTGTCAACATCTCCCTTCAATTGCGGTGCCCAGAATTGGACACTGTGTGATTCCAGGTGTGATCTGATCAAGGCAGAATAGAGAGTAGCATGACTTCCCTGGATCTAGACACTAGACTTCTATTTATGTAGGACAAAATTCTATTGGCATTTTTTTAGCCACCACATGACATTGTTGGCTCATGTTTAACTTGTTGTCCATGAGGACCCCAATATCTTTTTCACACGTACTGCTCTCGAGCCAGGCATCCCCCATTCTGTATCTCTGCATTTCGTTTTTCCTGCCAAAGTGGAGTATCTTGCATTTGTCCCTGTTGAACTTCATTTTGTTAGTTTTGGTCCATTTCTCTAATCTGTTAAGATCATTTTGAATTCTGCTCCTGTCTTCTGGAGTATTGGCTATCCCTCCAATATCTATATTCTTTGTTCTAAAACCCTCCAAATTTGCGCCTAGGAAGAGTTAAAGGCATTTTCATCCTATCCTATTGGGTCAATTTATGTCTCACTTTAAAGGGGGGGGGGTTGCACCAAAATGTGCAAAGTTTTTAAATGCTATGGACTGGTGGAAAACCGAAAGCTAAGGATAATTTTAGGTACCTAATGGTACTCTCTTCCTGATCCTTATGATCTCTCCAAAAACATTCTGACGGCAGATTGAGCCTTAATAATACCAGAGACTGATGCCAACATTAGGTATGCTATTTATTTCATCTCTTGTGAAAAGCCGCTGTGCTTTCCACCCTCCCCTGATTCCCAATATGTAATTCACCTCACATTCTTTTAAAATGAATTGAAAGGGGCTGCAATAAGAGTTAATAGGAAAATGTTGTATGCGGTGTTCGGCAGAAGAAAACGATGCCGGCGTCATTCTTTTATTGTATTTGATGTATAGGACGGTGACTCAGCATGTTCTATTTATGAATAGTATTCCTGGGGATTGTTTCCTTGACAAAAAAAGAGAAGTAATTATAAGTACTGTAATAAAATCTACTTGAAATCCTGTTGGTCCCTCTAGCATGAATGCAAAAGACTGATCTAATGCTCTTAATAAACTATATAGATAATTGTTAGAATTTTTAATAATTTCTTAAGTAACAAGGAGTGTAAGGATCAGGGCAGCTAACAATAAGAGTCAAGTCACCTGGCTAGCATTGTGTAATTACAAGGGGGACTCCTCCTTGTTGAAGTGTTGGAAGGTTGGAGTTAGCTGAGGTCATAGAATCATAGAATCAAAGAATTGGAAGAGACCTCATGGGCCATCCAGTCCAACCCCTTGCCAAGAAGCAGGAATATTGCATTCAAATCACCCCTGACAGATGGCCATCCAGCCTCTGTTTAAAAGTTTCAAAAGAAGGAGCCTCCACCACACTCCAGGGCAGAGAGTTCCACTGCTGAACGGCTCTCACAGTCAGGAAATTCTTCCTCATGTTCAGATGGAAGCAAGACATGAATGCAATGGCAACTTTAGTATGAAAGGAACTGAACATCCCAATTGGTTTTAAGCAGGACATGGACTTGGACATCTTTCCAGGAGAGTACGGCATAGAATTGTGTTTCTACTCTCAGCCTTTAAGCTTGCCAGTTCTCTCCCTCTCCCCTTCCGTATCTCTTTTTTTCTCTGTCTCCCGCTTTTAGCTTCCCTATCAAAGTATCCCAGACACCATCAATTGCAGTCAGGGTTCATAGCTTTCAGTAAATTGGCAGCATGTATCTGATTGGGTTTAGGTCTTACAAAGCTTTTGTTCCCTTTGATACAGCTCGCTTTCAATTCCCTTCACCTCCGCTCAATCAGCAATGCCAGGTAGAAGGGCTTTGAAGTTGACTTTTCAGAAATCTTAACTTCTCTTTCAAATATATATCTACACACACACACACATACATATGCACATGCACACACATTTTTCTCATTTTCTCTACTATTTATCATATCTAGTCTTTAGCCCTTGTTGAACTCAATAATGTATCACACAAACAAACACCATTCTCCCCCTCTCTTCTGCCTTGGTTAGACCACACCTGGAATATTGTGTCCAATTGTGGGGACCACAATTGAAGGGAGATGTTGACAAGCTGGAATTTGCCCAGAGGAGGGCAACTAAAATGATCAAAGGTCTGGGCAGGCCCTGTGAGGAGCGGCTCAAAAAGTTGGGCATGTTTAGCCTGCAGAAGAAAAGACTGAGAGGAGACATGATAGCCATGTATAAATATGTGAGAAGAAGCCATAGGGAGGAGGGAGCAAGCTTGTTTTCTGCTGCCCTGAAGACTAGGACACAGAACAATGGCTTCAAATTACAAGAAAGGAGATTCCATCTGAACATTAGGAAGAACTTCCTGACTATGAGAGCTGTTCAGCAGTGGAACTCTCTGCCCTGGAGTGCGGTGGAGGCTCCTTCTTTGGCAGCTTTTAAACAGAGGTGGGGTGGCCATCTGTCAAGAGTTCTTTGAATGTGATTTTCCTGCTTCTTGGCAGGAGGTGGGACTGGATGGCCCACAAGGCCTCTTCGAACTCTATGATTCCATGACACAAGGTTTTAACTCATTGCACCACTGAGGGCTCCTAGTCAATGGTAATTTGGCAGATCCATGTAGGCTCCATTTGTGCAAAGGGCTTACTCTAGTTGAGATTGACAATGGGATCCTGAGCAATATTATTTCACAGAACCATAGAACTGGAAGATACCGCAAAGGCTATCTAGTCAAAACTGAAAAATATATGTGAACCTTTAAGGATGAGGAATTCTCCACCTGTTCAGAAAGTCCATCTGACTGACAAACAGCATCTGTTAGTTTGGTGAAGAACCAGCACTCTTCAGCAGACAACTCCTATGATTTCATAGCATAGACCCATAGCTGTTAAAGTAATGTCAGACTGCATTAATTGTACAGTGGAGATGCTCTTTGGTGTCTTCCTTTTCCTAGGGTTCTCTCCAAGAAAAAAAACTCTTCCTCATATACCTCCCATCTTCTCAGTAAATAATATTCCTTAGTAACCTTGTGCATGCTGGGTCAAATGTGATCCATTTTGGTATCCTGGATTTTGGGGGAGGGGCCTGATCCATTTTTCAGGAGCCTCATGAATTTGGGAGGGCAGATATCTGTTTTTGCTCTGGGGTGCCAAAAAATTTGTTCTCTATATGGTCCATTATGGGAGGGGGGCTACCTAGATTCCCCTTTCCATCATTTTAAACATTTAAGTTGTTTCTACACTAGAGGAGACTGGAGAGGTTCCGCAGACAGGCACACTTTAAGAATGCTTTAAAACTCTTTACTCCAGGGGAGACTAGAGGTGTTGTAGGAAGGCGCATGTGCTTTAAGGAGGCTTTAAAGCTGTTTACTCTAGAGGAGACTGGAGAGGAACTGCAGGTGGGTGTACATGCTTCAAGGAGGCTTCTTACCTGTTTCTACTCTAGAGGAGAGGCATGCAGGGAGAGGTCTGCACGCTGTCTCTCCTGGGTCTGTGCCACACATTCTGTCCTAGGCATTTAAAGGAGGCAGGCTTCTTAAAGCTGTCTACTCTAGATGAGATGCGATGCAGGCAGTAAAAACTGTTTACTCTAGAGGAGGGGCACTTCAGTCAGGTGCATGGGCTTCCAAGCCTGCACTATGCCACACACTAATTTTGTTTCTATTCTCTGTGTCAAGTAGGAGAAGTAACTGGCAGTAATTGTTGGAGTTCAGCCTGTGATTGTGTTTCAGGATCAGGGTGTTTTGGATGTGGGGAGTGATGTCACTGAATTGCAAGATGAGTTTCAAGATGGCAATGGTTTGTCCAGCGATATTGATGCAAAGAATGACCAGGAGATCCCTGTTCAAAGTGTAGTTTCCCATGAGAATGTCCCTGAGGGGTGTGGGGATGATGGTGTGCTTTCTGAATTGTTACCAGAGAGTTCCCATGATAGGGAACATGAAAAAAAGCTCAGCACTTGGCTCAGCTGGAGAAATTAATGAGCAAATAGATAGACGGGATGAGATCAGTCAAAACAGGAGAGCCAAACAGTGGCTTCGGCTTTCTGCCAGGCACCGAGAGAAATAGATAAGAAATTCTCAATTAAAGCAAAACCAATTTCTGAGTGCTAGAGACAAGGAGATAAAAGTCCCAAGTACAGGATATGTAGTCAGATGAAGCATTGTTTGGAATCAAGTCAAAATCTCATGCTTGTTCATGGAAGCTTTGCTTGGAAAATTCATGTTTTAAGTGCCTTTGTTTCATGGTTTTGATTCTTGGATTCTATGCTTTTATATTCATGCCTTGGATTCATGTTTCCTGGTTTCTTGCATTTTATTTGGGAGGTTTTGACTTTGTTTTTATGGACTTTGCTGGACTATTACCCTGGACTACCTAATTGGATTTACCTATTTCTTTAAAGTGCTTTTTTACCTTACTGCTTTTTAATTATCTTCAATAAAAGGATTGTTTTCCATCCAATAGTGTGGTGTTTAAAGTCAGAGGGCTTTTCCTGTCCTGGAGTGCAACAATAGTTTTCAGGGAATTAGGCTTTTCTTTTCTTTTCTTTTCTTTTCTTTTCTTTTCTTTTCTTTTCTTTTCTTTTCTTTTCTTTTCTTTTCTTTTCTTTCTTTCTTTCTTTCTTTCTTTCTTTCTTTCTTTCTTTCTTTCGTTCTTTCTTTCTTTGGATTGCTGTGATTAATAAAAAAAAGATTAAACTGTGATGCCAAAAAGCAAAGGAAGAGCTGAGATCAGCTCCATCTCATTTTCGTTGTGGGTGTATTTTCATATCAGAGGGCCCTTACCATTACATGCTCCCGAAGGTACCAAAGAAAAACAGATCTGCACACAAGCCTACTCTTTAGGCTACATCAGGCTGCTTGGAAAACTGACCTCAATCTTAATATATAGAAAATGATAGAATTTCACTAAGCAGCACTGTAGTTTGGAAGCTACTGGCAGAGAGGTAATTAGTTGACTCCTACGCCTCATCAACCATCTGGATCTGACTTGGAAACAATATCAAAATCATGCCAACAAGACGAACAACATTGCAAAAAACAATAGTAACTGGAATTTTCCAACAATGTACTCCCTCAGGCAATAATTGCACTTTCTTCAGAATACAAAAGAAGGGCTAGAAAGTGTTCTTGAGCAATGTTCTTGTGTGTTTGTGTGTGTTGACTTGTCACTCTCTCAATGTTAAGAGTTTCCATGTCTGCTGATATTTCACAGAAAAAAAGGCAGGAGATCTACATCTTGTACTACAAAGATAATATTGAAAATAGCAATGTTTCTTTATTTACTCATTTGATTCAGATTTCACCTTTCTTACCAAAGCAGGACCCCAAGTAGCTTAGATAAAGCAGTATTAGACCAACATTATGTGGTACAAACTTAAAACAAATTTAACAATCAAAGGAACAGACTTCTTTCAGTCATTTAAAAGCAAAAACCTACCACAAATTATTAAAAAAAATATCACACATATTGCATATCACATATTCTCCCATGATCCTTATTTGGCAGTGACAGCCCCTATTAATTCTCTGCCCTCCCACTTTTTCAGTTTCTTTTAAAATACTTCAGTTTCTCTTCTCTCCTCCCAATTTTCCCTTTGTATACAACTGTATACAAAAGCATACTAAATTAAGAAAGGGAGGTGGAAACTTGTCCTTCCCTGTAGGTTGAGGAAAAAGCAAACTGCTGCAGGTCCTCCTATATTGTATGCTTCCCTACTTAATAACTTTAGCCATTTTGACCCCAAATTATCTGCTTTGAACTGGATTATTTACACTGCTAGATAATCTGGGATAAACAGATATCCTGGGATCAGAGCCTGGGCTATAAGAGCAATGTAGATCCAGTCTTAGTGGAAGTGTGTGCCTATATAAATAAATAGAAATATCCACAAACACAAATTAGACGGTACAGCACTCCATGAAAGTAGTCCTGATATGAATAGAACCAGAACTTCTTTTACATACTGTGGCTCACTCAACATCATCTGAACACTTATGTGTCCAGATGTATCTAATCTCATCAAAGCAGGCTATAGCCTTCAGCAAAGACCTAGATACTACCATCTGTCTGTCTGTTTATCTTAGGAACAACCATTTGCACACTGTCAAGGAGAGGACACAGAGGGGACACACATCTGCAATGAAGACATCAAAAGATCTCTACACTATGTACTTTGCATTAGGTACCCTAGGTACCCATTTAGAAAGAATTACTGTAATGTACATAGAAATACAATTCATGTCACCAGAATGGGGGTTGCCATGACCAAGGGCCTATTGTTTTTGATGTATGCCTTCAAGTTCTTTCAATTTTTTTGACAAGCCTACGGACCCATCTACCATACAATCCAGTTTCAGAATGCAGATTAACTGCACTGAACTGGATTATCTGGCAGTGTAGGCTCATATAATCCAGTTCAAAGTGGTTCAATCTACATTATACAAAACTACAGTGACTATTATCATGAGTTCAAAGCTGGATTATATGGTCGTGTAGATAGGGCCTAAATTGAATCTTCAGTCAGCATGGTGCAATGATTTGAGTGTTGGCCTATGACTCTGAAAACTAAGGGCCCTTCCACACAGCCATATAACCCAGAATATCAAGGCAGGAAATCCCACATCTGCTTTGAACTGGGTTATCTGAGTCCACACTGCCATATATTCCAGTTCAAAGTAGATAATGTGGGGTTGTATTCAGCTGTGTGGAAGGGGCCCAGATTCACTGCTTGGCCATGAAAAGCTACTGGGTGACCTTAGGTAAGTCATATATTCTCCATCCCAGAAAGCCCCATGATAGGTTCACCTTGAGGTTGCCATAAATTGGAAGATACACAACAAAACTACAACAAGGGCAAACATATCATGTGGTTTTCTTGACAAGATTTGTCCATAAGGGTGTTACAATTTTCTCCGTTGAGACTTAGGGTTGCACAGTTGGTTTCTATGACCAATTGAAATTTGAACCCTGGTCTTTAGGGCTCCAGTCTAACAACCAAACCACTATAACATGCTGGCTCTCAGAGGTTTTTTGGTGTTGCAATTGTAGCACAAGGATTTAACTGTAACTGCTATGACCACATTCTATGAAATACTAGAGAAGCACTAGAGCTCTCATTGTAAATATCCTTCCCTCGTTGCAGTATACTATTGGAAGGAACCATGGCAATGAAAGTCAAACCATAGCAGATCATCTAGCATGCCATAGATAAAACAGGAACTAAGACCAAGTCAAAACTCAAGAAGACTTATTGCCAAGCCCATATAAAGAATTAAATTGTTTCAAGTTCTAGGAAAATTTATATCACGAAAATCAAATTAAGACTTTGAGTCTCCGTGGCACTTTATGGCAAATTTATTTAGCTCTCTCTTCCTTATTTAAAATGCAGCCAAAGCAAAAATTTTATGTATTACACAATCATTGAACCAAATCTACCAGAGAATTCCCACTTCCATTTGTCAACAAGGGTTTCAGAAAGCTCTGCACTGATTTTAGCTAGCACCATGGATAAGGAGGTCTCTGCCCGGTGAGCTTTCACTAAATCAGATCAGCCAGGACAGAGAACAAGCACTCCAGGTTGAAGGCACAGAGGTTTATTCCTTTTGGTCAAAAGGGATGCAAGTAGCAGCAAAGCTCTTGAAAGTGTACACACATTAATTCATAAGACATTCTATGCAGTTTTGACAGTTATTCAGACTTCCCACACCTCCCTCTGATTCACTGAGAAACTGTGTCCACTAGGATCCACACAGGTATCAGCCGGAGGTTCCCTTGACATTACTGATAGGAGGAGAATGATTACAAAATAAAGAAAAAATATTTCTTGCTTGAAGCCCTCTTTGTCCATAAATCTTTTGGGGAAGGGAGTGCCATGGCTCAACAACAACCCGACAGGGGGACAGTTTAGCATGAAATGCACAATGTTTTTCACTTGACATTGGCTACAATACAGAGTCTATTTTCTAATGGTACCTTATAATAAAATTCATCTGACAGTGCAATACATCCTATTTGAAAATGAAGTTTATTAAAGGCCATTCTTAAAGTGGGTGTCTTAAGTTTAACCAGATATCTGAGTAAGTAAAATGTTCAGTTTTCAAAAAGGAGAACTTTGGAGAGTGTTTTGAGATTCTAATTATATTTCTTTTCTTGAACCTACCCCAAATAGCCAGCCTCTTAATTGCCTCTTATTCATACCTAAGTCAGCATTACGTTCAGGGGAATTGTAACTATGCAGGAGATTCTGTAGGTTTGAGTTCCAATCTTGATTACTACTTATTTTCAAATAAGGCAATGCTGGAAGATGTTTGTTGGGTAAAATAGCAATTTGTCTGAAGTACCTTAACAGGGCACAATTGACTCTTGTTTTGACAGCCATCCAGCACAAAAGGAATTATATTAGAACTAATTCCCTCTTGGATTTGGTTGTTGCTTCGGGTTCATTGTATAAAAATGCTAGTGGCTTGAATAACAGTTCAGTGGAAAACTGACACCCCAGTGCAAAGGGAAACCAAGTCTTTCTGACAATAATTGCTTCAGAGTGCGAGGTTCAGCCACGCGTTGTGTCACAGCCAATTCCTGATTTGCCCAAGATTCTGACATTCACATCCCATTGGCATTTCAGAAGCAGGCAGTAGTGATGAAAAGAGAGAAGTCTATAAGTCATCTTTAATATTATGCTCTGCTCAATCGGCAGCCTGTGCACCCATGTCTTCTCAGAAATGATTTCCATGATGTTCAATTCATCTGACCCCTGTGTAGGTTTGCTCTACAATTCACTTCTTCATTGTAAGAACAGATTCAAATGTACTAATATCAAGAGGTGCTAGAATTGTATTTAAGGTGAAGTGAGCTCAAGATTAGCAGGCAGGTCTTTACAAAATTTAGATGGTGTGCAACCCTTATATCCTCCAAAGATGCATTCTAGAACTACCCTATCACACACAAATACATCCCTCAAATTAATAATAGTCTGAGAAATGCACAGTTTTCAAGACTTTCTCAGAAGCTGTAAGAAAATTGCTAAATACAATATTGACTAGTATGGCTGACAATCAAAATGACAATTTCACAACATAGATAAAGGGGCCTGTATACTAAATGAAAGATATCAATTTCCCATAACAGAACCATGTCATACAATGCACAACATTTCCATTCACCCCCAATAGTGAGCCAGCAGATTGTCCTTCCTACAGTTGGTCGTTCGGCCCAATACAGGTCTACTGAATTGGGATTTTTGCCAGTCAATGCTTACATACATTTCATTTAGTCTTTACTTGGTTCAGGCTACTTTTGTTATCTATGCACATTTGGATTTTCTCTGAATTTATTTACTATAAATAAATATATAGGCAAATTATTTCTGTCAATGAGTCTTCTGCAGCTGATGCCATGTCTACATAGCCAAAATACTATGTTTTATTGTGCTTAACTACTACAGTTAGTTCACGTGATACACAGATTGAATTTACGTCTGGTATTCTGGAATAGTAGGACATGGAATGGCACTTTCTGGAAGCTCTGGAGGGAACTTAAAGTTTTAGAGGTGTGGACAGCTGGATCTGGCTGGATTCAGCCATGCCACCAATGGACTCACCATTCCATTACTGCCAGCTCCCTCCAAGAGGCTTGCTACTGATATTGCATTTCTGGGCCCCATCTACACAGTCACATAATGTCAGATAGGAAATGGATTATCTTGAGCTGTCCAGATGATATTTCAGGCTAATCCATTTCAACCTGGAATAAACTTGATTATCCACTTTTATTTCAGGTTTTAAAGATATCTGCAAAGGTATCTTTTTGAAAAATCCAAACCTTTGCAGATATGGAAGCAGTGAGGACTGTCTCCTGAGATTGCCATGTGTGATCCCAGAAGGGAGTCTCCACAGTCCTCCCCACTCCTCTCCATCTCAGGCCACCTGGGGAGGAGGGATGGCAGTGCCAATTCCTCTCTCTGACCTCCATTTACCCATTAAAACAAAGGAAAACCCTCCATAGACGTCATAAGGCTTGCGATTTCAAATGCTGTTTTGCTTTACATTTGTGCTAGTGTAGGAGGGCTCCTGATGATGGCATCTTGAGTGCAGAGCCACCGAACCCAAAAATGCATTGTCATCAGCACAGCTCTAGAGGGGTGCATCTGCACTGCAGAATTAATGCAGTGTAACTCTATTTGAACTACCATGGCTCATTGCTTTGGAATTTTGGAAACTGTACATCAGCACCCTTTGGCAGAGAAGGTTGAAGATCTTATGAAACTACAATTTCCATGATGCCAGGACATTGATCCATTGCAGTTCCTGGGGAGTCAAACTGCTTGAATTTTGTAGTGTATATGCACCCTGTGGTGGCAGTAGTGGCTGCTCCAATTTGCTACCCTGTGAACAGCCAAAGGGTTCTTGAGACACTCCTGAAGCTTCACTGCAACAGTTCTGGAGCCCTTTAAACCAACTTTTTCAGCTGTGTATTGATGCAGTTTGGTACTAACAATAGGTTGCAGACCTTTTTCGAATGTATACAAAGTGTTGTGCAAAGTATTATGCCATTGGCTGATTTTTGCATATTTTACATTGGTTTTTCACACAAATTATTGGGAGTTTTATCTGGCTACAGAAAATACAGCACTTGATTACTGGCAAACAACACAACATCATGTGTAACTGAGTCATAACAGACACAAAAGCTTTCTTTCTCATCTCAGTTGATGCTGGGTGTGCGGCTGTTAAAGCATTTAGCACTGCCTACAGCATTGATCAATGTCACTCTCAAAGAAACATCCACAACGTGGATATGAAAGCAAATGGGAAATTTCATCAGATGTGACAGCAATTAGGATTTAAATGAATTCCTTTTTTTTGTTGGAATCAGAGCCAAACATACTCCTGAGACTTCTTTTCCAGCAATATTGTTGCAACTCACTTGCACAAATCCTCTCCACAATCCAGTTAAATTGATAAAATTATTTGAGAAGTCTAGAAGACCTGGTCCAAAAGTGTTGAAGCTGGTGGATCATCTCCAAATTAAGGCAAACAGTTGAGGTTTATTTTGTTACTTGGAAAACCTCCATTTTTTTCTATGATTCCTTTATCCTCAAACATAAAGAGAGGACTTTTTCAAGGAAGCCCTGATAGGATTAGCTAGCTCTAGGCCAATGGCTCTTCCTTCCCTGGGAAGTGAGCCTCCTTAATGCCTTGGAAATAGAAAGCTGCATGCGTGCTGTAGGAAGAGAAAGAAAGAGTGTGTGCCTGCAGCTGTGCCTGTCTCCTCTAGAGTAAGTCTCCTCTACAGTAGTGCAGATTGAAGGGAAAGGATCGTAGAAGAGTGGTATGTATCTTCTTAAGATCCTGTTCTTTCAACCCAGGTCTCCTAAAGGATCGCAGAAAGAGTGGTGGGTAAATGATACCATTGCCTAAAATGACAGGAAGGGGAGACTGGGAAGCCCCCCCCCCATTGCCACAAATGGGCCAGATAGAAAACAAATTTTTTAGCTTCCTCAATCAAAAATGTGGGAGGCTCCCAAAAATGGACCCCACCAAAAGCCGGGACACTAAAATGGATCGCGGTTTACCCAGATTGCACAAGCCTATTATCTAAAATTCCAAAATCCAAAATGCTTTTTGATGGCTTAATGTACACAATAGACTACTGCAATGTGTTCTAAGTGGGGTTGCTTTTGAAGATGATCTGGAAGCTTCAACTGGTCTATTGGGCGACAGCCAGACTTCTAATTGGAGAGGTGTACAGGAAGCACACAACTCCTCTGTTGCATCAGCTCCACTGGCTGCTGATATGCTACCGAGCACAATTTAAAGTGCTCATCTTGGCCTATAAAGCCCTAAACAGTTCCAGTCCAATTTATTTGCCTGAATGCATCTCCTCCTATGAGCCTACTAGAACTTTAAGATCATCTGGGAAGGCCATGCTTTCAGTCCCACCGTCTTCACAAGCACGATTGGTGGGGATGAGAGACAGGGCCTTCTCAGTGGTGGCTCCTTGACTGTGGAACTCCCTCCCCAGCAACATCAGGCAAGCTCCAGCCCTTCTGGCTTTCAGAAAAAAAGTTAAAGACTTGGCTTTGCACACAAGCATTCGAAGAATAAGTTACTACTGGTTTTGACCTGGTCTGAATTAAGGATTTGAGCAAGGTTATTGGATGAATGGAAATATACATCTTATATGTTTTTAATTTGTATTCTGTTTTATGTGCTTTATTGATTAACCATTAATCATTTTAACTGTGGGATATGTGTTTACTGTTTAATGTTGGTTTTAACCATCATTGAATTGTTGCTGGAGCCACCTTGAGTCCCCTTGAATGAGAAAGACAGGGTAAAATGAAGTAAATAAAATAAATAAAATTTCATGCACAAAATTATTAAACCATTGCATAAAATTCATTTCAGCCTATATGTAATAGACTATATATGAAGTGTACATGAATTCCATGTTTAAACTTTGGTGCCATCTTCAAGGTGTTTTATACTTGGATACATTTGCATGTATTAGACCCCGCCTACATTGAAACTGCATTATATGATTAGTGTATAATGCAATTCAGTGCAGTTAAATTGCATTATATGAGGCACTTATCATATAATGCTGTTTTAATCCGCATTATATGGCAATGTAGATAGGACCTAAGTAAAAACTGAAGTAAATGCCAAATTTTCCATAAATACAGAACTGGAAGCAAAATGCAGTATTTCAACCTTGATTGGGTTTTAAAGCTTTACAGTGTTAATTGCTGACATATGGTTACTCAGCTTTGCTGTTAGGCTGTGACTAGTGAAGAGGAGAGAATTTGTTATTTCGTGAGTAAGTCTTGATTGTTCGATAAGTGATTCATCCTAGTTCTATCACTTGCTGTCTGTAAGATTTTCATGGAGATAATTGTAACCAATATTTTGCATTCAGGCCTCTGACAAAACTAAGAAAGTATCATCTCACAAGTGGAGAAAGAGAAAGATGTGAGAAAGACAGCAGACGTCAAAACACATCTGAGTTTTCATAAAGACTGAGTTGATTTGTTGTCACAGGATGCCTTGTGCTATTAAAATGTATGCCTAGTGACGGGCCTCCCATCCACACTGCAGAATCATTGCAGCCTGACACCACTTTAACTGCTGTAACTCTATTCTATGGAATCTTAGGATTTGTAATTTGTTGTGACACCAGAGAAGAGTAAATAACTCACAGGACTACAAATCCTGAAATTGTATAGTATTGATCCATAGCAGTTAGTGTGGTGATTCTACGAATGAGAGATCCCCAAGTTACCCTGTTATCCACAGCTCTATTGAGCTTTTGCAAATTTCTCAGGTGTTGCAGCAACTTCCTTGATGGAGTATACCCACCAACCCAGTCTTCCTGTTTTGCTATTTCCTTCAACCTTGCCAAACATAGTAATCTAAGTAGTCCAATGGGTGGCAGACAGAATAATCACTGGAGCAACTCCCCTGTTATGTCAGCTCCACGGGCTGCCAGTCTGCTACCAAGCACAATTGAAAGTTCTGGCTTTAGTCTATAAAGTCCTAAACAGTTCCAGTCCAGGTTCTTGTGGGTTTTTTCAGGCTATATGGCCATGTTCTAGAGGCATTTTCTCCTGACGTTTCGCCTGCATCTATGGCAAGCATCCTCAGAGGTAGTGAGGTCTGTTGGAATTAGGAAAATGGGTTTATATATCTGTGGAATGACTGGGGTGGGGCAAAGAGCTCTTCTCTGCTGGAGCTAGGTGTGAATGTTTTAACTGACCACCTTCATTAGCATTGAAAGGCCTGGCTGAGCCTGGGGGAATCTTTTGTTGAGAGGTGTTAAGATGTGCCTGGTTGTTTCCTCTCTGCTGTTTTGCTGTTGTAATTTTAGAGTTTTTTTAATACTGGTAGCCAGATTTTGTTCATTTTCATGGTCTCCTCCTTTCTGTTGAAATTGTCCACATGCTTGTGGATTTCAATGGCTTCTCTGCGTAGTCTGACATGGTGGTTGTTGGAGTGGTCCAGCATTTCTGTGTTCGCAAATAATATGCTGTGTCCAGGCTGGTTCATCAGGGTGAGAAGTGTCGGTATAAATATGGCAAATAAACAAACAAGCAAACAAACAAATAAACATCTCTGTCTCATCATGAGTTCTGCCAAGTATGGCAGCTGGGAGTGTGGACAACACTTCTTTCCCTGTGGTTCACCAAGCTCTTGGGAGTTTTCTTTCCATTTTTGTTTTGGGAGAGATGTTTTAGTTAAGTCTATAAAATGCCAAAAGTTGGATCAGGGACTTCTTCATACAACATATGCACAGCACCACTGAGTCATTTCTTGATGCCTTCTTGGTTCCCCACATCTCCAAAACTTAGAAATCCCGTGCTTATTTCACTTTTACTAGTAGAGAACGCTAACTTTTTCAAGAGTCTTTCCATCTGTTAATGGATTTTCAAGACCCTTCCCTTTTGTTAATGGAATATAGAAAACCTCAAGAGTATAGATGCTGACCTTTTGAGATCAGCAGTATTCTGAGACTATAGGACTTGTTGCAAGAAATAGCCATTATTGTAAAAGAATGAGATCAACCTTTCAAGGCAAGCTAATAAATTCCTTAGCTGACCTTTCCCACCCTGTGAAGGAGAATGGAAGCAAAGCACAGGGATCCGAATTCATTGATTTGTCTTCATGGATATAGCTAAATGTTGTTGTTATCCTATCATATGGTTTGTAAAGGGTAACTTTATTTGAGTTTCTTCCAAATTCATTTGACCTTCAAATATTCCTTTCATATTTTATTTTCCTCCAAATTGCATTACCTACTAGAAATAGGAAGAACTATTCATCAGTGAAACTATCTACACCAGACAATGGTAGACCTTCCTTTACTCAGCAGTCATTGGAAGTGACTTTAGATCTAGGCTATGACAGTCTGCATATGCCATAAGTTTAAAAAAAATAAGGTGAAATAAAAGTGAAGGAATCGGGATGCCCAACACATTCTACCATCGGTTTCTTGATTAAAGATAGTTGGGTAAGAAAAGGCATGAAAGGGGGATTTGTTGCTGACTTGCTTGATGCTGAGATAAAACAATATATTGGCATCAAAGGTTTAACTGAGTGGAAAGTTAGGCTGACACATGCACAATGTGTTCGCTTTGTAACTTGCAGAAATCTGCATTAGAAAGTGTGAGCCAAGTGTTCTGGTAACTCATCCTGCTTCACAAACTGTCTTTCAGACTGTGAAACATAAATGCATTTCTTACACTAAAGCTGAATCTTTTGTTGCTCGTTTCTTCTGCTTAGACTACATTTATCCCCATTAGTGCAGCTGAATTTCAATGCCAGGATAGTGACCAGAAATCGAGAAGTTCCCATGAGAGTAAGATGTGCACACAATTGAATCACCATCTCACTTCTGGAGTCCTTAAGAAAGCATGCTTTAGCTCAGAATCAAGTTATATATTTAGTTTACCACAAACTTTTTTGTGTGCCTGTGTCTTCGAGCTGCCTGCTGATTTATGCCAATGGTATACATTTTACAGGGTTGTTCATTTTCATTATTGTATTGTTTTTGTTTGGTTTTTTTGCTCTTCAAATAAGATATGTGCATTGTGCATAGGAATTCAATTTTTTTTTCAAATTATAATCCAGCCCTCCAACAGTTTGAGGAACTGTGACCTGGCTCTCTGTTTAAAAGGTTTGAGGACCCCTGACTTAAGGGAACCCTAAGCCAAACCCATCATGAGGTTTTCTTGGCAAGGTTTGTTCAGGGAGGATTAGCCTTCACCTTCTTCAGAGGTTGAGAGAGTGTGACTTGGCCAAGGTCACCCAGTGGGTTTCCATGTCCCAGCAGGGAACTAGTAATGGAAAAGTTAATTATAGTGGAATTTTATGGTCTATGTTTATTAGTGTTGATAGTATGGCAAGGGCAGTCAGGAGTTGGTTATATCTCATTGGTTGTTGGGTTATCATGGATACGTAGCCTTGTAGTAGAAATGTATCCATTTTAGAGAGGCTAGCAAGAAAAAGGGCGGAGCTAGATAAAATTAGAGGGGAACATTTTAAAAAGTAATGAGTCTCTAGCCAGGAGATAGAGGAAAGAGGACCAGTATTTCAGTTTGTAGCTTCCATTGTTATACTGAAGTAAAGAAAAAGCTAATATAAGTCTAAATTATCAGTTAAGTAGAACTGAGAGACAGAGATTCTTTTGGGAATAAGTTTTAGTCAAAATGTTGATGGAAGAGAGTGACTAAAAGTCTAAAGTTAGCCAGCCAGGAGGCTGAGGAGAAATTAGATTTTGAAGGAGGAGAAAGTGGCCTAACAGAGTAGAAACAAGTTAACTGTTTGAAAGTTATGTAATAACAATTTTATGTATTCAAAGGAGTGAAATACAATTGCAATAATATCCAAGTGGAACTGAAGTAAAGTACTTTGTAACAGATAAGCTTATGTGCCAAAGAATTCATGAATAAGCATTTCTTTGTTTCAACATATATATTGAAGTCTTGTGTCAAGTTATAAGACTAAAGTTATACGGCTGGAAGTCAGTCTGTGATTACATTGAAGTAACCTGTGAGGAGAATTGGAAGCTACATATTGACTCCAGGTTTGGAATACACATTGAAGAAATATACAGACATATAAAGATTGCATCCTGTAACATACACATATTAATAAAGGTGCCACAAAGACAGAAAAGGGATGTTTCGAGCATGAACTACAAGTCACTGAGTTTGTGAGATTTGATTCCTCACTTCCCCTGTATTGCCTCATCACCTCACATCGCCTTGTCTACCCCTCTGTTTAAGGAGCTCCACTGGCTGCCGTTTATTTTCCGAGCCCAATTCAAGGTGCAGGTGCTCACCTACAAAGCCCTGAACGGTTTGGGACCACCCTACCTGCGTGACCGCATCTCCATTTACGAACCCACACGCTCTCTCCGGTCATCTGGGGAGGCCCTGCTCGTGATCCCACCCACGTCGCATGCGCGCTTGGTGGGGACACGGGACAGGGCCTTTTCTGTGGCGGCCCCCCGACTTTGGAACGCTCTTCCAAAAGAGCTTCGACAGGCCCCTACTTTAGCAGCTTTCAGAAAGAACCTAAAAACTTGGCTGTTCCGATGTGCCTTCTCAGATTAGGAATTCCCCATCCCAAGTCCTAGAAGCACTTTAGTACAATTAATATTGCTGCACACCGCACTATTTTAATCCTACGTGCCTCCTGCCATTTCAGCACTTTTAACCCTGTACCCCATTGCTCTGGCCGGCCCAGTTTTAAAGTGTCCTGATGTATTGTCACTGTTGTTGTTATTCTGCTTAACTATTTTGATTTGCTTTGTTTATTGTTTTGTTATGTTTTACTGTATTGTGTTCTGAGGCTTCGGCCTATGTAAGCCGCATCGAGTCCCTCGGGAGATGCTAGCGGGGTACAAATAAAGTTAATAATAATAATAATAACATGTACATACATATATGTTTTATGTAAACAGGGGTGGGATATCCAAGATCTTGGTATATTTCCTGCCTTGTCTGACCTTCTGTGTTGCTACAGAACTGCACCCTGATCATAGTCCAATGCTCAAACAGCACAGCCATGTGCAATTTGAATACTAAAATGAAAAATACAGCAATCTGTAAACAAACATAGTTATTTTGTGGGCATATTGGGAAAGAAAGGGAGTGAGGGATGATAACGTAAGTATAAAAGATATCTGTGTACTTGGAAGGGTGGGGGGAGAGCGCTGCATGTAGAAATTGCTTCTCACAAGTGTTATTAATGTTAATGGGTTGCCGACAGTGGCTACTTTTTATGTGAGATACTAAAAAAATGTCATGTCCACCTTGTAGCTTCAGATAACAGTGGGAGGGATGCACAAAGTCATTTGGCACAACCTAAATGAAAAATAAATCAAGAGGGGGGACATATTGTTGTGAAATGACATTTTGACAACATAATTAAGACCATTAGTAGGATCCTTCTTATTGCTATTTGAGAAAAGTGTCAGATGTTAATGGCACTAGTTAATTAAGAGTGCCAGGGGTCATTGTTAAGGCAAATGTAAAATAGGGCTACACAAGGTAGTTCCAATTATCCTACAAGTGACATTTGCATGCATGGAGTCCATAGGCCCTGTTGTGCATCCATGCTGGGGCAAACCACTAGTCATTAATAGATATGTTTGGATATATTTCAAGAAATATGATTCTGCTGCTGGGTTGATGGTATGGCTTGCTGGGCATGTCAATCAGAAAGGAAAGCGTCCTCTACTTCAATTGTGCCAAAGAAAGGGTAAGGGTTTTTATGGGAAATTAAGTGTGGATTTGCCATGGTTGTAGGGACAGTAGATGCATGTGGGTCAGGCACATACAGTCAGCCCTCCTCGTTTGCTGGGGAGATGAGAGCAGGACACCCGCAAAAGTGGGGAAACCACAAATATTTGAGAAAACACCTTTCTAAGAATCTCTGGACCATCCAGGACAACTTTTTGGTTTATGTCTGCCAATATTTCAACATAGACTCAAGTTGGAGGATTTACAAATGTCTAGTGTTTGTTTATTTATTTACTTAATTTCTACTCCACCTTTCTCACCTGAAGGGACTCAAGGCAGCTTACAACTCCGGCAAAAATTAAATGCCGGTAAAAACCAGGAGTGTTCTCTCCTAGGAATCCTTAGGTCTTCCCACACAATGCTATGATGAACACCGAAGGCCTAGACGTATTGATTAAATCAGTGAAGAATCAGACCTACAAAAGTGAAACTCTGCAAACATGAAGGACTGATTGCATACATACATGCATGACTTGACAAGTTCCATGGCTGTTGAATATTAGCAAGTCATCTGCTATGGGTTATGTACAAGTTAGGAATGTTAGTTTTAACTGCAGCTCCCACAATCCCTTAGTCAGCATGGCCCATGGCTAGCCCAGCTGTAATCCCTAGTCACTGTTGTCAAAAATTAACAACCCCTGTGCTGGCAGGACTGAAGACCGATAGGTCAAAGGTTCGAATCCGGGGAGAATGCAGATGAGTTCCCTCTGTCAGGTCCAGCTCCCCATGTGGGGACATTAGAGAAGCCTCCCACAACGATGGTAAAATATCAAAATATCCGGGCATCCCCTGGGCAGCGTCCTTAGAGACGGGCAATTCTCTCACACCAGAAGCAACTGGCATGAAAAAAACCATCTCCAAACTGTGGTGTGATGGATACAGTTCCATACAAGGCTTGCCTAACATAATTAATGTGTCATTCCATCTATGCCACTCCAACGGAGGATCTCAGCCATGGTGTTGCATCTGCTTTTGAGTCAGTACGAATCTCAAAGAGACAACTTTGAATAAAGTGAGGAGTATTGAGGCAATGAGACATGTGAATTCTAACTTGTGAATAATAAGAAAGAATGAGTATCTTGGGATAATCATTTGTGAAAGAAGAACATAATTTAATCGGGAATTTTAATCACATTTGACAGACAGCATCTAGTCATTCCATCTCAAGGGGATTCTATGTGCTTCTAGGCATTCACCCTTTATCAGAATATTCATTCTATTCACTCTGATATCTCTGATCTTAATCTGGTAATGTGATCTTTTATGTTGCAGAATGTAAGCTAGCTGGAAAAACTGAGATAATTGAAGGATGTCAAATGACAACGTCACAGCTATCTAGATGCACCGATGAAGTCCTAAGCATGATTATGCATGCACATAAATCACTTTTTTGTTTTTGTTTTTTAAAGGGAAAGCTAGCTTTCCCCACTGGATGGGCAGAATTTGTACAATTGCAAATGTAGCAGTTCTGTCAATAAAGGAAGGAAGAAATATATAGGAAAAAAGAAGGTACTTTCATGTCACCACTGATATCTTCCCTCACAGAAGTGAATCTTTTTTTTCTTTTTTCTTTTTTTGTAATACAACCAATTTCAAGGGTGGGCATATAGATCAAATCAGGTTCAAACATTTCCCAGTTTCAATGTATGTGTGTGTGATGTATGTGATATGTACATGTGAACTGTATGTGTGTAATGTATATGTCAACCCTGACTGGGATCACCTTCCACCTGGAAATCAATGTCCTCACTACTGGTCAAGAATAGGTCTCCACAGCCATCTGCATATCCATCGCCAAGACACTATACTTGGAGGCCCATCATCCTCAGGCTACGAGGGATCGCCTAAGTAAGTAAGTAGTAACACACATAACATATCTGTTTTTATAATATTTTGAATTTCTTGTTTTTTTTATTAATTTATTTAGGATATTTCTATCCCGCCTTTCTTGAACCCAAAGCTGATTCAAGGTGGCTTATAACTGAGCAACAATTTGATGCCTAACAATATACAATTAACAGTATTAAAAATACATTCAATAAAACTTTTAAAAAGATATAAAACCAATGCCTTCATTGTTAGTCTCATTGTCCATAAATCATCATCTGAACCGTTCCAGTGTTCACTTTTGTCTAATACCGTGTTTGACTGTTGTATTAGATTCCAAAGGCTTATTCAAATAGCCATGTTTTCACTTTTTCCCAGAAGGTCAAGAGGGAGGGGGCTGATCTAATATCCCTGGGGAGGGCGTTCCGCAACCGAGGGACCACCACTGAGAAGACCCTGTCTTTCATCCCTGCCAGTCATGCCTGCGAAGAAGGCAGGGCAGAGAACAGGGCTTCCCCAGATGATCTTAAACTCTTAGATGGTTCATAGAGAGAGATAGGTTTGGACAGATAAGTTGAGCCACAACCGTTTAGAGCTTTATAGGCAAAAGCCAGCACTTTGAATTGTGCCCGGTAGTAAACTGGCAGCCAGTGGAGTTGGCATAACAGAGAGGTTGTATGCTCCCTGAACGTCGCTTTGGTGAGCAATCTGGCTGCCACCCATTGGACCATTTGAAGCTTCTGGACAGTCTTCAAAAGCAACCCCACGTAGAGTGTGTTACAATATTCTATATGGGATGTAACCACCAGAGCATGGACTACCATGGCCAAGTTATACTTCCCAAAGTACAAGCGTAGCTGGCACACAAGTTTTAATTGTGCAAATGCTCCCCTGACCACCAATGAGACTTGGGATTCCAGGCTCAGCAATCAGTCCAGGAGAACTCCCAAGCTACAAATCTGCATCTTCAGGGTGAATGTAACCCCATTAAACACAAGGTGTAACCATATGCCCTGTTCAGCCTTACGACTGACCAGGAGTACCTCTGTCTTGTCTGGATTCAATTTGAATTTGTTCAACCTCATCAAGACCATCACAGCGACCAAGCACTGGTTCAGGACCTGAACAGCCTCCTTAGTAGTAGGTGGAAAGGAGTGATAGAGTTGAACGTCATCTGCGTACAGGTTACATGGGACTCCAAAACTCTGGATGATCTCTCCCAGCAGCTTCATGTAAATGTTAAACAACATGGGAGACAGTATAGACCCCTGTGGAACCTGATATGGATCCTCTGTTAGCTGCCCTGCATAATCTGTAAATAAAGGAACTTAGGCATCCATGGATTCTGTTATCCACAGAGGTTCTGGAATCAAATCCCTGTGGATACAAAGTATCTGTTGGGTCTACAATGATTCCCAATGAAGCATTTTAGAGTTAGGATTTGAAATTTCAAAGCAAAAAAAATCTAGTCCTGTGACACTTTGAAATAAAAATCTGATTAAGTGTCATACCTCCCAGATTATTTTTTACAAAAATAAAATGTTTGACATACCAGCTGGGCTGATGTCTGGTTTAATTAATGCTCCCAACTACAAACCTTCTCTGGTGTTTAAATTTAGATTTGTTTGTCCCGAAAGCTCTCATCCATGATTATAATGTGTTGATTTAAATGAGGATGTAAGGTGACTGCAAATAATGAAAGCAGAAAGCAGAAAGCAGAAAGCAGTGTGTGTGAATACCAGCAGTGGGCAGAATGAACATCTGTCTCTCCACTTGTGGATCCTCGATGATTCTGGGTAGATACATGAGGATTTCTGACTCACAACTATTTAAGCATAACAGCAACAAAATCCCTTTCCTTTTTTTCCTCCCCTGCCTCGGCTCCCAAAATACATAACAACAACAACAACAACAACAACAACAACAACAACGTCCATTCTGATAAAGTGTCTCAGGAGGACATCCTGTTTGCAAAAACTGACTTTCAGATATGAATCATAGAATTGTAGATGTAGATGCACAAACCGTGTCATTCAACTATCCGTCATGCTGGGATGCACAACTAAAACCCTCCTGAAAGACTCCAAGGGGCGAAAGGTTACTCACCCTTTGAAGTACATGGCTAGTTGGATTTTACATTCTAGGTAGATTTTGATTTTCAACACATAACAGGGTGGTTGAAGTCTTCTATTACTATGGCACTTCAAATTTTTGAACGTTGGGTCATTATTTTAAGGAAGGCATCCTCTAAATCTTCCATCTGGTTAGTAGACCTCCACAATGGTGTCACAGTTGTTGCTCTCCTTCTTAAAGTTTTACACAAGTGGATGCCACTTGAGTCTGCCACAATACTGGCCACCTTCTGTCTGCTGACTTTAGTCGCTGGCTTTCATCTTCTCCTCTATCCAACAAGAGCAAAACAAAAGAGCAACTCCTTATGGCTTGGCTAATGGCTTTCATTCTAAAGTTGTGTTTATTTTATCCATGGGGCACCTGGCAGCTGATTTCCTGCTGTCCCTCAGGCTGAAACAGAAGGTTATTGAGGCTAGCCAGTTCTAAATCTATGCACACAAACACAAAGACCTACCTTTATCAGGAGAAGCAGGAATACCTATGGGATGTTTGATAGTAGTGTTGAATTAGAGCACTGCATTTTTGCAAGAGGCTCTGAGGAAAGAAAACATGCTTCTGATCGTTCTTTGAGTTTCCTGCAGTTAAAGTAACCTTGGTTTATGTGTGTGTGTCTGTTTGTGTATGGTGGTAAGGAGATTGCAAAGGTGTGCTGGTTCATATATCAACATAAATCCCTTAGCAGTATCATAATTGTATATAAGGTATTAGATCAATAGAGTTTGAAAGGAGCCATATTGTCGGAACCCAGACGCCTTAAAGAGCCAAACTCAAGAGTATGTCCAAAAGTAGAGTTTATTAATGCAAAGCAAAAGGACTCAGAGACACTTACTTCAGTGTCCCTGGTCAAAACTCAATAGTAGCAGCAAGTTTCAGCTTAAAAAACAAACTAAAGCAATAATCCGGATTATCCAGAGAAAATATCCGTATTAAACTGAAGTGCTTCCAAAGTCACACAAAATACCACAGCAAATGAAGGACGAACAAACAAAGAGCCGTGACGAAATAGATGTAGTCAAATTAAGTCCGAGGTCGAAGAAAGACAAGTCCGAAGTTGTGAGGTTCCAAAGTCTACGTAGGCAGCATCGTTGTCAAAAGCAGTCTGAAGTCAAAGAAGGGGAAATCCACACTCAGAAGAATCCAAGCCAAGTTGTAACACGAATGGAAACAGCAACCTGCAGATCCAGGAGCCAAACCCAACATGAAAGTGGCAGTGACAAAACCCAAGGCACAAAACTAACACTTTGCCTTCTGCAAAGATCTTCCAATTCAGTGCCTACTTTTATCTTACAACTCATCATCTGATGATGAGCTGACCTCCACCCCATCGTCATCCCTTACAGCTGTCTTTACTTCTACACCTGAACGCCGACGCCCACCCCTCCAACTCTTCCACCTCTTGTCAAGACTTAGATCTCCCCAAGACTCTACAGTATCTCCCGATTGCCAATCCCCACCACCTGAAAACCCCACAAACGTGTCACTAGACGTTGGCTGAGTATATACATCATGAACCTCTTGCACCTTGGTCCAATCCAGTGTGTCATCCCCATCCCCATCACTCCCAGACCCATCACTCCCAGAGAAACCCATGAAAGACTCTTTGTCTGTGGGAGCAGTGAGTATATCCCACTGTATCTCCCTCCTCTTCACTCATTGACCCTTCACTCTCTGAAAACCCTTCGAAGGAATCTTCGTCGGTAGGTGACATAAGTATATCCCGGATCCTTTTCCTCTGTTGTTCCTCATCTAGCTCTTGCTCATGAGCACTCCTTTTCCTCTTCTGACACCCATACTACCACTTGCCCCTTAACCCCTGAAATAACGAGACAGACAACAAAGTATGGATTCAAATTGGGCAACTTTTATTGAATGTTACCTATTTAACTTTACCTGAACTAAACTAAGTGTCAAGGAACTTGGTGGCAAGCTGAGGCAGCGTCCCCAGCTACTTAGAGTGTGATGTCTGTGTGCCCTGGATCCCCAACCGGGCAACCTGAAGGTAAAAGTCTGGAGAAGCCTGTGTCCGATATTGATATCAGCTTCTCACTTTACTGGGCCAATTGATGTCCCCTCACCCATTTGTTGACTTCTAGGTGAGTGTTTGTTGTACGTGCCCCCCACCCTTAATGGGTGCCATGTGTATACCTCCATGTCAGTGTTTTCCTGAACTATTTATGCTGGCCTAGTTAAACCAAACCACTCCATCTAGCCCCTAATAACAGTATAGGGTAGGCGAAAAAACCCCCCAGAACATGAGAGGCAAAAAATTCCTACCCGGCTCCAACGGGCAACCAAATATACTGTCAATGGGCAGGAGTGGCGGGCGGAAAGTCAGACAAGACTGAAGGTAAGAGGCTGGCTCACGTGGTAAGCCAGCCCCCGCCCCTCTTCCAGGAGGTTCTAATGGAACCTCCCATTCTCTCCCTTCAGGGGGTGGGGCAAATCGCTCTCCCCACCAACTTCGTTGGTGTGGAGAGTCCCTTGCCCCTTAACCCCTGAAATAACGAGACAGACACAAATGTATGGATTCAAATTGGGCAACTTTTATTGAATGTTACCTATTTAACTTTACCTGAACTAAACTAAGTGTCAAGGAACTTGGTGGCAAACTGAGGCAGCGTCCCCAGCTACTTAGTGTGTGATGTC